>CM041777.1:50497641-50795771 GCA_023374045.1 Limonium bicolor
AAATATTGCTAAAGAAAGGAAAGAACAACACACTCGTGATTATGACTTTCGTGGCACACAAGGACTGCAAATCAGGAAACAAATGCAATATACCTTGAAATAACTTGCTCAATCAGTACAGAAGATGACATATCTAGTCACCCAAGTAGCATAGTCAACAAAACATCAAGTATTGATGCTTCAACATCAACATTTCAAGGACCCAATCACAAATTTCAGTGAAATCAAGCACTGGATAGTTTAATTCAGTGCTCCATTCTACGGAGAGAGCAAAAGGAGAAGCTATTGTTACCTCAAATTACAGTAAGGCTGAATTGAATACTAGCAGTACTAGAATCTAACAACTAAAAGCTAAAGGCTCCAAGTGAAAAAAAAACAAGTTTGTCCTGGCCCCTACTAACACATGGAGTAGAAAAAGAAAAGTGAGTTGAATTAAGCAATGAATATGGACCTCATGATAGAGTACGAGGTACGGGTCAGATTAGTCATCACTGTCATAAAAAAACCAAATCATAGCAAGGAAAGTCATAGTCTAAGATCTCAAACAAATACAAACAAAAATCTGAAGTTACATACATAGGAAACGACTTTTATGTACCATTGGAAACGAGTTTCATATCACGGGTAACACATAATACATCATTTATTAAACCTCAAAATTAATTTCCTCGTAGTTCATCATTACAACCTACATAACAATGTCGTGATTGACTGAAAATAAAAGGAAAGAATAAGCATTAACAAATTTCTCTGACTAGAAAAATCCTATACTGTTTTGTCCACAACGACATGTACAACCATAAATAACAGCTTTAAAGACATATAAGTAAGTTTAACCACCCATTTGAGAACCCTTCAAAACCGTCTTCGGAGGAACCCTAACTCCTATTGACATAGACACCACTATGTGTCAATCTCATTGCCACTGACGGACATGCAATCACACAGCTCGCTAGGATATTTAAGCAAAGTAAAAGTAGTAAACAACACATTAGAGCGACTCAATGAAACTTACGGCACAGGGCTCAGGTTCAGGAACACTGGAGAACTTCTATAGAGAAGCTTGCTTGTTTATGTCAGTTAGAGAGAACAACGGAGAGAGGACAACGATGAAGAGACAATGATGGAGGGAGAACGACTGAAGGTAGTGGAGAGAATAGCAAAATTTTAGATTCTGTATCTAGGAGGGTGAAGTGAAAGAAAGAGAGATAAAATTACAAGTATATCTTTAAAATGAAAAAGGCTAAATTTGTTAGGATTGGTTTATCTTCCTTATCCTTTTGTCTTCCCTTTCTTAATTAGCTATTACTGTGTATTACTGTAACACCCCTATTTAAAGTAAATACAGCGGAATAAAAATCTCTAATGGCGATTACAGATCATCGGGTTCCAAACACCCGGTACAAAACCTCACCAATTACTACTTACAAATGTTACAGTCTGAACTCGAGAAAACAGTGTAAACATAACTTAAAATAAACAAAGCAACTCTCCATAATTCCTAATTCCCATCCCAATCACTCATACTCTTCGTGGCCACCTGTATGAACAATTTCGTACCTGCAAGATGAAACTAAGCAGCCCACCCCGGGAGGGGTGAGTCAGTTCCCTGGAATGGAACTGGTACAATTCTCCAAAACAATAATTAAAACATAACTCTTAAAATAAAACAGTAACTGGAAATTTAACTCTTGAGATTAAAACAGAAAATGAAGGCACTTCAAAACAATCAATCATAGAGAAAAGAGAACAAGGCAAAGATAGAGAATAAGAACTTTAAAACCAAGTCAATCACTTAAGAAGTCACACCACATAGTTAGTAAGCATCCATTTTTGATGTTAGAACCAATTCTGGTTAAGAAGAGAAAGACTCAGGTAGTCACAAAGGACTAGGAACGATATTAATATCCATAACCCGTGGTAGACAGTTTATGTTTCCACCATTTCAGAGAGGTGATTCCCATAGACAAACATACTCAAAAGTGGAATAAAACCAATTGGGAGAGATGGCCCCCACCGCCAGTCAAACGTCCATATGGACAAGGGATATACAGCCCTTCGCTGTTAACAACGTCCTTTTGGACAAGGGATATACAGCCCTTCGCTGTTACCGACCTGTTCTCAGTCATCGGTGAAGACGCGCGCACGTCACAACAAAAGACTCAGCTCATGGATGAAACGATATCTAGAGTCAAGGAAGAATTTACCAAGATTGACATTTTCCCATATTCCCACTTGATTATTAACTACACAAGTGCAATATCAAAACACTCCGTTCTACAGAGTGCAGAGGCGTAAACCCTTAGTAGTTAATATCTAACGAGACAACGAGATAGGAGGAACCAATAATCATGAAAGTTGTAGATTTAAGGCTCATTAGTCACATCAAGCTGAGTTAGTCACACAAACAGTTTCCTTTTTGAAATTCATTTAAGCTCAGTTAGCGTTTTTTGAAAACGTCTCTTAAGTCGGTTAACAAAAGTATCTGAGTACGAGAAATCGTACCTGATTAACGTTGTAGTAGTTCTAGTAGACTCGAGCAAACATTCAACAACACTCTGAGGAACATTAAAAATAGTCTATTATCAATAACTTATATCCTAAGTTAAACTTAAATAAATTCCTCATTCTTATTTCTAAATCTCGATCATCTTGTAAGCCCTCGCTTAAATATTATGTATGACCTTTGACTTATTTTAGAATGTTGTATAGCCTAAGGTTGTAAGATCAAGAAATGTATTTTACTAACACTTGTTAATTGTTCCACTCAATCCACTTTACTAATACTTAACCATAATTCTCACATTCGAGGCTTTTGAGACCTTAATAACCTAAATGCATTTTATAATAACTTAATTGATCTTAGAATTCAGAGACAACCACTAAACTCAATTATTTTACCTTTAGTTCAGAATGACTTCTAATTACAACCATTTAACAATCTTGTCATAAGATGTTCAATTAACTTTCATCTCGAAATAACTATATTTTAATTAACTTAGACCTTTCAAACTCTTACATTTAGTATTCACAAGGTATATTATTTGCTTAATTATTACCTATATAATAAGGTGTTTTAAGACAACCTTTTATGTGTCCTTACTTACACTTAATTTCATATCTGTTTAATTTTTTCACACATTCTCTCTATAGACTATGTATAATTTTGTACTAAATTTTAATAAACTCATGTCTTAAATACATTCTAGATTGTTTACAAAACCTATGGTTTCAAAAGAGTAACTCAATAAATTAATTTCCTTTATTATGTTTCAGGATAGACATTATATCTTAACATAAGGTAGAATTTACCTAAAAATTAAACTCTCATTCATAAGTGAATTTGTCAATTATTTAATAAGATCATCTATTCGGAAAAATCCTCATACCTTATATTCAAATGACATATTAAGATTTTCAGTATCGCAAAGTAGATCAATATAATCTCTTATGTAACTTAGTTTCATCTAATTAAAGGTTCAATGGTTTTAAATATCTAATTTCTACTTACAAACCTTTTTAAGTTCTAACTACTAAATACATTACTTAATTATAAACTCACATCCTGAATATTGGCAATAAATGTATTTATATGGCTTATCTAATTTTAAGAAACTTAAGGATTATTATTTAGATTAATTCCCTAATCATAGTTTAATATGGTTTTATATCATAATTCGTTTAATGATTTTATCTTAAAACATTAAGTTATTAATCAATACTATAAATGTTATGAAATGATTAAATCCAGACTTATTAATCCACTTCACATTTAGATGTAAAAGTATTTCATTTATTTTATCATTAATTATACAATAAGATCTATCCGGGTTACATTTTATGAAATCAAATTACAAATATTCCTACGTCTTAACTTATTAATTACTCAAATTCAATTATAGATTTACATTCTGGTCGTTGACTAATAATATTATGCATGTATATTAATATGGTCTATATAAAAAATCTTAGAAATTCAAAGGTGACCCTTTAAGATTATTTTTTTTATAACCATAATTTAATACCACCTCATATAATACTTTTAATAGTGTTATGTATAGATTTAGTTTAACTTATTAATTCCTTCATATTCTGTTTTCTATAAGGTATTTTATTCCTTTTATTTATTCTTTCGTTATCTAATATTAAGATTTATTTAAGACATTCTTTACGTAGTGTTATTGTATTTAATTATCTCTATTAACTTTTACACATATCCACATCCAATATATGGTTTATAAAATAAAGTATTTTCCTTAGTTTCAATTAAGTATATTAACTTCCATATTATATATTTAATATAAATGTAGATTAATTAAATTCCTTGATTTAACCTAAGTTACTATTTTATTTCTGGTATATTATATATATATAATATTTCACTTAAAGTTTATACCTAAAAATATTTATTAACATTCTGTATTAAATGTAAGTTTAGTCTTATTATATTATTCCCAACCTATAAAGTTTATTAATCAACTATACTTTAATTTTTGTTACATTAAAAACCATAGATTATAAGATAACTTATGACAAATTCATAAACACAATTTTTAGACCCATTTACTCTCGTCTAAAAATCCCCAAATTTAATATACAGTAACTATGATATTTTAGACATATTATAAAAAATTTATTTCATATAAATATCTTGGTTAATTATCTAAATAAATCCATAATACTGAAAACTTACAAAAATTATAACTTACGTTTAAAAACTCAAAACCCATATTAATTTATATGAAAATAAACTAGATTTTATAAGGAATCTATGTTTAAAATTTCGTGTCAAAATACATTAGGGAAGTCCAATAAAAAATTCAACAAGTTAGAGTTTCATTCTGGAATTTATATTACTTAATATATTACTAATCTTCCACAACTTAATCTCGGCCGTCCGTTCCTTATAACTACGATCGGACGGCCCTGGATTGTCGAGTTCATCGGCAAAACCCCGAAACGCAGCGATTGGGAACCCTTTGATTCCTCTCAATCCACAGAACCAAATTCGTTGATTTTTGTTTCGTTGGATTCGAAATTAAAAGACGGTTTCAATTGAACCAATTTCGTGAATTATAATGCAAGGCTCAATGATTTTGAATCTGGGTAAACTCGATTAGGGTTCATATCGGTTTCGGTTTGAATTTCAACAAATTCTCTCAATGTAGTGCGTTATATGTTAAATTGATAGATAGGTATGAACGGGAATATAAAAACGAATAGCATTATTGGTGTAATTTGGTCGGAATCGTACCGGAGATGCGCCGGCAAGGTAAATTGAACTCGTTTTCTAGAAAAATTGGTATTTTATGTGCTGCTCAGGTAGGCAACTTCGCGGATCAACTCGTGCTAACTGAGAAGGATTTGATCCACGAAACCTACCAAATTTTAAACTAGGTATGTAACTCTAAACATTGGTGGAAGAATCATTGAAAACAAAGAACTAGGGAGAAAGTTATAGATCTTACAAGATCTGAGTTTACCTAGTCGGTTCTAGAAAAATTATAGGCAAAAACCCGACATGGTCGAGTTGGGAACTTTAGACGTTTCTATCTTCCACACGATTGAGAATCAGCCTTGGGTGTAAAAAGGAAAGTTGGAGAGGGATTAAAGATCTACCCCAAAATGAGATATAGATGAAATACCCCAAACCTTGATATGTGGTTTAAATAGCAAACCATGTCATATAAAGGCTAAAGTGCCTTAGAAACATCAGTGGACAATTTAAAATATAGTAAAGTGCAATAAAGCACTAAGACACAGTTGAGCAAAAACATGCTCTAAGCTATGAGTGAACTTGGTTAGGACCCAAAAGCCTACCAAGACTTGATAACATTTAATTATGATTTAATAAGGCTAATAAGTCCTTAAGAAACCTTGGTGGACAGTTAAACCAAATAAAACATAAGGTAATACCTTAAAGTCAATATGAGGCAAAATGTGCTTAAGCTTGGGATGAATGTGTATAAGACCTAATGGTCATACCTATACCTTATTATTTTAATGAAACATATTAAATCAATTACTAAAGAAAACCAAAGCTTGAAACAAGTTAACACAAAATGTGCTTTAAGGAGTCTTAAGCACGTTTTTGAAAAATTGTCTTGTAAATGAGTTTTGAATGGCTAAATGTCCATCATTACTCTTAATTAACATGTGTACTATATAGTATCATTTGGGTGGCCATATTAGTGGGAAATCAAAATTTCACTTCTATGTGCCTTAGTTGTGAATAGTAACTTCATAAGCTAGTTTGTAACATATAATGTTATAAGTAATTAAATTGGTCAACAAAGACCATTATACCCTCCTAGGCATATGGGGCCGGTTTTCATGGTGTGAGTCACCAACATGTAAAAGAAATCAAACAGTAAATTAAGCTTAAAGTAAAGTACTATTTGCTTATAATTTAAAATATCTTCAAAAGCAAAGGTCTCTTCATTCTCTCATTTCTTCTTTCATTTCCCACGGTGGTCTTCTTCTCCCACCTCTCTCCATCGGTTTCCAACAGCCCACACTCATTCTTCATCTTCTTTCACTTGTATCTTCTAGCGCTCCCTTGGCCAAATCCAATTCTAAGACTATTTGTCTTAGTTAGGTCAAGCTCTACACTTCCCTCTTTTCAATCTTCAAGAACTCCATTTTGTGCCATGAAGATTCACCATTGAAGGAGCTTGAGCTCACCTTTTCACATATTCATGATCTCCTTTGCTTCAGGTAAGGAAACTCAAAGAAATCCATGTTTCCTCCATGTTTCATGTTGTCCCTTCACCTCACAATGGTGTATTTATCTTGCTTGTTTTAGCTTCATTTGAACCTTCCAAGGGCTAGGGAGTCCTCTCTTGATACTTGTTCAAGTTCTCTTCCAATTCAAGGTAAAACAATACCTAATGTGTTTAAAACATATGGTAACTGGGTTTACATGAGCTGAAGCATATGCTTGAATACTCATTCTATTGTTTGTATAATGTTAATAGTTGAAAAGGAACCAAATGCCCCAACCTTTTACAAGGAACAAGAAAGAAATTTGTGAGGAAAAGAGGTAAACAAACTATCTCAATGTAGTTAAATGCCTTAGGAAATGAGCTTGATTTGCTGATAAAATACTAAGGAGCCAATGGTGAGTGACCTAGTAAAATGTTCTCAAGGAGACTAGTAAAAGAACATATGTTTTGGTGTATGTATTTGCAGGTCAAAGGCATATTATGTGGGAAATTCGTGTTAAGGTTTATGCATTTAAGGGCCTAAGAGCCATGCATTTAAGGGCCTAAGTGCCAAGCAATTTAAGTTATGCACTATATTGTGATGTAGTGCTTAATGTGTGAAGTTTGTATAAAATGTGTTTGATGGATTTTAGGTGTTTTGAATGAATTAAGGTAAAAACCTAAGTGTTTGGATGTGGGTGTATGCTAGAGAAGTTATGGCCAAATTTGGGAATGTGTAAGAAGTTCTAAGTGTTTAAGTGAGTTTTGGGTGAACTAGGAAGTATTAAAGGTGAATGAATGTTTACTTGAGAAGAAAACAGTGTTAAGGTGATTTGGAGTGATGCAGGATTTAGGTGTTGTCTTGGAAGTTCTGGAATTCAATGGGTGTTTGTGAATGTATTAAAGTCTTGGAGAAGTTGTTTAAGGATTAGGTAAGGTTGGTGTTCAAGGAACAAGTGATGTTTAGGTATGATGTAAAAAGGAGATTTAGTTAGTAAGAAATAATGCTTAAGAGTGATGTTAAGATGAGAAGAAAGTGTTTTGGGATAGTAGTTATAATAGGTGGAAACACCATTAGGAACCTAGTACAAAGTTGAAAGTGTAAGGAATTTTTACAAGGAAGTAAGTAAAGGTTTAAGGAATTAGGAAAAATAGTTTTGTGAGTGTTTAAGATTATCTAAGGGTGTGTTTGAAGTGCCAAATGATGTTAGAACACATAAAGAGGCCTTAGGAGAAATTTGGTGAAGAATTGGCAGTTTGGGTAAGTTTAGGAGGCGACCCGACCAGGGGGCCGACCCAGTTTGTGTGGGTCGTCGAGCCTCTGTAAAATGTTTGGAATGTGTTCGGTAATGGTCCGACCCAAAGGGTGGTCGGACATGGGTCGGTCGGTCAAGTTACAAAGGTGGAAAAATGTTCGCACATGGACCGACCCAGAATGTGGGTCGGACGTGGGTCGGACGGGCATGTTTGTAAGGAAAGTAAAAGGTTCTGTAATGGACGACCCAGAAGTTGGGTCGGTCGGGGGTGGTCGGACCAAAAACATGGTTTAAGGTTATGAAATGATTTGTGTGATGGTGATTGGTAGTGTATGATGTTATAGGGATGTTAAGGACATGTTAGGGGAGTTTTATGACACCTAAGGGGTTAAACGTAGTGTTAAATGTGAGAGTAAAACAAGTTAAAAATGTTGTATGTAACTAAGTTACGGGAAAAAATAAGCATTGACATTAAATGATCACAGCAACACCCCCCGAGTTAATGAAAAACGTGTGATGTTAACAGTTGTTCGAGTCGCTCGAGGAACATAAATGGACGGATAGTGGACTCCGGTGACAGGTATGGTTTTCTTGCAACCTGCGTCCTACCGGATTACACCGGCTTGTATGCCAATGTGTTTTTCTGTATGTTTGCCACGTTGTAAGATTAAACTGTAATGAGTTTATAGTAATTCATATATGTGGCGTGTTCAACCTCCGATACCATTTAACCTCGAAAGTGTTAACCTTAGTTAACTGAGTCTAGGATCACATGAGAGTTCGGTATCGAGTAAACGACCCGTACCATGGGACGTACTAACCACGGCTATGCGTGCGTTAATTGTGTGATATGTGTATGTGAATGTAGGGATCTCCCTTGTATGTTTAACCCAGTTGGTAATACTGTATGAGTTGTTAGGTGACAGGCTCCATAGTGGGGTCTAAGTATTGTCTAAAGTAGTATGTACTAACAATAGTGCGGAATCCGGTTTGGCCGGTCGCGCGTGTTTGGGAGAGGGTATCCTTCCTAGCCTTACCCTTCTCTTGGTTATGGTTGTTTCCCTCACGGGTTATGATCTCCCATTAGCTTACTCCAAAGCTTACCTATTCTGACTTATGATCGGTTTAGTGGGAACCTGTGTTTGTGTGGTGTGTTAGGGCCTCCAACCGAACCGCCTTACTTAAGTTACTCGTCCAACTATTAGGACGGTAATGAGTGTTGTTGTTATTGTATAACGAGCTTATCATGAGCTGGCAACATCTCTAGGGCTCCCGTGTGTTTGTGATGTTTGGGTCGGTTCCTAAGCGAACCATTCCGTTGTGTTATGTGTTTTGTGTGATGCAGTATTCATTGCGGTATAGTTGTGTACGTAGAAACGTGCAAAGTGTTGTTAAGTGTTGTATGTAGTGTATGTTGTAGGTTGTATAATGTGAAGTGTGTTGTATAATGTGAAGTGTGTTGATAATGTGAAGTGTGTGGATCATGGATATGATTCCCAGCTTGTGATAAGAGACGTTTATGGATAACCCGATTTAAGGGTATGTGTCGTCTATTAAGGAAGTAGCTCCATTGGAGGAGAAACACTCTAGGGATGATGAATACCATGAGTGACTCATTAAGTATGGATATTATCCGTTTGTTGAGCCCGTTGAGGCGAATGTTAAGTGTTGTGTGTTTATTGTCACATGCATGATTTAAATATAATCAACTGCATGCTAAGACGACAATTAGTTGTGCGTGCCGTAGCATGTGGGCTGCGGGATACCATACCAGCAAAGGTGCTGAGGCCCCTTGGGGCCACCCCTTTCTCTCTTTTCCTATTTCAGGTACGAAGTGCTGGAAGCCGTTCGAGAGTAGGACGGGTAGTCATTGTACATGGGTAAACTTTTAAGTGTATGTATACAGTAGGTGTAGTAAGACCGAAATTGTTGTCGGCAACAGTTTATAAATACTCGGTATAGTTGATAAGGTGTATATTATTGTTGTTGTTAAAGGAAAGGGATAATAATGTATAGTTGCTCGGGAATTTAGCCCATCAGACCGGTACATTGTGTATGTATTAGCCTTGTTAGCCACGGGGTGGCTATCGGCGTGTAACACCAGGGAGTTAAGTAATGTGATGAGGTTTATAATTCCGCTGCAGTTTATTGTAAGTATGTAAATGTTGGATGGGGTGTTACAAAAAGTGGTATCAGAGCGAAGTATCGCTCTGATGACTGAATTACCGAGCTTAGGAAGTACCGAGTTAGGATTTAAGTACTTTGGGTTAAGGGTGAGTGATAGCGTGAGAGATACGCTAGATAGGAACTACAGTGACTACTGGAAACCTACAGTATCCATCCCACCCTCCACAATCCTGTATATAACTTGGGAAACAACGCCAGAGAGATGGAAGTCCACTCCATACTCGGGAATACCGATCTGGCTGTTATTATATACCTTTAGGGTACGGAGAACTGTCACACGGTAGATCCCGAAAACTGGGAATCCGGAGACGGTCTCCATCTGAATAATGTTAACCGCATTTCATAGCAATGAATGAAGGACCTTGTGTATAGAGGAATAGAATTTCCGGCAACCTGGGTCGACATGCAGAGCAGTCGAGATAACCAGCTTTCAACGCACCAACGTGCAACAGGCAAGAAGTGGATTAAAGAAACCCGAGACAAGTGTCTACGGGACCACAATTGTTAAGTAATACACCAACGGTATACCAACCGACAAAGGAACTACAACGTAGTGCCCAAACAAGAGACAAGTCTCAGTAACCACGACAAGTGCGTGGAACGGGCTAAAGAGATACGACACAAAAAAAAGGGGGTCTCCCACAATGGGAAATACCCTAGTTAATGATTATTATGTGAATACAGTGAGAAGTCACCTAGACAAGTTATTATCAAGACAGTAGATCAGTGAGGGCCAACAAGGCCACTGATGACAGTGCGGGTAAAAACAATACCACAACCGGTATGTGTTAAACTGATAGCCAGTTAGCATGGCGCACTTGCCATAGCAAGTGCTGCTATAATAGGGCTGTTCGGGAAATTTATAATCACTACAAAGTACTTAGTAAAGTACAATAAAGTTAAACGAGACCACTATGACCATGGAAGGCTTAATAGCCTAACCCTGTGATTGTGAGTACACCAGTCAGCAAGAAGCTAGACTTGGTTAAGGTAAGAAGGTGTTGTGAAACAATGAAGATTTTTCTTTCAACCCAGATTTATTCAAACCCTTTTCTTTTCAAAACCAGACTTTCTTTCAAACCAACACTTCTTTCCAACCTTCTTTAAACCAAACCAGTGAAACCAAGAGCAACTGACAAGGATGCAACAGTGGATAAACCTACCCTCGATTAAGTTCGGGAAGCAAGGAATGAATATTGTCACGGGACAATATAAGGGAGTTGACAACAGAATACTTCACCTAGGCGTGTGACGGACACTACAAGTGTACCAACTGTGTTGTGGGACGACCGCACTCCGATAGGAGCATGTGGGCCTGACAGACCTACTTATGGGTTAGTTGGGTAAGTAGTAATGTATCAGTATGATACCCCATATATGTATACGAGTGGAGTCCGAAACACGGGAAGTAGTCGACTCCGTCTACGGTCAGCAGTATAAATCAAACAGGAGCTAGAGAATATAAGGAATGCTTGAAGTCAAAGAACTCAGTTAAGATAACCAGACTAAAAGGATTAGTGAATTCCTCTCAAGGAAATGTTTAAGAGTTAGCAAGTGCGAAGGGCACAAACTGTTATGTAAAGACTCCACATATGACTTAAGGATCCTTAGGGATAAACATTATAGCTGGAATGGTGACCCAGCCTGTACATGGCAAGCAGATGCCGAATGTGGACACATTATTGTGCAATGAACGGATAAACTCCCAGAATGAGTACCTACACTACCAGGAAATGTTAATCTTCACAGAAGAAGGTAAAACCAGTAAAGAACGCGAAAGGCGTGCCTAACGGAATGTACCAATAAGTGTAAGCCAAATGTAATGGCATAACTTAGCAACACCCAGGAGAAATCCTTAAAGGGTGTTTGCATCAACAATTGTTGCACGAAATAGCGTGACAGAAACATAAGGGTTGAAACTAACACCCAGTTTAGACATAATTGTCAGGAGACGGACTGACAATCCTAAGGGGCATCCCATGAAAGGAAATATGATGCAACAACCTTGTCATGGATGCCAATACAACCTCTAACCAGGTAATATTGTACAGAGAAGTACATGTGTGTGGACAGCCTACAATGAGCCCAGCTCAAGGCAAATAAGGCTTATAAGCCATAAGTAAGATACGTTATATGAATTCGGTTGATTGTAGAAGTTTATGCGGTACAAGTGAAAAGAGTGGAAAACGAACCACTGCATTAAGAGTGGGAATACATCACAATATTGTGACACCGCAGGAGCGGTAGTTATGTGAATCGAGTTCAAGAAATATGTTAAGGATGGACGATGTTATTATTGAAAGAGAAATTAGCTTAGTAGTATGTGTATAAGTGAAACACCGAGCTGAATAATGCCGGCTTGTGACTCGAATGATCGATGCTCAAGGAGCATTCGGTGGTCATCCAAATGAGGATGAACCATAATGTGAATAATATAAGTTTATGTGTGGAAGTTGAGGTGACAGTAGATACGATATAAGCTGATTTATACAGGGAGTAGGAGCACGGTGCGCAACAAGCGACCGTTGTATAATGTTGTTAAACGAAAACGTAACAGATAAGATCAGTTATGAGTTAAACTCATGAAGATGCAAGATAGTGATGTTAAACAAACTGAGCAATAAGCCAGTGGTAGGTACTGTGTGATGAGGAACTCAGTGTGAATTCCATGGCGAATCGCATAAGGGATTTACTGTCAGGAGTTTACGCCTCTGCACTCTGTATGACTGAGTGTTTGGTATTGCACTTGCGCAGTAATGATCGAATGAGATAGCTAGGAATTGAAACATGTTTAATTGTGGAGTAATAATATTATTAATGGCCGATGCATAGGAAATGCAAGGCCGCACCAATAAAAAGTACTAGTACAAAACCAAACGTGGAAATATGATTAACAGTAAGTGACTACAGTAGCACTAACTGCCAAATATCGGTATGGAATATACCCCAAATATTGGAAATAGCTGAGAGAGCACTGCACACTAGGTAGTAGCTCAATCTCAACCGACAGTAAGTCGGTAGAAACAAGTCGATCATTGTGAAATACATAACTGTATACACAGTAAATGGTTATGGAAGTGGATAGAAAGTTTATAACTCGCCGAATTCGCTAACGGTAAAAGATACCGTGCGTCGGTTGAGAAACCATTGTTACCAAGATGAAGGTGACAATTGGGGATGTACAATACAGTAAAAATAACAAAAGGGAGCAATTAAGCTCTACAGTTATTAGAGTTTCGCAGCAGAAACTAGTGAACCAGTGATTCAAATGTACAACGTGAATAATGAACATGAGTGAATGGCTAATTATTAACGCCTAAAAGCCTCACAGGCCAGGACCGAAACCGGTTATGAGTTATAACTCCAATGAGAATTCTTGGTTTAGGGACTAAACCGCCAATATGGTTAAGATCCTCTAATCAGAATCCATGTGTAATAGACCGCATGGAAGTTAAGACACTTCACGACGGCAGAACATTTAAGCCAATGTTTAGTGATTGATTACGTGGGCGTAATCCCTTTTAAGGGGGGTAGAGCGCAAAACCACTTAGTGTATATTACCGTACAAGTGTACGTAGTGTATGTGATTTATATTGTGCATAGCACAAAATTATATTATTGTTTTGATGATTGGTGTGTGTGTTACGTAAACATACACATTCATTCATGGTTTAATTGTGGTAATTGCGCACAGATGATGCGAATACCATTGTGATAAGTGTGTGTGTTTGTTAACAGTTGTGTGTGATTGTATAAGTGTGGGGAGTAGACAAACTCCCGGGGGAACAAAAGCCCCGACAGGTATAAATGTAAAATCAGGTGTGTTGTATTTTGATAAAATATGTATATATATATATTACTTTATGTGATGCATGAAAGGGCATGATACCGACATAGAACTAGTGAGAATAAGATTCCCTAGGCAACAGGATTTAAAGTGAATGGAGGTAACTGATAGACGGAGTTCTATCCTTGGAGATGTTGTGATCATGACTAGAATGATTCAAAGATAGAAAATTGGAAATGAGTGATTTACTTGATGCTGAAAATGAAGTGGGAGGTGGAACTTGATTTGCATGTGATCAAGGGAAGCCGACACAAATTGGGGTGGAAGGATAGTTCAACACTGATGCTGATCACATCAGGGTTGGATGACTCTTGAAACTCCCTATAAGTGGTCACAAATAACCACGCTAATAAAAGAAGCAAGAGCTTAAGTTGGACTTGGAGTTGTGTGTGTTTTCAAAGGATTTTAAATTGGTATTTATTAAAACGTTGATGGATACTTTACATAATTAAAGTCTTCTTACTTAACCTCACAAGGAAATTTTAAACTTATGTGATTGTTTTAACCTCCTAAAGGCACGGGGACGGAAGGTGTCCATCGCGACCGTGTTCTGCGGGATCACAGTGTATATCAAGGATATTTTTGATTGCTATACATGCTCGACATGTTGTGTGGTGTGTGTAATGAATGTGTTTTGACTTGGATTTCCTAAAGTGTATACTATCAAGGCCTATGAGTCTAAATGTGTGGTGTTACATAGACCTATGTGTCTAAAGACTGTTATGTTACCAGGACCTATGTGTCCAAATGTTGTTATGTTACCCAAGACCAGTGAGTCAAAGGGTGTTATGTATGTGTAAGTATTGTTAAGATACCCGGACCATAGAGTCCGAGGTTATCATGTGGATATGTTATGTTATGTGGATGTGAATGTGTTGCCCGGACCATCAAGTCCGAGGTTGTGATGTAAAGTGTGTTTGGTTATGGAAGTTTATTTCCAAGTGATTCCTGTGTTCTAATCTAATGATGTGTGAAAGTGTGAACTTCGAGGACGAAGTTCTTTTAAGGGGGGTAGATTGAAATACCCCAAACCTTGATATGTGGTTTAAATAGCAAACCATGTCATAAAGGCTAAAAGTGCCTTAGAAACATCAGTGGACAATTAAAATATAGTAAAGTGCAATAAAGCACTAAGACACAGTTTGAGCAAAAACATGCTCTAAGCTATGAGTGAACTTGGTTAGGACCAAAGAGCCTACCAAGACTTGATAACATTTAATTATGATTTAATAAGGCTAATAAGTCCTTAAGAAACCTTGGTGGACAGTTAAAACCAAATAAACATAGGTAATACCTTAAAGTCAATATGAGCAAAAATGTGCTCTAAGCTTGGGATGAATGTGTATAAGACCTAATGGTCATACCTATACCTTATTTATATGTTAATGAACATATTAAATCAATTACTAAAGAAAACCAAGCTTGAAAACAAGTTAAAACCAAAATGTGCTTTAAGGAGTCTTAAAGCACGTTTTTGAAAAATTGTCTTGTAAATGAGTTTTGAATGGCTAAATGTCCATCATTACTCTTTAATTAACATGGTATAGTATCACATTTGGGTGGCCATATTAGTGGGGAAATCAAAAATTTCACTTCTATGTGCCTTAGTTTGTGAATAGTAACATTCATAAGCTAGTTTGTAACATATAATGTTATAAGTAATTAAATTGGTCAACAAAGACCATTATACCCTCCTAGGCATATGGGGGCCGGTTTTTCATGGTGTGAGTCACCAACATGTAAAAGAAATCAAACAAGTAAACTTAAGCTTAAAGTAAAGTACTATTTGCTTTATAATTTACAAATATCTTCAAAAAGCAAAGGTTATCTTCATTCTCTCATTTCTTCTTTCATTTCCCACGGTGGTCTTCTTCTCCCACCTCTCTCCATCGGTTTCCAACAGCCCACACTCATTCTTCATCTTCTTTCACTTGTATCTTCTAGCTCCCTTGGCCAAATCAAATTCTAAGACTATATTTGTCTTAGTTAGGTCAAGCTCTACACTTCCCTCTTTTCAAATCTTCAAGAACTCCATTTGGTGCCATGAAGATTCACCATGAAGGAGCTTGAGCTCACCTTTTCACATATTCATGATCTCCTTTGCTTCAAGGTAAGGAAACTCAAAGAAAATCCATGTTTCCTCCATGTTTCATGTTGTCCGAAAATTCACCTCACAATGGTGTATTTATCTTGCTTGTTTTAGCTTCATTGAACCTTCCAAGGGCTAGGAGGAGTCCTCTCTTGATACTTGTCAAGTTCTCTTCCAATTCCAAGGTAAAACAATTACCTTAATGTGTTAAAACAATATGTGTAACTAGGGTTTACAATGAGATGAAGCATAATGCTTGAATACTCATTCTATTGTTTGTATAATGTTTAATAGTTGAAAAGGAAACCAAATGCCCTACCGGTTTTACAAGGAAACAAGAAAGAAATTTGTGAGGAAAAGAGGTAAACAAACTATCTCAATGTAGTTTAAATGCCTTAGGAAAATGAGCTTGATTTGCTTGATAAAATACCTAAGGAGCCAATGGTGAGTGACCTAGTAAAATGTTCTCAAGGAGACTAGTAAAAGAACATATGTTTTGGTGTATGTATTTGCAGGTCAAAGGCATTATTATGTGGGAAATTCAGTGTTTAAGGTTTATGCATTTAAGGGCCTAAGAGCCATGCATTTAAGGGCCTAAGTGCCAAGCAATTTAAGTTATGCACTATATTGTGATGTAGTGCTTAATGTGTGAAGTTTGTGTATAAAATGTGTTTGATGGATTTTAGGTGTTTTGAATGAATTAAGGTAAAAACCTAAGTGTTGGATGTGGGTGTATGCTAGAGAAGTTATGGCCAAATTTGGGAAAATGTGTAAGAAGTTCTAAGTGTTTTAAGTGAGTTTTGGTGAACTAGGAAGTATTAAAGGTGAATGAATGTTTACTTGAGAAGAAAACATGTGTTAAGGTGATTTGGAGTGATGCAAGGATTAGGTGTTGTCTTGGAAGTTTCTAGGAATTCAATGGGTGTTTTGGTGAATGTATTAAAGTCTTGGAGAAGTTGTTAAGGATTAGGTAAGGTTGGTGTTCAAGGAACAAGTGATGTTTAGGTATGATGTAAAAAGGAGATTTAGTTAGTAAGAAAATAATGCTTAAGAGATGATGTTAAGATGAGAAGAAAGTGTTTTGGGATAGTAGTATAATAGGTGAGAAACACCATTAGGAACCTAGTACAAATGTTGAAAGTGTTAAGGAATTTTTACAAGGAAGTAAGTAAAGGTTTAAGGAATTAGGAAAAATAGTTTTGTGAGTGTTTAAGATTATCTTAAGGGTGTGTTTGAAGTGCCAAATGATGTTAGAACACATAAAGAGGCCTTAGGAGAAATTGGTGAAGAATTGGCAAGTTTGGGTAAGTTTAGGAGGCGACCGACCCAGGGGCCGACCCAGTTTGTGGGTCGGTCGAGCCTCTGTAAAATGTTGGAATGTGTTCGGTAATGGTCCGACCCAAAAGGGTGGGTCGGACATGGGTCGGTCGGTCAAGTTACAAAGGTGGAAAAATGTTCGCATGGACCGACCCAGAATGGTGGGTCGGACGTGGGTCGGAGGGCATGTTTGTAAGGAAGTAAAAGGGTTCTGTAATGGACCGACCCAGAAGGTTGGGTCGGTCGGTGGGTCGGTCGGACCAAAAACATGGTTTAAGGTTATGAAATGATTTGTGATGATGGTGATTGGTAGGTAATGATGATAGGGATGTTAAGGAATGTTAGGGGAGTTTTAATGACACCTAAGTGGTTAAAAGTAGTGTTAAAATGTGAGAGTAAAACAAGTTAAAAATGTTAAGTTATGTAACTAAGTTAACGGGAAAAAAATTAAGCATTGACATTAAATGATCAAGCAAACCCCGATGTTAATGAAAACACGTGTGATGTTAACAGTTGTTCGAGAATCGCTCGAGGAACATAAATGGACAGGATAAGTGGACTCGGTGACAGGTATGGTTTTCTTGCAACTGCGTCCTACCGGATTACACCGGCTTGTATGCCAATGTGTTTTCTGTATGTTTGCCACGTTGTAAGATTAAACATGTAATGAGTTTATAGTAATTCATATATGTGGCGTGTTCAACTCCGATACCATTTAACCTCGAAAGTGTTAACCTTAGTTAACTGAGTCTAGGATCACATGAGAGTTCGGTATTCGGAGTAAACGACCCGTACCATGGGACGTACTAACCACGGCTATGCGTGCGTTAATTGTGTGATATGTGTATGTGAATGTAGGGATCTCCCTTGTATGTTAACCCAGTTGTGTAATACTGTATGAGTTGTTATGTGACAGGCTCCATAGTGGGGTTCTAAGTATTGTCTAAAGTAAGTATGTACTAACAATAGTGAGGAATCCGGTTTGGCCGGTCGCGCGTTGTTTGGGAGAGGGTATTCCTAGCCTTACCTTCTCTTTGTTATGGTTGTTTCCCTCACGGGTTATGACTCCCATTAGCTTACTCCAAAGCTTACCTATTCTGACTTATGATCGGTTTGGTTAGTGGGAACCTGTGTTTGTGTGGTGTGTTAGGGCCTCCAAACCCGAACCGCCTTAACTTAAGTTACTCGTCCAACTATTAGGACGGTAATGAGTGTTGTTGTTATTGTATAACGAGCTTATCATGAGACTGGCAACATTCTCTAGGCTCACCAGTGTGTTTTGTGATGTTTGGGTCGGTTCCTAAGCGAACCATTCCGTGTGTTATGTGTTTTGTGTGATGCAGTATTCATTGCGGTATTATGTTGTGTACGTAGAAACGTGCAAAGTGTTGTTAAGTGTTGTATGTAGGTATGTTGTAGGTTGTATAATGTGAAGTGTGTTGTATAATGTGAAGTGTGTTGTATAATGTGAAGTGTGTGGATCATGGATATGATTCCCAGCTTGTGATAAGAGACGTTTATGGATAACCCGATTTAAGGGTATGGTCGTCTATTAAGGAAGTAGCTCCATTGGAGGAGAAACACTCTAGGGATGATGAATACCATGAGTGACTCATTAAGTATGGATATATTATCCGTTTGTTGAGCCCGTGAGGCGAATGTTAAGTGTTGTGTGTTTATTGTCACATGCATGATTTAAATAATCAACTGCATGCTAAGACGACAATAGTTGTGCGTGGCCCGGTAGCAGTGGGCTGCGGGATTACCATACCAGCAAAGGTGCTGAGCCCCTTGGGGCCACCCCTTTCTCTTCTTTTCCTATTTCAGGTACGAAGTGCTGGAAGCCGTTCGAGAGTAGGACGGGTAGTCATTGTACATGGGTAAACTTTAAGTGTATGTATACAGTAGGTGTAGTAAGACCGAAATTGTTGTCGGCAACAGTTATAAATACTCGGTATAGTTGATAAGGTGTATATTATTGTTGTTGTAAAAGGAAAGGGATAATAATATAGTTGCTCGGGAATTTAGCCCATCAGACCGGTACATTGTGTATGTATTAGCCTTGTTAGCCACGTGGGTGGCTAACGGCGTGTAACACCAGGGAGTTAAGTAATGTGATGAGGTTTATAATTCCGCTGCAGTTTATTGTAAGTATGTAAATGTTGGATGGGGTGTTACAATAGAACTCAAATTTTCATTGATAGATGAAGGAGATATGATTAGACGAAGTTACCTTACCGGATCGGTTTTCTAGAAAATCTGGCTTGTAGATTTTCGGGGAGGCAAATTCAGATCGACTTTGCGGCGGATGTAGAAGGAATTAGGTTAAGTGTGAGCAATGGTTAGAAAGAGGGTTTATAGGAGAAGAGAATAAGAAGACGACATTAAAAAATATCCAGAGACGGCGGAGATATTGAGGTCACAAGATAGGGCAACGATCAGGAGGTGGCTGAGAATACTTAGCCAAATTTCTGGGATTTCCGGCTAACTGGCGTGGCACTACTCCCGAGGCACACGTGGCTGAGTCAGAAAGCCTTGCCACGTCAACAACTTTCAAAAATTTGGCTCTAAACTTCATTATATCATAACTTTGGCTAGGATGATCCGTTTTTAACGTTCTTATTATCAATCTTCTTGGTTTTTCATAACCTTTTTATTGGTATAGGTTTCATGGGCTGGTTTGACCATTCTCAAAAAGTCAACCCTAGCAAGGCCTAAGGAGCTCTAAGGCTTCTTTGATTTTATATTGACTTTTATGATTGAAATCAATGCCCCAATTAATTCTAAAATCCTTATAATATAATTGGAGTGTCTAGAAATTTTTCCAAGCTTTATTAACTTATAAATCCTATTATTAAATTCATAATACCATATAATAATTTAGTTTAATTGTATTATTTAGGATTTAATAAAAGAAATCCCCTAAATTAATCTAAATTAATTTAGGGGTATTTCAATTACTTATTACGCTTAGTTCTCTTCATATGCCCGTTTAAGCAACGGTTCTTTGCGGTGTATATACCCTTGTCAGGTTGTATCTTTGATCATCAATAATCATACTAATCTCTTTCCAGATTCTCGATTTCGTTTCTTCGCTCCTCAAACATGGTATCAGAGCAGTACGTTTTCCTGTGAATTCCGCCATAGCAATGTCATCTCAACCTAACTCAAGTGAAGGGGAAGACGATGTTACAGAAGAGGAGGAAGAGGATTTCTCAGAATCAGAGGATGAAAGAACCAAAAGGAGAAATAAGAGACGCATAGATCCTGATCCTTTGATCGTGTTGAACTCGGAAACACCAGGAGTATAACTTACGGTGACTAGGTTTGACGGCAAGGGATTTCAAAACTGGAAGAAGAAGGTACAAATATGTCTATTAGCTAAAAACAAAATTAAATTGATAGACGGTACCTTGAAGAGATCCAAAGTTGCCAAAAGCCGCCGAGACACCTGGGACAGGTGTAACGGATTAGTTCGGTCATGGCTTCTTGCTTCAGTCGACACCACAATCGGCGACAGTCTTGTCTCGTGCACCACCGCGTACGACATGTGGAAGCGGCTCATCTTCAGGTTTGATCAATTGGACGGTACGCGACTTTTTGAACTGAATCGCGATCTATCTAAGATTGAGCAGGGAGAGTCATCGGTTACGGAATACTTCACCAGATTGACTGCTATATGGGACGGTATCTCTGGTATGACAAATATAACCTCTTGCGTTGTGGTTATGGCGATAAGATTGCCAAACATAACAAGAATCATAAACTGTTCCAATTTCTCTAGGATTGTGCGATGAATTTGTGAACATCCGGGGAAATCTTCTGATGAAGAAACCCCTTCCAAGCCTTGATTCAACCTACGTCGTGATTCTCCAAGAGGAAAGGCAGCGAATCAGCGGCCAAGCAGCAAAGGGAGCCTCTGATGTTTCTTTCGCAAACAACGCCACCAGATCTGAGCAAAATCGCCGTGAAAAAGGAAAACCTAAACGGGACAAGGGCACCACCAGTAAGAAAAACACCGACGTTGCAACCACTGTGGCAAGACCGGCCATCTAAAGAGTGGATGATTCGAACTTTTGGGCTACCCCAACTGGTGGAAAGGTTTGAGAAACACCATCGCTGTCAATACCATCGAGCATAAGGTGGAAGGTAACAAAAGGTTTTCCAGTTTAAACTTTGACAAGTTAAATAGACTCTGCGATTTACTTGAACAGACAGGAAGGTTGCCTGAGAAAGGAGCTTCGAGCAATAATGCTCTCAGTGGCAGAGATGGCTCCAATTTGCAGGTACTATCTACTCTAATCGCAATAGATGCATTAATCATCGTTGGCTTATAGATTCTGGAGCTAGTGAGCATTTAATCGGTGATGAATCATTGTTAAAAGATAAGAACCGATTATCTAATGTGCATTGAAATAACCCAAACCTTAATGTGTTAATTAATTGTGTAATTACGATTTATAAGGCTAATTGAGTCCTTAAGATCATTGGTGAAGAAATAAAAAACCAAAAAGAAAAAGGAAATGCGTAAAAGTCACAAAACGTGAAAACGCGTATTTAATTATTTTAGGAGGTGTATAACCTTCATTAGGGTTATAAATATATTATACCTTAATTACACACTAAGAACATGTGGGAAAAATTCCCGGAGAAAACGGATCTAAATAATGCGTTAAAACGCTAACGGAGTCTTAAAGCGCGTTTTCAAGAAAACCCGAAAACGTGACTTTAAACAGTTAAATGACCCCGTAACAATTATAGTGACTATGTAACTATAATTAACATTAATGAGAGGTTATTATGTTTTAATAACCAAAATTAAAATAAAGAAACGAGAAAATTCCGGAAAACGGTCCCGGTTAGTGAATAGTGCTAAACCGGGTAAATAAACGAGCGTTTTCTGTAAAAGACGAAAAACGCTCCAGTGTGTATACATTAGTGGGCCGGTTTTATTAATGTAGACAGCCCACTCACACTCTTGACTAGTTAGCTAATTAATTAAGTCAAAAGAGCCTAAGAAAAACAAAAAGGGTACAAGTACCCCTTTTCCCTCTCTCTCCTCCTTTATTTCTTTTTCTCTTTCCTCTCTTCTTCCTCCCACCGATTTTTCTCCTCCCTCTCTCTGGTTTGAACGGTTTTGAGCTCCTCCCATGGCTCCTCCCTTTTTCTCTCCATGCTCTAGCTTCATACAAGCTCCAATCACAAAAATAATCACATATCCTTCTTCCTCTCATCCTCCTCTACACTTCCCTCTTTTTAAAATTCCAAAAGGATGAAGTTGACCTCCATGGTTTTTCCCTATTTGAAGAGAAAATGGCATCAATGTGGAGCTGGGAGTCTCCTCTTCCTCCTAAGGTAAACAATTCCAAGAAAAAGTCATTCTCCCTTCATCTTTTGGTGTAACCGATTTTTCACCATTTTGATACTTTGCTTTCTCCTTGTTTTTGAGCTCCAAATTTAACCCTTCAATGGTGGAATAGTCCCCTTCTTGATTCAAGGGTGAGAACCCCTCTTAAAAGCTTCAAAAAGGTAAACCCTAACTTTGTGTTCTAAGCCCTTTGATTGAATTGAGATTTTCTAAGGGTTTTGGTAATTAATTGAGTATGTTTTTGTGTTCTTGAATGTTGGGATGGAGTTTGGAAACTCCATTCCCTCTTGACCGATTTTGAGAAGATGAGGAGCAAGAGGAGAATTAAGGAGAGACTTGTGAATTAAAGTAAGAAATCTACCTTAAACCTTGTTCTTAATTGTTTTAGAGTTTGAGATGGGTAAACAAATTAATGAACCCAAATTATGGATTGAAATCTATGTCGGAAATGTGCTTAGTTGATTTTAGAGAGGTTTGTGAATTGATGGTTGAATTGTGGGCCTTAAGAGCCAAATGTTTTGAGTTTGTGTTTATATTGTGGTTTATTGAGATTATGGTGATTATATTGTTGTTGATGGGAGTTTGAGGATTTATTATGTGCTGGTAGGACCCTTGAAAGGGTGTGGCTAGATTAGGAGTGAAAAGGATGAGTATTGGTGAAAATGGATGTGTAAGGTTTATGGGGAGGTTATGGCGAAATTCTATTAGAAAATGAGTGTTTGATGATGGCTTGGTGAATGAGAGAACTTAGGTGTTCAATTGGGTTGTTTAGTGTTGAGTAGAGTGGAGTGGTAGCCTTGTAATGGTAGATGGGTAATGGAGATAAGAGAGTGCAAAATCTATAGCATAATGATGCTTGGTGACTTGGAATTTCAAGAAAAAGAGTTGGTGTTTGTAACTTGTGAAACAAGGAGAGAGTGTGGGTTTTAGAAGTGTATTTCTAGATGGAAATCGCCTCTGTTAACTGAGTTTTTTGGCGCGTCCGAACTTCCGTCCGAACTTGGAAGTTCGGACATGCCCTGTTGCGTTTAAATTTTCTGAGTTTTAAGCTGTCCGAACTTCCGTCCGAGCTTTGATGTTCGGACGGGGTGCGAGGACGAGTCCGACTTACAAGTCTCGAATGGTGTCCGAACTTGTAAGTCCGGACAGAAGTTCGGACGCACCCTTCTCCTTTCTTTGATTTTGCTTCGACTTGTGTCCGAACTTTGAATCTCGGACATATGTTCGGACATTCGTCCGGTTTCACCTTTTGAGTCTCGACTTGTGTCCGAACGTTGATGTCCGGACACAAGTTCGGACATGGTACTGTTTTGACCATAACTTGCTCGTTTGAGCTCCATTTTGACTTCCGTTTGCGGGGTTGGACCACCCTAAAAAGGCCTAGAAAGTGTTTTAAGATGCCTAGAACATGGGGTTTGAATCGTAATGGTTTAGATGATGTTTAGGCCTTGTTTGGTGACATGTAAAGGCTTTAGAAAGTGTAAACAAGTGTTAGGTTGGATGTGAGAGTTGTGAACTTAAGATCACAAGAGCAAAATTAAGTATAATGGGATGACGGGGTTAACTATGGGCGCATTAGTCGTTAAACAATTATATTACCCTGATGTTAATGGAAATAATTATAATGTTACCAGTTGTTCAAAGATTTTTCGAGGAACATGTGATGGCACGTTAGAGTGAACCCTCGGTGACAGGTATGGTTTTCTTGCAACCTGTGTCCTACCGGGTTACACCGGCTTGTATGCCAACTTGTTTTTCTATGTGTTTGTGATAAGTGCGAAATACATCTATTTTTAGGACTTTAATTCTTCCTATTTTCATAACTATTCATGTCATATTTCCCACTTATTATATGTTTTTTCTTTGATTTATATTATATTATAAACTGATACATTTTATATATCAAATGTAGGAAAAGTCATGTTATACATGTATACGGCTGCATATTGACTGCATATAAAGAAATTCACTCACGTACAATATTGAGGGTGGGCTGCAATATATAATCATGATTTTATCATTCTCCATGATGAATTCATGCACAACATTCACGTGACTTCATCACATTTGCAACTAATATCATGCTGGAGAGTGATATTGACGTGGCACACCAAATGGACCGCATCATATCAACAGTTGTTTAATACTCCCTCCGTCCCTTCTTGACCGTCCTGTTTACTATTTGGACATGTCGTTTGACTTCAATATTTAACATATAAGATGATATAATTTTATAAATCTAAATTTTGTAGTAGATTCCTTAGGTGATAAACTATACATTACAAAAAATCATTTTATAAAATTAATTTATCTAATATGTTTAATATTGAAGTGGAAAAACGTGTCAAAAAGTAAACAAGACACTCAAACTGGGACGGAGGTAGTAGATAAAATTGAAGGGAGACGTCTCAGTATATAAGAGGTCGAACTAGGGTTACCAAGGGGAGGATTCACGCCACTGCAGCACAAGAGAAGAGAGGCTTCGGCCTCCTCTTTCTTCTTCCACACACAACAATCCCATCATTGTTACACCGCACACTTCTGACAGAGGATTAATGCAGAGATAGAAAGCGGAGTGGGGATCTTCTAACAGAGTTTCTTCTTCCTTTTTATTTAAACTGTCAATGTGTTTTTCCTTTGTTGTTTTTGTTATTTTTAGAGTTATGTTTGAGTAGTTAGTTTAGCTCCCTGGATTGGGGTAGCAAACCGGATCTTTATATTTGTTTTGTAATCTTTTCTCTGATTATAATTACAGTAGTTTAATTCCTAATCTTCATGCGCTTTAATATTCTAGCTAATTATTAAAGCAATCCTTGTAGTTTTCTAATCAAAATGCGGCGCTGAGATTAGTTAACAAGACATAGGAAGTTAAACCGGATTAACGACTAGAAGCATGGTTTGCCTATAGGTTAATCTGTCTCCAATAAGAATTGGTTATAAAGCGATTGGTTAGAATTGACTTGGGCATGGTTTGCGGCTTGTTATTTCTACCAGTTAGGATTCGTTGTACAGGGACCGGTCAATGAATTAATTAAGATTCCTGAGTTTATTGCAGAATTAGGGAAGAGTTTATATATAGATTAATAAAGTGAAGGTTTGCAGAACAATCCGAGGTGCTTCTTTAGATTTTAGAGTTTCAATATTTATTTCTTTATTTAGTTTATTTTCACTATTTCATTATTTTATCTTAGTTCATTGAGTTATTCTTTTTATTAAATTAAGTAAAACCTGAAAAAGTGACGTTTCCTGTTTTCTTAGTTTAATTTCTCAGTTAGTAAATAAATTGTCAGTTAATTGAATGAGGTCCCTGAGATCGACAACCCCACTCAATTCACTATTCCGCAAAACGATAGGTACACTGCCTAGGTAGGAGTATAGTAACATATATTTTTGCTAACAAGTTTTTGGCGCCGTTGCCGGGGAACTCTGACACAATTAATTGACATTTTTATTTATGTGATTGAAGTTTTATTTAAGTTTTATCTTCTTTTATTTTGTATTTTGTTTCGTTGGTTGTCAGGTACGATTTTGAATTCTATCCAATTCGTTACTTTACTAGTTTGATTTATTCTCTTACTTTTTCTTCTCGTTTTTCTTTTATCGTTTATTATGTTTTGCTTCCTTTCGTTACTTGATACACTTCCGTAAGTTTTATCTTTTCGATTTCGATTTCCTTTATTTATTTTCTTTCTGTTTAGTTACGACCGTGGTAGTTACTTTTATTAAGTTTTTTTTTATCGTTTTACCAATTGTTCTTTTTATTTCTTTTATTTTACTATTGTCGTTTTCTGAAATTTAACTTTCATTTTCGTTTTTAATATCTAGAGTTTCGTTTTATCTTTTATTTATTATTCTTTTTTCCGTTTTTGGATTTGTTTTGCAATTAGATTACGTGCAATTTGATTTAATTTTGTTTCGTTAGTTGAGATTGAATTAGATTTATTTTTTTTTTATTTTATTTTTTTGTTAGTTAGTTTGATTAAATCGTGATTCTAGGTTAAGTTGGTTTTTGTTTTATTTAGTTAATTTTATTTTGTGTTTCTTTTCTATTTTTAGTTCTATTTTACTTTTTATTTTTGTTTTTTAGACTAGTTACTGAGAATGGAGAGCAGTTACGATGCAGAACGAGATTGATGGTGGAAGAAGCTTTGCAGCGCAAGAGGGAAGCAGTACTTGCTTTTCAAAGGCAGATTGGATATCAACCACCACCACAATCTGATCGAGAACTATATTGGTGGGAAAGTCCTCCGTCTGTAGAGCATAATATCTTGCCAGAGCCTAACTCTGAGCCGGTAGAAGCACCAGTTGAGGACGATTTCATAAAAGATGAAGAGATTAAAGCTTCTACCGCAATTGTCTGCCAGCATGAAGTTTCCATGGAGCCTCACCAACTGGAAGAGGATATCTATATTCTCGAAACTGTGGAGAAAGCGCCACCACCAATTGATTTGCAATTTCAACTTTGCCTCCAGGAGCCTCAACAAAAGGAGGAGGACGTTTATGTCCTCGTATTTGAGGAAGATAATTCATCATCACCTGATCTCCAATTAGAAATACGTTACCGACAGTATCTCCTCAAACATCAGGTTTTGTGGAGTATTGAAATACCCCAAACCTCAGTATATTGAACTATCTAATTATAATATATTAAGGCTATAATATGCCTTAGAAACATTAGAAAAGAGTTTAAACAACAATGTACACAAAACATACCTTAAGCGTTTAAACCGAAAACGCACCTTAGAGCACGAAAATGTGCTTTAAGGAGAAATATGCCTTAAGCATTTATACATGGAACTAAAAGACTAATAATCCTAAATACCATTAAGAAGTAATGTAACAACAATAAAATGGTCATAGGAACCATTGCGTGTACACACAAATTAAGGATACAAGTCCACACAAAAACCGGTACTAAACTGGCGAAAGTCAAGGAGAACACTAAACGACTTAGTTTAAGTTGGAATTAGCAACATGCTATTTCATGGACAAAGTTTCTAAAGGTTGTAAATGTACTAAGAACACATTTAAACTAGCCAAAACAAATTGCAAAATCAATGTGAACCGGTAAGCACATAAAATGTGTTTTAAGGCATTTTTGGCCTTGTAACATACCTATAACATGGTATAAGTCATAATGAACGAAATTAAGTCATTAAATGTTACATAAATACAAGATAAAACAAAAAAATCAGATCAAAAGAGGGGAGAGGCAGCCGACAGCAAGGGGTGAGTCACCATGTGTGATTTGCCTTTAAATTCACTATTACACCTACTCAAGACTTCCTTGCATTGCCTTATTATCTTGTCCCCTTAGTGAATGATTAAACAGACTCTTATCTATCAAATGAGAGCTTCTAAATTCGGAACTCATCCTCTTCTTGAAGGAAGAACACAAAACAAAGCCAAAGTTCTTAGTTTTGAACCTTAAAGAACACCCTTCCTTGTAAGAATCATAACTTTCTCGTCCTATCTTTAAATCACAAGCTTGATAGCTCGTTGGAATCCTATCTTCAAGAGCTTTACAACCATAGCTCATGAGCCCCCAGATTCGCAGGAAAAACCACTAATAAGTGCCTTTGATTCTCGAGGTAAAACATTGCCTTCTTGAAAACTTCTTATTCTTTGGCTTTTGTTACAGCCGATTGGCATGGGATACTAACCCATCTTATTCTTCATCTTATTGTATAATTTTGGGGACAATTCCTTTAGCAAATTGCTGGCCAAATTTCTAAGGAATTCAAGCTTAAATATTAAGCTAAAAGGTTAATATACAAGGTAAACTATAAAACTACCTATTTCATGGTTCTAAATGTTGATCTATATATGATCTAACCTATCATATACTTTTTTAATTATTACCGAATTTAGCAGGTGTTAGATTTAATTTTTAGCACCTAAAATGTTAATATTTTGTAAATCTAAAATTAGATTTACAACCCTTAGGATATAAACTTTAATATAAGCTATCATAGTATATAAGAAAAGTTCATATAATAAAATTTAGAGTATGGCGAAAATTAAGAGAACTTAGGTGAGTTAGAAAAAAATTATATAACTAAGTTAAATTAAAGGAATTAGTATAATTAAGTGTAATATGTAAAATTTGTGAAGTTTTGGTCACATATCATAATTGCCGAAAATATATAGGGTCTATTATGAAATTTATGAAGCTTAGATGATGGGAAAATAATTGTAGAATTAAGTTTACAATTTATAAAGAGTATATAAGTATTACTAGAATTTATAAGGTTTTTGGTATATTTAAGGTTAATAAAATATAGTATATGTATACTACAACATTAGGTAATTAAATCTGGTGATTTAGAGATGTTTAAAATGATTTTTGATGTTCAAAAATCTGTAGGAAAATTAGTTACGAAAATTAGAAATTAATTAGAGTTAATTTGGTTATTAAATGAGTTAGGATAAAAGAAAAGACCACAAGGGTAAAATGGTAATTCCCCCGGTCAAACTTGGTCAAACATGGTCAAACTTAGTCAATGACAGTTTGTAAAATGTTTAGAGAAGCTAAAATAAAATTTGTAGCAAAAGATTAGATATTAAAAGGATAAAGGAATAAAAAGTTAAGTTAAATTAACTTTATTGGTAATGCTGTAAATAATGGAAAGTTAGGGGGTTTGACCATAAAAGGCTGGTCAAACTTGGCTGTATTTTGATAATTGACCAAAAGTGTAAAGGAAATTAATTGATTAAAACTTTGGAAGAAATTAGAAATAAAAAAAAATAACAAGTTTAGAACTTATTATAAGAAAAGTAGAGATTAACAGGAAACTATGGGTAAGTAATGTAAATAACACATTTTTATGTGTTTAGAAGGTTAAGAAAATTAAATAAAGAATTTAGAAACAAGTTGTAAAAGAAACTGAGTTAAAACGGGGTTAAAGGAGACCCGTATATAAGTTAAGGTATACGAGGGGTATACCTGTAATTTAATAAGTATAAGAGAAATCATTACTTAAGTATTTTTAATGAAAATACAAGTTATATTGGGAAAAGAAATAAATAAAATTTTAGTGTACATGAATAGTACTTGTATACGTGAATAGTATACGTATAAATGAATAGTAAATACATATACATGAAAAGTAAATATGTATACATGAATAGTAAATATGTATACATGAATAGTAAATACGTATACATGAATAGTAAATACGTATACATGAATAGTAAATACGTATACATGAATAGTAAATACGTATACTGAATAGTAATACGTATACATGAATAGTAATACGTATAAATGAATAGTAACTACGTAGATATGAACAGTCAAATACGAGACGTATACGTGAATAGTAAAATACGTATACGTGAATAGTAAATACGTATACGTGAATAGTAAATACGTATACGTGAATAGTAAAATATGGTGAATAGTAAAAACACGAAAATTAAGTTATTTAACCACGCCGTCCTAATGAACTATAGGAGCGGAGTAGGTGACCGGAATAGTCGAGACGTCATCCAGGAGTGGACAAACGTCGATAGGCTAAGGTATGAGATTCTTGTAGCTTGTTTGCTAACGAGGTCTACCTCGGTTTGTGTGATATGTGTTATTGTGATACGACCAAACAAGATTAAGCATGAAACCGATTTACTGTATTGTTATTGTGTCCATTGTACACTAACATTACTTGATTAAGAGCTTGTTCATTAACTTTGTTTAATAAACAATTGTGTAAAGTTATAAGTACCCCTGTTGTTAGTTGGTTAGTACCGAGAGAGGTTTAACTAACCAATTGTCAAAGAGACTTCAGCTAACTGGAACTTGTGAGGAGAGGAATCCGGGACTGACTCCGGTCATGCATGTTCAGGTTTAGGAGGTCTGCATCTGCATCAGATCTGTCTTACGCCTAGGGTCGACAAACTGACCCGGCCATCTCAAGTGAACAGTTCGAGATGGGAGGCAACTTCAGGAGGCGCAGGAGGGTCAAGCCTACACCCCTCATAACTTAAGAATTATTGTTTATTAAACCAATGGAGCTAACAACTCATTGGCTAGGGTTACTTCGACCTGAAATACCCCAAACCTAGATATGGTATTTAGATGATAATTAAAGGTATAATTTTTTTTTTTTTTTTTTTAAAAAAAAAAGCTTAATTAATGCCTAAGAAACTTTGGAGAACTGAAATACCCCAAACCTTGGTATGTTGGTTAAACAAAACATGATATATTAAGACTAAAAAGAGTCTTAGAAACCTTAGTAAACAAATTTAAACAAAAGGAAACACAAATGTGCTTTAAAGTCAATAAGAGCTAAAATGTGCTCTAAGCTTGGGATAAACTTGAGTAAGGCCTAATGAGCTTACCAAGACTTCATTTATATACTAATGAACATATTAAACCAATTACCAAAGAAAACCAAGCTTGAAAACAAGTTAAAACTCAAAATGTGCTTTAAGAAGTCTTAAAGCACGTTTTTGAAAAATTGTCTTGTAAATGAGTTTTGAATGGCTAAATGTCCATCATTACTCTTAAATATATATGTGTACTATATAGTATCACATTTGGGTGGCTATATTAGTGGGAAATCAAAAATTTCACTTCTATGTGCCTTGTATAGGTGAATAGTACTTTTTATAAGCTATTTTGTAACATATGTGGTATAAGTAATTAAATTGACAAACAAAGACTAAAACACCCCCACACTAATATAAGGGGCCGGTTTTTATAAGGGTGTGACTCACCACTCTCTTATTAATGTATTAAGTAAGTAAAGATAAGTAAATAAGCTACCTTTTTACTTTATAAGTATAAATATCTCTTAAAGCAAATTCTATCTTCATTCTCTCATTTCCCTTCCTTGCTCACACGGTTTCCCACTCATCTCTCCCTTCTTCTTTGTTCTCTCACGTAAACCACTACCACCATTAACACAAGCTTTGACCACTTGCTAAATCTAGCTCACTTGTCCAAATCAAAAACAAATACCACCAATCTCTTCCTCTCATCAAGCTCTTCATTCCTATCTTCTCAAAACTCCTAGAGCTCCATTTCGGTGCCAAGGTGTTCCACCATTGAAGGAGCTTGAGCTTGGATTTCTACATATTATTACTCTCCTTTACTTCTAGGTAAGGAATCTCAAACAAAAATCAAGTTTCCTCCTTGTTTTTGTCATGTCCGAAAATACACATTGATATAGCTCATTGTGTGACTTTGTTCTAGCTTCATTTCAACTCTTCATGGACTAGGTGGAGTCCTTTCTTGCTAGATATTCAAACTCCCTTCAAAGATCAAGGTAAAACAACTACATTAATGTTTTTGAAACAATGTCAAATTAGGGTTTACAATGAGATGAAGCTCAAAGCTTGAATACTCATTATGGTGTTTGTATATTGTCTAGAACTTGACAAGGAACCAAAATACCATACGGTTTTGTAAGGAATCAAGAAGGAAGTGTTTTGGGAAAAGAGGTAAATCTACTAACTTAAATGTTGTTTAATGCCTTAGGAGAAATGAGCTTATAAATGCTTATTAAAACTACCTAAAGAGCAAATGGTGAATGACTTAGTAAAGTGTTCTCAAGAGACTAGTAAAGGGCATATGTATGTTGAGTGTATTTGCAGGTTAAAGGCATATACATTGTGGAAATTCAGTGTTTATGATTTAAGCACTTTAAGGGCCTAAGAGCCATGCATTTTAAGGGCCTAAGTGCCATGCAATTTAAATTGTGCACTATATTGTAATGTGGTGTAAATTTGGTGAAATTATGTATGAGAGTGTTCTTGATGATTTTAGATGATCTTGTGTGTTTAAAGGAGAAGGTAAAGTGTTTGGCTTAGTAATGTTCTAGGAGAACCCATGTCAAAATTTAGGTAAGAAAAGAAGTTCTAAGTGTTTACATAAGGTTTGGTGAGTTAGAAATGTAGGAATGAATAAGGAGTTCATGATGTTTTAAGGAATTTTGATGAACTAGGAAACTCTAGATGTAATAAGGACTTAGGCATGATCTTGAGATTTAGTAGGTACCAAAGTCACTTTGGGACTTAGGTAAATACCTAGGCAAACTTTGGTAAAATAAGGAGAAGTGTACACTAGGAAAAGAGTTTCAAGAAGGAGATAAGGAATTAGTGGTGAGAGATGATGCTTGGGAGATGATGTTAAGTTAAGGAGAAAGCATTTTGGGATAGTAGTTGTCATAGGTATGAAACACCACTAGGAAACCTAGTATGAAATAACATAAGTGTTAAGGAATTTTTACAAGGAAATAAGTAAAGGCTTAAGGAGTTAGAAAATGAGTTTCATGGATGTTGTATGTGGATGTAAGGTTACCAAATGTTGTTAGGAAGCATTAAGAGGCCTTAGGAGAAGTTTGGTGAAGAATTGGAAAGTTTGGGTAAGTTTAGAAGGCGACCGACCCAGGGGCCGACCCAGTTTTTGGGTCGGTCGAGCCTCTGTAAAATGTTAGGAAAATGTTCGGTGATGGTCCGACCCAAAAGGGTGGGTCGGACATGGGTCGGTCGGCAAGTTTCAAAGGAGGAAATGTTCGCACATGGACCGACCCAGAATGGTGGGTCGGACGTGGGTCGGACGAGCATGATTATAAGGGCAAAAGGGTTCTGTAATGGACCGACCCAGAAGGTTGGGTCGGACATGGGTCGGTCAAGGTAAGGTTCTTCAGACCCGAAAACCACTGGGAGGGTCCGACCCAGTTGTGGGTCGGACGGTGGGTCGGTCGGACCAAAACTTATAAAAAAAAACAGAAAAGAATGTGACTTATGTAGTTAACCCTAGGGTATTTAATGAAGGTAACCTAGGGTAAGATAGGCATTAAAACATGTCATACAAGCATGTTGAATATATAGTAAGTGTGAAGTTAAATAATTAATTAACCGACCTTACTAATGTGTATAGGATTCTCTCAAGGTGGGAACGAAACAAGGCAAGGACCAAGGTATGGTTTTCTTGCAGTCTGTTGCCTAACGGTTTACACCGGCTTGGGTGTTGTTTGTTTTCTGAGTGTTTACGACCTTATAAGATTAAGGCATGAAAAGAGTTTACAGTTGTTATATATTATGGTGTTGTGTTATTATGACTCCTTTCCCTTGGTGTGTCTAACAAGACCTAAATGTTGCTTGTATGTGACTTGACAAATGTTGTGTGTTCACTAACAAGTGCTAATCGGGGGGAGTGAGGAGTCCGGTATGTTCCGGCCACGTGTGATGGATGGGGGTCGTTATCATATCCAGTTCGGCTCCCTAGGTGTATGTTTAGGTGGTATTCCAATTTGGTTTCAACCTTCCCTTAGCTTATCCAAAGCTAGTTTACTGACTCACGTCGGGCCATAGGGGCATACTGTGTTGTTTGGTGTGCTTGGGATCACTATATCCGACACACCTTGGGTTTAAGTCAACCGTTCAAATAACAGGATGGTGATGAGGTAATTAACGAGCTTGGTATGGGTTTGGCAACAACTCTATGCTCATGGTATGTACTAACTGTGGTGGAAGGATCTTAATGTGAACCGTTCTTGTGGTGATATGTATTGATAATGTGATGCTATGCAATTTCCCTTGCTATGCTATGGTATATGTGTATTATATGTTGGGTTCTAAAATGAATGCCATGTTATTATGACAATTGGTTGCGCGTATCCCGTTAGTCGATGGGCTGCGCGTTAGCCATACCAGCAAAGGTGCTGACCCCCTCGGGGGCCCCATATTTTTTTATTGCAGGATGAGGATCGAAGAGGCAGAGTGGCTCTAGGTCCTAGGTGGTAGTATACTTTTGGATAAGTAGGTTGTTGAGCCCGGGATGCGCCTGTGCTCCCGAGGCGTACATGTTGATACCTTGTTATACAGTTATGGATGATTATGGTTTGGAGATGATTGTAAATTAAATACTCGGTATGGTTGGTTATGTTTATATATATATGGATGTTAGTTACTATGCTCGGGAGTCTGATCATCAGACCGATACACTTGTATTTATTCTGCCTAGTTAACCACGTGGGTGGTTAACGGCGTTGTAACACCAAAGCGATAGTTATTATTTGGTTGGTTATTTCCGCTGCGACTTCGGTAGATGATAGGAGCGTTGTAGGGGTGTTACAAAAAGTGGTATCAGAGCGAAGTGTCGCTCTGATGACTAGAATACCGAGCTTAGGAATATACCGAGTTAGGAAACCTAACTACAAATACCTAAGTGAACATGTTTGGAAAGGTTAACCACTAACTAAGTGTGGAGATACCTTATTATCGGGAAGCGTTACAAACGATGGACCGATAAGTGTGCAGGCATAATGCTAATGAGATGTTCATATAAATACAGATGGCAGGTAGACCACGAGGTCGAGGCCGCGGGCGCGGTACTGGAGATTTGGGTAACCAGGGCGATGATACTACGGCCCAGACTATGGCTGAGGCAGTTGCAGCCGCCGTAGCCCAGTTGGTACCCGATCTAGTTGCTGCTATTCAGCAAGGGCAACAGCCCGGAGTTCAGCCACCACCACCACCGCCACGTGAGACCAATTGGGTCAAGGCGTTGGCTGATCTTAGGCCGCCATCATTCAGTGGGGAGACCGATCCCCGTAAGCTCGAGGCATACATCTCCGAGATGGAGACCGCCTTCGAAACCCTAGCACCACCTGAGCAGATCAAGGTGCGACTTGCTGCTTATTACTTAAAGGGCTCGGCACAAAACTGGTGGAAGCTTGTGCGCGAGGGAAGGGTTGCTGACCCGACTTTTCAGTGGAGGGAGTACACGGCTCTGCTGCGAGCCAAATACTACCCTATACATGTGCAAGAGGCCAAGCGCCTGGAGTTGGACAACCTGAGGCAAGGGGATAAGATGACGGTAGATGAGTACTACTCAGCCTTCATCGGACTATCCACCTGCTACCGGATCTGGGTTACTCAGACCGGATCCTTGTGAACCGTTTCTACAACGGACTGAACTATCGCCTACGCTACGGCATGGGGCCTACTGGATATACCACCTTGCAGGTAAAGGAATTACAGTGTAATGTGAATAAGTGTGTAGTGTGTTATGTGATGTGAGTTTATTTGGCGGGGCATAACTGACACCCTAAATATAGGAGTGCTATCATGCCGCTGCTATTGTGGAGATCACCGTCCGTCTGAGGGACGAGGAGAATGCGCTTAAGCGCAAGGCTCAGAACGAGGGCCAAGGCACGCAAGGGCAGTGGGGAGGGAAGAAGAAGAAGCCGTACTCCCAGTCCCAGAAAGGACAGCAACAAGGTGACAAGGGCCAGGCCCAGACCACCACTGCTGATGAGCCTCTGCAGCTCACCTATGCGTATGCGGCCAAGCCCCTACGTTCTTACCCACCTAAGGGTAATTGTCTAACTCTGTGTGATAAGTTAGAGTATATGTTAGTAAGTTGTGAGACAAGTATTGATGATGTATTGTGATAGCAGCTGGCACGGGTTCTAGATCGGAGCGCCACTTTTACTGTAAGTGGTGCAATGGAGACCACCCCGGCAAAGACTGCAAGGGGAATGATGTGAGGTGCCGTCACTGCCAGAAGATGGGGCACCGTGAGTTTGAGTGTTGGACGAATCCCAACAGCAGGAACTACAAGCCAAAAGTGGAAGGGTAAGGCCACCGCGACCACCGATGGCCAGAAGACGGCGAACCAGCCACCCCCAGATCAGAGGTACACAGAGTCCCAGAAAGGGAAGGGGTCGGGGTCCAACAAGGCCACCCTGAATGTGGTGGACCGGTCTGAGGCACCAGGATCCTCTTCGAGACCAGGTACCGCCTAAACTGATAAATGAAAAAGTGATTGCTTACCGCATTTCATGCATGAGTGTTAGCAAGTCTAAGGGTATAAAATATAGTAAAGAGTTAGAACATAATGTGGAAAACACCTAAATTAGGCAATTTGAAACTTAGGAACCTTCAATATCTGCTATCCAATCCCACCCGCACCAAACCCTGAAGAAACCGCCATCAACATCACCGACTTTCCATTGGAGCAATGTCAGGTTATCCAGCCAGGTATGATACTCTTAAATGGATACCTGACACCGGAAGCACAAATCCACATCATCAGACGATGCGACGAACTTGGAGCAAAACCAGGAGGGTTCTACACACCCGAATACCCGAACGGAGCAAGGATGCAATTGAAGATGATGTGCATGGGTAAGGACTGGAACCCTTACACCAAGTCATATCAGAAGTACGAGCTGAAGATGGAGCAACAGTAGCAAGCATACCAGAGGAGTTCCACGCGGTCGTTAACCACGCCGTGGGAATTGCTCAGCAAGTTGAGACGGAATCAATTCCAAGTGTAAAGGCAGATTTATGCATTGTAAACTTCTACCAGAAAGGTGGACGGTTAGGTATGCACCAAGACAAGGACGAGTCACCCGAGTCTCTAAGTAAGGGAGTACCCGTGGTGTCTTGGTCCATTGGTGATACCGCTGTGTTTGTGTATGGCGAGCAGAAGCGTGCTGATCTCGCAAAGAAGCTACTTCTGAAATCGGGGGATGTATTAATCATGGGTGGGCAATCAAGGATGCTATACCATGGCATCAGAAAGATCAAACTGAATACCGCACCGTCGGCAGTGATCAATGCCACACACATGAAACCTGGACGTTTAAATTTGACTTTCAGGCAGTTTTGAGCCTTGTGTAATCATGTATTGTATTAAGCCAGTGGTTTGACAAAGGAGCTATGTCTAGCAATGTCTACAATGTAACCAATTTATGGTGTAAAGACTGTGTTAATGAATAAAGGAATGTTGTTTTGGAGTGTATCAACGTGTTGTTACCCAATACTTATTAGTTTGCCAATGAATTAGGCTGTGCACTCGGAACGGGAGGTATACTGAGTGTCTGCAATAAGGCAGAAGCCGGCAAGAGCGGCACAATCCTCACCGGTACCTTTCCAGTGAATGGCGTGGATGCATCGATCTTGTTCGACTCTGGAGCCTCACACACATTCATTTCGCTATCATTTGCGAAGAGGCTGGGGTTAGACGGTGAAGAGATGCCAGACTTCGTGGTCACTCTCCCGTCGAAAGAGCAGATAGATGTACCCGCTACTACCGAGATGCTATTGTTCGAATCATGGATGAGGAGTTTCCGATCGACTTGATAGAGTTCGACGGACTGGGTTTTGATGTGATTGTCGGGATGAACTGGTTGGAGCGGTACAAGGGCAGAATCCTATGTGCCGAGCATCGACTGCTTCTTAGGAGTCCATCTGGGGTTACTATATCTTACCGCCAGAGGCCCAGGGAGCCTTCGACACAGATCATCACCGCCATGGCCATGTATCGTGAGTTGCGACGGGGAAATGATGTATACCTCTGCTATGTCCAGGACATAGAGAGAGACCCTGAGTTTAGCCCAGATGTGCCGGTAGTGTCGGAGTTTCCTGATGTATTTCCTAAGGAACTGCCGGGCATGCCGCCAGCACGAGAGGTTGAGTTTGAGATTGACTTGATTCCGGGCACCGGACCCATTGCGAAAGCACCTTACCGTATGGCTCCAGCAGAGATGACAGAGCTCAAGGAGCAGCTGCGAGACCTACTCGACAAGGGCTTTATCCGCCCTAGTGTGTCACCATGGGGAGCGCCGGTCCTCTTCGTGAAGAAGAAGGACGGTAGCCTCCGCCTATGTATTGATTATCGGGAGCTGAATGCTGTTACGGTGAAGAACCGTTACCCCTTACCACGCATCGACGATCTATTTGATCAGCTTAGGGGAGCATCAGTATTCTCCAAGATAGACCTACGTTCCGGATATCACCAGATTGCCATCCGTGACAGTGACATCGAAAAGACAGCTTTCAGAACTAGGTATGGGCACTATGAGTTCACCGTTATGCCGTTTGGCTTATCAAATGCACCAGCAAAGTTCATGGACTTAATGAACCGTTTGTTCCAAGATCAGTTGGACAAATCAGTGGTAGTCTTCATCGATGACATACTTGTGTATTCGAAATCGAGAGGTGAGCATGAAAGCCACCTGAGAGATGTATTGCAGACGTTGAGAAAGAATCAGCTGTATGCTAAATTTTCTAAATGTGAATTTTGGTTGAACCAAGTATCATTCCTTGGACATGTAATTTCTGAGGCCGGGATCGCTGTTGATCCGGCAAAGATAGATGCAGTGCGCACCTGGCCTAGGCCGAAGACAGTTACCGACATCAGGAGCTTCCTCGGTCTGGCAGGTTACTATAGGAGATTTGTGAGGGACTTCTCCAGTGTCTCGAAGCCGATGACTTCCTTGATGAAGAAGGATGCACCATTCGAGTGGACAGTCGACTGAGAGAGCTTTCACGAGTCTCAAGGATGCTCTGACATCTGCACCGGTTCTGACATTACCAGACGGTCCAGATGGTTTTGAGGTCTATTGCGACGCATCAGGCAGGGGTATGGGTTGTGTGTTGATGCAACACGGGAAGGTCGTGGCTTACGCCTCCCGACAGCTGAAGAAGCATGAGGAGAACTACCCTACCCACGACTTAGAATTGGGGGCCATTGTCTTCGCACTGAAGATATGGCGACATCACTTGTATGGGGTAAGTGTGACGATCTATTCTGACCACAAGAGCTTGAAATACTTGTTCACTCAGAAAGAGTTGAACATGAGGCAGAGAAGGTGGGTTGAATTCTTGAATGATTATGATATCGATTTACAGTATAAGGAGGGTAAGGCAAATGTGGTAGCTGACGCATTGAGTCGCCGAGCACACTCTCTCCATTCGCTAGTCTCTCATACTGGCTTGGTTGAAGAGGTGCGGAGTGCTCAGATGACGGATCAGTATATGTGGAGGAAATTAGACAGAAGCTTATTGATGGCACATTCGAGGGTCAGAAGTATGACTTCAGACTCCACGATGATGACCTGATTAGGCTCAATGGCGGTTGTGTATACCAGGAGTAGCGCTGAGCTGAAGGAGCGCATACTGAGTGAATCCCATTGTTCTACTACTTCGATTCACCCCGGAGCTTCAAAGATGTATAAAGGTATGAAAAGATACTTCTGGTGGGCTGGAATGAAAAAGGATGTAAATGACTATGTGTTGAGGTGTCTCACTTGTCAGAAGGTCAAGTTTGAGCACCGACGGCCTGGTGGTATGGTGCAGCCAATGCCAGTGCCGGAGTGGAAGTTCCATGACATATCTATGGACTTCGTGGTAGGGCTTCCGCCTACAAGGGGAGGTCTAAATATGATTTGGGTGGTAGTTGACCGACTGACCAAGGTGTCTCGATTCATTCCGATGAAGGACACCTGGAAAGTGGCAAATTGGCAGAATTATTCGATAAAGAGATTGTTAGACATCATGGTGTACCAAAGACGATAGTATCTGACAGAGATACCAGATTCCTATCCAGATATTGGAAGTCTACACGAGAGGCACTTGGTACTGAACTGAAATTGAGCACGGCGTTTCACCCACAGACCGATGGTCAGAGTGAGCGCACTATACAGACACTTGAGGATATGCTACGTGCATGTGCACTTGATTTCAGACCAGCTGGATTGATAAGTTACATCTGATCGAGTTTAGCTACAACAACAGTTATCATGCATCGATCAAGATGTCTCCCTTCCAGGCATTGTACGGTAGACCATGCCGCACGCCATTATGCTGGGATGATCGAGTGAGACGGTCATTATAGGACCAGAGTATCTTGAGCAAGTTCAGGCAGAAGTTCGCCAGATCAGGGCTAATATGAAAGCAGCTCAGGATAGACAGAAGTCGTACGCAGATGTGCGCCGACGTGACCTGGAGTTCGCCGTGGGCGATCAGGTATTTTTGAGAGTATCCCCCATGAAGGGAGTTTCGTTTTGGTCAGAAGGGCAAGCTGAGCCCGAAATATGTAGGTCCTTATGTTGTGACGGAGCGGATCGGCCCGGTAGCTTATAGACTTGATTTACCCGCCGAGCTGGGCAAGGTACATGATGTATTTCATGTGTCCCAGTTGAAGAAGTATATGTCTCATCCGTCTCATGTGCTTCAGCCTGAAAGGCTAACTTTAGAGCCGACCATGCGATCAGTGGAGACTCCGGTACGGATTCTGGACACTAAGACTCGAGACACTCGCCATAAGTCCGTGAGACTGGTGAAGGTCCTCTGGTCTAACCAGGACGTTGAGGAGGCCACTTGGGAGCTGGAAGAAAAGATGAAGGCGAAGCACCCGTCATTGTTTGCTTCTTAGTGTTTATATGTATAGGGTACGGGGCGTACCCCTTTTAAGGGGGGTAGAGCCGTTTCGGTTATGGTTGTGTACGACATGTATAAGTATACATTGTGTGATTGTACAGACCTTTGTGTCTGAATGGTATTATATGGTTTGGACCTCGAGTCCGTTGTGGTGTAAGAATGACGGTAAGGTTGGTAATGATGGTTGGAAGTATTGTTTTTTATAAATGTTCCCCGTGTTCTAATAGTAAGATATGTGGGAAGTATGAACTTTGGGGACAAAGTTCTTTTAAGGGGGGTAGATTGAAATACCCCAAACCTTGGTATGTTGGTTAAACATTAAAACATGATATATTAAGACTAAAAAGAGTCTTAGAAACCTTAGTAAACAAATTTAAACAAAAGGAAACACAAATGTGCTTTAAAGTCAATAAGAGCTAAAATGTGCTCTAAGCTTGGGATAAACTTGAGTAAGGCCTAATGAGCTTACCAAGACTTCATTTATATACTAATGAACATATTAAACCAATTACCAAAGAAAACCAAGCTTGAAAACAAGTTAAAACTCAAAATGTGCTTTAAGAAGTCTTAAAGCACGTTTTTGAAAAATTGTCTTGTAAATGAGTTTTGAATGGCTAAATGTCCATCATTACTCTTAAATATATATGTGTACTATATAGTATCACATTTGGGTGGCTATATTAGTGGGAAATCAAAAATTTCACTTCTATGTGCCTTGTATAGGTGAATAGTACTTTTTATAAGCTATTTTGTAACATATGTGGTATAAGTAATTAAATTGACAAACAAAGACTAAAACACCCCCACACTAATATAAGGGGCCGGTTTTATAAGGGTGTGACTCACCACTCTCTTATTAAGGTATTAAGTAAGTAAAGATAAGTAAATAAGCTACCTTTTTACTTTATAAGTATAAATATCTCTTAAAGCAAATTCTATCTTCATTCTCTCATTTCCCTTCCTTGCTCACACGGTTTCCCACTCATCCTCCCTTCTTCTTGTTCTCTCACGTAATACCACTATCACCATTAGAACACCTTTGACCACTTGCTAAATCTAGCTCACTTGTCCAAATCAAAAACAAATACCACCAATCTCTTCCTCTCATCAAGCTCTTCATTCCTATCTTCTCAAAACTCCTAGAGCTCCATTTCGGTGCCAAGGTGTTCCACCATTGAAGGAGCTTGAGCTTGGATTTCTACATATTATTACTCTCCTTTACTTCTAGGTAAGGAATCTCAAACAAAAATCAAGTTTCCTCCTTGTTTTTGTCATGTCCGAAAATACACATTGATATAGCTCATTGTGTGACTTTGTTCTAGCTTCATTTCAACTCTTCATGGACTAGGTGGAGTCCTTCTTGCTAGATATTCAAACTCTTCAAAGATCAAGGTAAAACAACTACATTAATGTTTTTGAAACAATGTCAAATTAGGGTTTACAATGAGATGAAGCTCAAAGCTTGAATACTCATTATGGTTTGTATATTGTCTAGAACTTGACAAGGAACCAAAATCATACGGTTTTGTAAGGAACAAGAAGGAAGTTTTGGGAAAAGAGGTAAATCTACTAACTTAAATGTTGTTTAATGCCTTAGGAGAAATGAGCTTATAAATGCTTATTAAAACTACCTAAAGAGCAAATGGTGAATGACTTAGTAAAGTGTTCTCAAGAGACTAGTAAAGGGCATATGTGTGTTGAGTGTATTTGCAGGTTAAAGGCATATATATTGTGGAAATTCAGTGTTTATGATTTAAGCACTTTAAGGGCCTAAGAGCCATGCATTTTAAGGGCCTAAGTGCCATGCAATTTATTGTGCACTATGTTGTAATGTGGTGTAAATTTGTGTGTGAAATTATGTATGAGAGTGTTCTTGATGATTTTAGATGATCTTGTGTGTTTAAAGGAGAAGGTAAAGTGTTTAGCTTAGTAATGTTCTAAGGGAACCCATGTCAAAATTTAGGTAAGAAGCAAGAAGTTTTAAGTGTTTACATAAGGTTTGGTGAGTTAGAAAGTAGGAATGAATAAGAGTTATGATGTTTTAAGGAATTTTGATGAACTAGGAAGTACTCTAGAGTGTAATAAGGACTTAGGCATGATCTTGAGATTTAGTAGGTACCAAAGTCACTTTGGGACTTAGGTAAATACCTAGGCAAACTTTGGTAAAATAAGGAGAAGTGTACACTAGGAAAAGAGTTTCAAGAAGGAGATAAGGAATTAGTGGTGAGAGATGATGCTTGGGAGATGATGTTAAGTTAAGGAGAAAGCATTTTGGGATATAGTAGTTCATAGGTGAGAAACACCATCTAGGAAACCTAGTATGAAATAACATAAGTGTTAAGGAATTTTTACAAGGAAATAAGTAAAGGCTTAAGGAGTTAGAAAATGAGTTTCATGGATGTTGTATGTGGATATAAGTTACCAAATGTTGCTAGGAAGCATTAAGAGGCCTTAGGAGAAGGTTGGTGAAGAATTGGCAAAGTTTGGGTAAGTTAGGAGGCGACCGACCCAGGGGCCGACCCAGTTTTTGGGTCGGTCGAGCCTCTGTAATGTTAGGAAAATGTTCGGTGATGGTCCGACCCAAAAGGGTGGGTCGGACATGGGTCGGTCGGTCAAGTTTCAAAGGAGGAAAATGTTCGCACATGGACCGACCCAGAATGGTGGGTCGGACGTGGGTCGGACGGCATGATTATAAGGAAGTAAAAGGGTTCTGTAATGGACCGACCCAGAAGGTTGGGTCGGACATGGGTCGGTCAAGGTAAGGTTCTTCAGACCCGAAAACCACTGGGAGGGTCCGACCCAGTTGTGGGTCGGACGGTGGGTCGGTCGGACCAAAACTTGTAAAAAAAAAAAACAGAAAAGAATGTGACTTATGTAGTTAACCCTAGGGTTTAATGAAGGTAACCTAGGGTAAGATAGGCATTAAAACATGTCATACAAGCATGTTGAATATATAGTAAGTGTGAAGTTAAATAATTAATTAACCGACCTTACTAATGTGTATAGGATTCTCTCAAGGTGGGAACGAAACAAGGCAAGGACCAAGGTATGGTTTTCTTGCAGTCTGTTGCCTAACGGTTTACACCGGCTTGGGTGTTGTTGTTTTCTGAGTGTTTACGACCTTATAAGATTAAGGCATGAAAAGAGTTTACAGTTGTATATATTATGGTGTTGTTATTATGACTCCTTTCCCTTGGTGTGTCTAACAAGACCTAAATGTTGCTTGTATGTGACTTGACAAATGTTGTGTGTTCACTAACAAGTGCTAATCGGGGGGAGTGAGGAGTCCGGTATGTTCCGGCCACGCGTGTGATGGATGGGGGTCGTTATCATATCCAGTTCGGCTCCCTGGTGTATGTTTAGGTGGTATTCCAATTTGGTTTCAACCTTCCCTTAGCTTATCCAAAGCTAGTTTACTGACTCACGTCGGGCCATAGGGGCATACTGTGTTGTTTGGTGTGCTTGGGATCACTATATCCGACACACCTTGGGTTTAAGTCAACCGTTCAAATAACAGGATGGTGATGAGGTAATTAACGAGCTTGGTATGGGTTTGGCAACAATCTCTATGCTCATGGTATGTACTAACTGTGGTGGAAGGATCTTAATGTGAACCGTTCTTGTGGTGATATGTATTGATGATGTGATGCTATGCAATTTCCCTTGCTATGCTTTGGTATATGTGTATAAATATGTTGGTTGTTCTAAAATGAATGCCATGTTATTATGACAATTGGTTGCGCGTATCCCGTTAGTCGATGGGCTGCGCGTTAGCCATACCAGCAAAGGTGCTGACCCCCTCGGGGGCCCCATATTTTATTTGCAGGATGAGGATCGAAGAGGCAGAGTGGCTCTAGGTCCTAGGTGGTAGATATACTTTTGGATAAGTAGGTTGTTGAGCCCGGGATGCGCCTGTGCTCCCGAGGCGTACATGTTGATACCTTGTTATACAGTTATGGATGGTTATGGTTTGGAGATGAATGTAAATTAAATACTCGGTATTGTCGGATATGTTTATATATGGATGTTAGTTACTATGCTCGGGAGTCTGATCATCAGACCGATACACTTGTATTTATTCTGCCTAGTTAACCACGTGGGTGGTTAACGGCGTGTAACACCAAAGCGATAGTTATTATTTGGTTGGTTATTTCCGCTGCGACTTCGGTAGATGATAGGAGCGTTGTAGGGGTGTTACCTCAATATATGTTATATAACTTACATAACCATGGTATAAAATTATGTGGAGGATTTTGTAAATTAATTAAGGAACATAGGTGCTGTTCGGAATATTAATATTTTTGAATGAAACTTTATAATATGGGTTTTAATGTTATAAGAATTATAACCATTGTAATATAAGAGGTATTCATTAAAAGAATGAATATATATTCTTAAGAATGCCATATAAGAAAATAGTTCATTGAATACATACACATAAAAATATGTGTGTGGAGAAAAATAGAATATGGTTTAATGGACATATATTTTATAATTAAAATGATGTATGATAAAGGGAAAAGAATTTACAAAATTGGATATGGAAGTTAGGGACTGTACATGTGATAAAAGGACTGAAATGCAAAGTATTGTTTACCACATTGAATTTGGAAAAAAAAAAAAAGAGATAGAAAAAACCTTAGAAAAAATAAATACTAAGGTGAAATGTATGGTGTATGACAAGAATCATAATGCAATATAGAAACAAACTATATGATGTACAAAACATACATTAGGTTACATGCGATAACAAAAGCTCAACTATAAAAGTATATTAATATACGAGACAAGACTACGCTTGTAATATAACACTTTTCCACTCGAGTTAAAACATAAAACCCGACAAACATTGACAGTTAATAACTGGGGTTAAAACAGGGAGGTATTAGTGACGGACGGGGTACCATAGAATTTTGTGTGTTATACAGTTGCTAATCAGTAGCATTATGTATTGTATAGACTGTAGAGACGACGCACGGAGCATAGGATCTTGCTGATTCATACTCCACCGTAATCTTTCAGGGTGAACGTATGTTATTATGTGGCTTGATTGTCTCTGAGGATTTTCCTCAGTTCAGACGTTGGTGAAAATCTGTGATAAGATTGAATGTCTGCTTGTGTGAATTAATATGCTTGAGTGTGTATAATGCTGCCTATATTACTGTTGTGCGATAACAGTACCGTTCGTATATATGAACATATTATAAAACGAACTAGCGGCAATGATGCTATCTTATATGTGTAATATAAGGAACGTAAGTAAAACGTTTGTAGCATTAGGATAATAAGATATATAAAATATCTGAGACTTATATACGGAGCATTGGCCTCTTTAACGCCGCTCTGTTATCTAGCACTGGATCTTGAGTCGACATACTCAGGATTGACTACGACCTTGGTCTGCTGTGTTTAAAAAAAAAAGATAGTAAACGATGCGATGGTATAGATAAGTTTATCAAGGATGTGGCTCTTGCTGTGAATGAAATACCCCAAACCTTGATATGTTGGTTAAATGTTGAAATATGGCATCTAAAGGCTAAAAAGTGCCTTAGAAACATCAGTGTACATTTAAGCCATGGTAAAACACAATAAAACACTAAGGCACGGTTTGAGCAAAAACGTGCTCTAAGTTTGGAGTGAACTTGGCTAGGAACAAAGAGCCTACCAAACTTAATAATATTTAATTATGATTTTATAGGGCTAATTAAGTCCTTAGGCAACCTTGTAGACAATGAAAACCAAAAAAACATAAATAAATACTTTAAGGTAATATGGGTAAAATGTGCTCTAAGCTTGGGATAAGTTTGGTTAAGACCTAATAAGCTTACCAAGACTTTATTTATATGTTAATGAACATATTAAACCAATTACCAAAGAAAACCAAGCTTGAAAACAAGCTAAAACACAAAATGTGCTTTAAGGAGTCTTAAAGCACATTTTTGAAAAATTGTCTTGTAGATGAGTTTTGAGTGGCTAAATGACCATCATTACTCTTTAATTAACATGTGTACTACTTAGTATCACATTAGGAAGTCTAAATCAATGGGAAATCAAAAATTTCACAAATATGTGCCTTAATTTGTGAATAGTGCTCAAATAGTGCTAGTTTAAGTTATAAGTCAACATAAGTTGTTTAATTGGTCAACAAAGGCCATATATATGTTATATATTGAAGGGGCCACGGTTTTGGGTGTGTGAGTCATCACACTTGGCTTGCAAATTAAAAGAAAGAAAGAAAGTAAGTAAAGGTTACCTTTTTGCTTTATAACTTAAATATCTCCAAACTTACCTCTCTCCTCACTTTCTCTTCTTTTCTTTTTGGTTCCCACCGTCTCCAACCTCATCCTCCCTTCTCCATTCTCGTTTTGCTACAGCAAGTAGCCATTCTCCATCTTTGAATGCTTGTAACTCATGGCTCCAAGCTCCGAATTCAATTCCGAGACTACCGTTGTCTTAGTTAGAGTAAGCTCTACATTCCTATCTTTTCAAATCTTCAAAAGCTCCATTTCGGTGCCATGGAGATTCACCATTGAAGGAGCTTGAGCTCATATGTCCATGCCTTGTCATTCTCTGAAATACCCCGACCTTAAATATGGCGATTAAATTATCCTAATAGGTATCTAAGAGCCTAATAATGCTTAAGTAATATTGGTAAGGAAAATAAATCCAAAAGAAATAAGAACGCTTAAAAAGCGTAAAACGCTAATAAGCGTTAAATAAACATAGGAGGTATGAAACCTCGGTTAGCGTATTGTAAGGATTCTAAAGGCTTAATTAAGTCTAAATAAATATTAGGGAACAAATCCCGAAGAAACGGATCCTTAAAATGGATTAAAATCACTAACGAACCTTAAAGCACGTTTTTCGAGTAACCGGGAAAACGCGTCTTTAAGCGGGTCAAATAGACTCGTAACAATCTTGGTCAACTAAATAATCATTAATAAATATTAGTGAAGGTCGAGCCAATAAAAAAACAAGAAAACGAGAAATTAGTAAAAACTGTCAAAAAGGGAAGTTGTGGGGTAAAAGCACAATAACTCAAACTAGTGGTCCACTATGTAAATAAAATTTTTAAACCACAAGGGCTGTAGGGCATCGATCCCCTTCCCTCTCACACACAAAAGGAAAAAAAATAAGTAAAAGAAGAAAAGATGAAAAGAAAGAAGAAAAAGAATACAAAAAGTAAAAGAATACTCTCTTTCCTCACCTTTTTCTTCTCTCTCTCCCATTTCTTTCTTCCCCATCGTACTCCCTCTCTTTCTTCTCCTGTGGCTGCGATTTTGGAGCTCTCACCAAAAACAATGGCTCCTCCATCTTCTTCTTCATGCTCCATCCTCATGTAAGCTCCAAATCCAAAACAAATTACATATTGAACTCCCCTCATTCTCCTCTACACTCCTCTCTTTTCAAATCCAAAAATGAGGAAGTTCATTTTCGTGGGTATATCCCATTGGGGAAGAAAATAGCATCAATGTGTAGTTTGGAGTCCCCTCTCTCCATTAAGGTAAAAATCTCCATGAGAACCTTAAGTTTTCTTCATCTCTTTGGTAACCGATTTTTGCCCCATTGTAAACTCCATTTTCTCTCTCTCTTTTGAGCACAATATCAACCTTGCAATGGTGGTGGATTCACCTTCTTGAACCAAGGGCTAAAACCACTCCTAAAAGCTTCAAAAGGTAAACCTAGAATTTGTTTAAAACATCTCAATGAGTTAGTATAAATCTAAGAGTTAGTATATTAATTATACTTGTTTTGTATGCTTTGGGTAATGGGGATAGAGTTTGGCAACTCCATTCCCCACAAAACCGATTTGTGCAAGAAAGAGAGGAAGAGGAGAAGTGGAAAAAGGAATGAAGGAATTGTAAGCTCAAGGTAAGAGCTCTTTCTTGAATGGTAAATTTAATGCATTAGAGTAATGGGAATGGGTAAACCAATTTAAAGAAACCAAAATAATGTATTCGAATTGTAGTTGTGAAAGTTTGGGTATTTGTGAAACAAGTATGTGGATTGAGGCCTTAGAGCCAAAGAATTGTGTATGAGTATTGATATTGTGTTTTGAAGAAATAATGAGATATTGAGATTTCTTTGTACTGGTAGGACCCTTGTATGGGTGTGGCTAGAATAGGAATGATTTTGATGATAATGGGTATGTGTGGATAAGTGAGAATTGTAGGTGAGCTATGGCGAAATTTTGATAGGAATTGTGTATTTAGGAATGACTTGGTGAATGGGAGAACCAAGGTGTATATTGGATTGAGTAGATATGTTTAGTAGTGATGAAGGGAGTTGTAGTATGAGGAACAAGAAGTGTAAATCTGTAGCAAAGTGTATGGAAATGCATTGGAAAAGTTAGGAAAAATTAGTGTGTAAGAATGGTAAAAAGAGTGTTGGACTTGGGTAGATATTGTAGTTGCTTGGAAATAAATTGGAATGGTAAGATGGCATTGGAACAAAGTGCAAAATGCAAAGAGGAGTGTAGGAATGCACAAGTGTGCAAAGTATGAAAATGTGAATGGAAATTTGTGGAATTTGAGCAAGAAGTTGAGTAGGTGTTGGACCATGGATTTAAGGAGTTTTATTGAGTGTTTAAGTGTGTTTAATTATGTACAAAACATGTGGAAAGATTATGGAATGATTGGAGGTGGAATAAGGGTTGATTTGGGGTTGAAAAATCATCCTAGTAGCAGTTTTTAGCAGGGTCCGGGACCTAGGTTATGTACCAAGTCCCGGACCGCAGCTAAAATTAATTCGAGAGTCACACCAGCAGGTGGTCCGAGACCTTAGTCCAGGACCAAGTCCCGGACCAATAACAAAATTCAGTCGAGAGTGTTTCAATGCATGGTCCGGGACCTTGGGTCAGGACCAAGTCCGGACCACTTATAAAAACTTGTAAAATGTGATTTTTAGGGTTCTAACCATGGGGCATTGATGGGCAATGGTTTTAGATGTTGTTAAGGCCTTGTTTGGTGACCTTTAGAGGCCCTACGAAGTGTAAACAAGTTGAGGAAATATTTAAGAAAGTTGTAAGTATATGAATATTAAGTTAAACCGAAACAACGGGACAACGGGGTAAGTACGGAGTAGTAACTACGTATGTATTGTAATGCTTAGTATTAATTGAACCATTTGGCATGTAGTCATTGTTCAAGAATAAACTCAAGGGACAAGTAAGGACTAAGGACGAAGAGACACCGGTAAAGTAGATTTCGGGAAAAAGTATGATTTCTTCATGCCCTGTATCCTAATCTGGTTACCCCGATTTGTGTGCTTATTTGACCACCTAAATAAGATAAATGCATGAATCGGACTATGTTGCACTTACCTGTGCTTGACTTATGTTGTGCTTGATATTTATTGTCTTGAGCACTAGTTTGTATAATTCATGAAATATATGGATTAAGATGAATGGTATTCGAACCTCGTATGTGTAACTTATGTAATGTATTGTATTGTATGTATGTGTATATGTGTATTGTATTGTGTTTGGATGTTGACTTGTGCTAATTCCTAACTATCTAACTCCTAACTTAAGTGAGTAAATTGGAATGAGTACAAGTCCGATATAGCTTCGGCCACGCGTGAGGATGAGGAGACACAAGAGGTTGGATCCGATTCCTGGTTCGTAAGCTGGTCCACGGCCCAAATCCCTTAAGGGGTAGCATCCTGGATTAGTGAACCAAGTAAAGCCTGGTGGTGGGACGTGTAGTCCCTGCCCAGAGGCCATACCGGCTTAACATGAGTAGAGTAAGAAGTAAGTATGTATGAGTATGAGTATGAGTATGAGTATGTATGCGTATGTATGGAATAATGAGTAAAAGAGTAATCTCCACCCGATTAACCCGGGTGGACCAATGAAGCTAACAAGAACTGTACTTGTGTATGTACTGAGTATGTGTATTCGGAAGAAGGTAAGTATGTGTTGGATGGTATATTGTATTCCCTGTATGCAATGAAGTGTATGTATGTATGTTTGCGTAAGTATTCTTGTATTGTGTATAAGAGCATGTATGCATGTATGTTTGAATGAAATCAACCGCATGTATTCGACCAAGTGGTCGGCGTACCTCACTAGTACGCGGGGTATGCGGTTATCATGCTCGGCGAAAGCTGACCCCTTCGGGGGACATTTTTAGTGTGCAGGTACCGAAGCGAATGTGGTCAAGGCACGAGACCGGTGACTACATTGGATAGTAGTAGCAGAATGTAGAGGTGCATTAACTAGGCACACCCCTTGTATTTAGAAAGTAATGTAGTAGTGAGGAATGGGTAGTAAGTAGGCTCTTAGTGAGTATGTATGAACTGGAAGAGGTATTATACTTGTATAAGGAACCTAGTAAACTCGGTATGTAGATTATACTGTATTGTACTTGGAGTATTGTATTGAATGAAGATTGTAGTAGTATTTGGTAAACGGAGAACGTATTGTAGACTTGTAGTACTCGGGATTTCGGTCCATCAGACCGATGCTGTATGTAGAAGTAGTAGCCTTGTTAGTCACGTGGGTGACTAACGGCATTGTATCACCCATTGTATGTTAGCATATATCCGCTGGGTGTATGATATGCAAGGAAATTGGACGGTAAGCACTGTATTAATGGTAGGGGTGTTACAAAAAGTGGTATCAGAGCGAAGTATCGCTCTAATGACTGGAAATACCGAGCTTAGGAAATACCGAGTTGTGAATTAGAAGCTTAGGGCTAAGGGCTGAGTGTTAGCATTAGAGATATGCTAGTTAGGAACTACCGGTGAGTACCGGATACCTACAATACCAGTCCCGCCCGCCGCAAACCCCACTATATAACTTGGGAAAGGACGCCAGAGAGAAGAGAAGCCTTCTCATACTCGGGGAGAACCCGATCTGGCAGTTGTGAGCAATCACACGGTAACAAGAACCGACATATGGTAGATACCGAGAATTGGAAGACCCGGAGATGGATCCCGGTTGAACAACAATGCCCGCACTTAATAGCGGGGGAATAAGCACTCCAACCACAAGGAGGCTACAACTTACAACAGCATGGGGCGACATGCTTAGCAGTCGCAGAACCTAGCTAAACAACCAGCAACAGGAAGGGAAGCACTAACCGTGCAACGAAATGGAAACAGGAGCAGTAATGAAACCCGAGACACAAGCCTGCGGGACAATGGTAATGGCCAAGCAACACCACCAATGGTGAGCTAGCTGGCTAAGGACATAGTCGGGAGTGACTGACTCCAAAACTACAATGCCAAAAAGGTTACAAACCCGGCCAACATAGCTCAGACAGCTACAGGAATATTCACAAGATATAACCTGACATAACTACAACTGTAGTCCTAAACCAAATCAGGCTCAGGAGCCACAACCAAAGTGTGGGAGTAAGCAACAAGGAACAACACAACCAAATCAAAAGGGAAGCTCCAAGAATGGAGAAGTACCCTGATCAATGGCAGCTATGTCAGACTCACTGGGGAGTTACTCAGAAGAGTGATTAACCCAAGTAAATGATCAACAAGAAGAACAGAAAGGAAGAGTAAACAGGATTACCAATTATGCATGGGATCGGTATAGAATTACCAAAAACCACCAGTACCGCGCACTTGCCACGGCAAGTGCAGCAAGAACATCAATATGTAAAGGAACACTAACATGTCACAAGTGCATAGCAATGTACGGTGACCGAAACGAAACAACTACAGGATCACACATCCTAACAACTAGAAGTATGGAACCTTAGAAAGGCCTAACGGCCGGATCACTGTATTTAGAACATACCGGTCAGCGAGAAGCTCGACTAGGTCAAGACCTCAAACATGGCTACGCCATGAGAGACTTCTTTTAACACTGAACCATATTTTTTTAAACCAAAAATTCTTCTTTCAAAACAACAATCTTCCTTTAACCTTGGATTTTAAAACCGAACCAACAGAATTACGGTGAGTATCATAGAATGATACAAGAGGAGTTGACAACAGAATACTTCACCTAGGCGTGCGACGAACACTACGAGTGTACCCAATTACGGGATGTGGACAACCGCACTCCGAAGGAGCTTGTGGGCCTGACAAATAGTCGGGTAAGTGGCAACGTATCATAAGGTACCCCACGTATGTATACATGTAGTGTACGAAACACGGGAAGTAGTCAACTCCGTTCTACGGACCATGAGTAAGCCAAACCAGAACAACTGGAACTCCAGTCGAACAAGGAGAAGGAACTCAGCTAAGAAATAAGTATGGAAGAACTCAGAGAATCCATCTCAGATAAGGAATAGGAACTAGGGAGGGCAAAGGGCACATACTAGTAAGTATAGACATTGGATATGTCTCAGGACATCAATAAATACATGGCAGCTGGAAAGTATACCCAGCCTAAACACAGTAAGGCAATCGCCTAACGTGGACACCATAATGCTCGACACATGGGATAGGACTCCCAAGAGCAATCATGAGATTACCATGGAGTAAAATCCATCATTGAAGGGAATATTAAACCTAGTCTCAAGTACTAGGAACAGGCATAAACAGTCTACCAAGGACGGGAGACGTCATGACCCAAAGGGGACAACTCAAGAACGATACACCAAGATGGTACAGTGGACAACATATCATAAACATCAACCGGAAGTAATGACATAATTTAACAACACCCAGGAGCAATCCTTGAGGGTGACTAGATGGACAATAGTCGAACAACAGCGACATGATAAAAGCACGAAAGTTAGAACGAACACTCGGTTGGGACCCGAAGGGATTTCACTTAACAGGAAATGCCCTAAGATATTGAGAGACACCTATTAACATCAGATTACCTAAAGGGTCTCCTATGAACGGAAGCGTGATTTCACGACTTACCATGGAGCCCAATAATACCTCCAACCTATGACGGTATACAAGGAGGGGAAACATGCATAAGCAGCTTGCAAAGAGCATAGCTCGCAGCAGTACGGCTTAAAAGCCATCAAACAACTACGTGTGTAACCTTAAACGGTTGCAAAACCCACACCATTACTAACAAGACTTGCAAGAAATATTGCCTCACACGACAAGAAATCAACAACTGGACCATCAATTCCAAACCCAACATCCTGAGTGGCTTGGAGTAATGGCCAACTCAATGTCACTGTCACTAGGGCACCAGCCTAGCATACAGTTGACAAGCTTTAATTACCCTTCATGCCTACTGTAGCAACAATAACACGGAGGCATAAGAATCAGGATAACGCCAATTGGCCTAGTCCACATTTGGACACTACAAGAAACCCAAGGGAAGGTACCCCTCGTTAGCCAAAGACCACCAATGTGGTGAAGATGTGAACCCTGGGAAAGGCTTCCATCTATTATAACAATAATCCTACGCTTATAAATATTGTCAAGGGGCGATGGAAAAAGGAAATGAGATTTTCCAACCATTACGACTTAAGGAGTAAGCATACTCCATATGCACTCAAGCATGTGGTGAACCGTGTATAAACACCAATATGATAACCTGGACATGAGACCTATGAGTGGAGACAACCCCTCAACGAGAGCTTTCACTTGTCAGTGATAGAATACCTCCAATTGGAGAACAGGACCAGAAAACCCTTGAAGTTTCGTGGGATGTCCTGGTAATATACATACAAGCAAAACTACCACAGCCAGAGCCTAAACCAATGCTCAGCTTGGGAGGACAGTAATTGTCAAAAAACAATCAATGTGAGTGCACGTTGCACATCACGAATGACCAACGCTCAAGAGAGCTTGTAAACCGGTAAATTTCTTTATCCTTGGTCAACCAAATACTTGGTAAATTATATCACAAAAGATGATAGAATGTGAGGTAAGATAACCTACACATAAAACCTAAGTGGAATAAGACACCTCCACATTGGGAAGATAATAAGATACCGTATGCTACGACAACCGTCATACACACAAACACAGGAAACTCCTAGTGTATTTACACCTTAAAGAAATGGTGACAACGGTAATGTCACTAAGTAAAAGGAACTACCACAGTAACAGAAACAGTAAAAGCAATGTGTACAATGAGTAAGAATACGGTGCGCAATAAGCGACCGCTATGAGGGAGTAGTTAAGCAATAACACAGAGTATAAGTATGAGATGACACCCAAAAATATTCCTTCCTATCACATAAGTGACTTACTGTCAAGCGTTTACGCCTCTGCACTCTGTATGACTGAGTGTTTTGGCATTGCACTTGTTCAGCTAATGATCTAATGAGATGGTTAGGGATATGGAGAATGTAAACCGTAGTAAATCCTTCCTTTCACCACAAACACGGCATAAGCCAGCTAAGCAAGCTTAGCAACAAACCGTGCGGCCTAAGGCCAAAGAAGCACGAAGAATGTAACACACACTAACAATCACAAGATGTGAATTCCATCGGAATAAAAGGTGAAAGAAGATGTAAGGAAGTCACTAGGACCGACGCATATCAATGCAAGGTCATACAAGTGAAGAACACTTATACTGAACCAGAAGAACTGGTATAATTAGAAGCTAGTGCAACAGAGGAAGCACTATAGTTAAGTGGTGACTTAACCTCGCCTGACAATAAGTCGGAGGAACTTAACGAATAATCGTGGGAGCACGAACAACATGTGCAGAAGATTACCAGAGAGCTGGCTACAAATTTTAAACTCATTGAGTTCAAACACGGTAAAAGAATACCGCATTTCTCTAGTAAACCTTATTTCCATAAAGATGGATAAAAAGGTGATGTATAGCACATTAATGATAACAAGAAGGGTGGATAACCCAAATTATCGGGGTCGCGCAGCAGAAGCTAGTGGGCCCTAGCTAGGAGATTAATGTACCCAGTGAGCATAATACAATGGCTATTAATGCCTTGAAGCCTAAAAGGCTAGAACCGAATTAATGATGAGTTAAATAACTCATATAGGAACTCTCGGTGCAAAGACTAAACCGTCGGTATGGTTAAGACCCTTTGACCAGAGCATATTCTATAGTATACCGTAGTGAAGCTAAACGCTTCAGTTTGCCCAAACTGATTAAACCAATGTTTAATAATAATAAATATGGTAGATTACGTGGGCGTAATCCCTTTTAAGGGGGGTAGAGCGAAAACCGCTTAATGTAAGTTTTGTGAATAAAACACATGAACCACAATGTGCATAGCAACAATGAGAACCAAACTTATGATTGATACTATGTTAAATAAACATAAGTAACCATTCACACTGTAATTATGGTAATTAGGCATTAGACATGCAATACCATATGAGGAATATACCCAGCTTGTAACACCAATGTAAGAGTATTAGTAAAAGAAAAGTATGAGTAGTGGACGGAGCTCCACAAGTATTGTAACCTTTGAAGAAGTGTACGAAATGAATGAGGATAGTAGATGAATGAAGTTTATGAGTAGTGGAATCGTAAGTAAAATATTTGAAACAACTGAAGCCAACTAAACTTATAAGTGTAGTATTCCTTAGTTAGAATATAGGAGATGATGGTGAGTAATGAATGGTAGTAAACAGTCGATGAAGTGATCATTTAGGATTGAACCATGGAGTAAAGCATTTTGGGAAGTAGAGTGAGGATGACTGATGGATTGATTCCATCCTTTGGAGATGTATGAATTCGTAATCACGACTAGAAAGAATAAAAGATAGAAATGAAAATAATTAAATTATTGTTTGTTGAACCTGATGTGGAAGTCGAACTTGATCCTGATCAAATCAAGGGAAACTGAACACAAATTGGGGTGGAAGATAGTTCAACACTGATGCTGATCACATCAGGGTCGAATGATTCTTGAAGCTCCCCTCAAGTGTCACAAGAATCACACATAAGATAGAAGTAATGAATATAAATTGGAATATGGGCGTTATGTTTTTTTAGAAATTTTAATTGGTAGTGGTGGAAGAATTTCTTTTAGTAGGGAGAACGAGGATGTGTCAGAAGTGAGTACCAAGAAGATAGTAAGGTAGTATGTGGTATAATTCCAAGGGCAGCGGGACATAGAGGAGTCCCGTGTCTAGAGGACCTGAGCGCCTGCGGATTGGAATGTGTATTGCATCGCTTTGGGGATAGCCTTGCATGGTATGTATGTTAAATTGGTAATGAGAACCGGATGGTTGGTAGCAATGTGGATGGAGTAATTATAGTACATTTGGATGGTATGGTATGTAGAAACCTGAGTAATGGATTTGGGAATTAGTAAGGAGGAAGAATGTATGACCGTAGTATTAGACATGTAAGAACGAGTAAGCATTGTAAACTTATAACCTCGAACAACTTTGAGGACAAAGTTCTTAAGGGGGTAGATTGAAAACCCCGACCTTAAATATGGCGATTAAATTATCCTAATAGGTATCTAAGAGCCTAATAATGCTTAAGTAATATTGGTAAGGAAAAATAATCCAAAGAAATAAGAAACGCTTAAAAAGCGTAAACGCTAAATAAGCGTTAAAAAACTAGGAGGTATGAACCTCGGTTAGCGTATTGTAAGGATTCTAAAGCTTAATTAAGTCTAAATAAATATTAGGGAACAAATCCCGAAGAAAACGGATCCTTAAAATGGATTAAAATCACTAACGAACTTAAAGCACGTTTTTCGAGGTAACCGGGAAACGCGTCTTTAAGCGGGTCAAATAGCTCGTAACAATCTTGGTCAACTAAATAATCATTAATAAATATTAGTGAAGGTCTAGAGCCAATAAAAAAACAAGAAAACGAGAAATTAGTAAAAACTGTCAAAAACGGGAAGTTGTGGGGTAAAGCACAAATAACTCAAACTAGTGTGTCCACTATTGTAAATAAAATTTTTAAAACCCACAAGGGCTGTAGGGCATCCGATCCCCTTCCCTCTCACACACAAAAGGAAAAAAAAATAGTAAAGAAAGAAAGATGAAAAGAAAGAAGAAAAAGAATACAAAGTAAAAGTAAAAAAAATACCTCTCTTTCCTCACCTTTTTCTTCTCTCTCCCATTTCTTTATTCCCCATCGTACTCCCTCTCTTTCTTCTCCTTGTGGCTGCGATTTTGGAGCCTCTCACCAACAACAATGGCTCCTCCATCTTCTTCTTCATGCTCATCCTCATGTAAGCTCCAAATCCAAAACAAATTACATATTTGAACTCCCCTCATTCTCCTCTACACTCCTCTCTTTTCAAAATCCAAAAATGAGGAGTTCATTTCGTGGGTATATCCCATTGGGGAAGAAAATAGCATCAATGTGTAGTTTGGAGTCCCCTCTCTCCATTAAGGTAAAAATCTCCATGAGAACCTTAAGTTTTCGTCATCCCTTGGTAACCGATTTTTGCCCCATTGTAACACTCCATTCTCTCTCTCTTTGAGCACAATATCAACCTTGCAATGGTGGTGGATTCACCTTCTTGGAAACCAAGGGCTAAAACCCATCCTAAAAGCTTCAAAAGGTAAACCCTAGAAATTTGTTTTTTAAAAGATCTCAAGGAGTTAGTATAAATCTAAGAGTTTAGTATATTAATTATACTTGTTTTGTATGCTTTGGGTAATGGGGATGGAGTTTGGCAACTCCATTCCCCACAAAACTGATTTGTGCAAGAAAGAGAGGAAGAGGAGAAGTGGAAAAAGGAATGAAGGAATTGTAAGCTCAAGGTAAGAGCTCTTTCTTGAATGGTAAATTTAATGTATTAGAGTAATGGGAATGGGTAAACCAATTTAAAGAAACCAAAATAATGTATTCGAATTGTAGTTGTGAAAGTTTGGGTATTTGTGAAACAAGTATGTGGATTGAGGCCTTAGAGCCAAAGAATTGTGTATGTGTATTGATATTGTGTTTTGAAGAAATAATGAGATATGAGATTTCTTTGTACTGCTGGTAGGACCCTTGTATGGGTGTGGCTAGAATAGGAATGATTTGATGATAATGGGTATGTGTGGATAAGTGAGAATTGTAGGTGAGCTATGGCGAAATTTTGATAGGAATTGTGTATTTAGGAATGACTTGGTGAATGGGAGAACCAAGGTGTATATTGGATTGAGTAGATATGTTTAGTAGTGATGAAGAGGTAGTTGTAGTATGAGGAACAAGAAGTGTAAAATCTGTAGCAAAGTGTATGGAAATGCATTGGAAAAGTTAGGAAAAATTAGTGTGTAAGAATTGGTAAAAAGAGTGTTGGACTTGGGTATAGATATTGTAGTTGCTTGGAAATAATTGGAATGGTAAGATGGCATTGGAACAAAGTGCAAAATGCAAAGAGGAGTGTAGGAATGCACAAGTGTGCAAAGTATGAAAATGTGAATGGAAATTTGTGGAATTTGAGCAAGAAGTTGAGTAGGTGTTGGACCATGGATTTAAGGAGTTTTAGTGAGTGTTTAAGTGTGTTTAATTATGTACAAAACATGTGGAAAGATTATGGAATGATTGGAGGTGGAATAAGGGTTGATTTGGGGTTGAAAAATCATCCTAGTAGCAGTTTTTAGCAGGGTCCGGGACCTAGGTTATGTACCAAGTCCCGGACCGCAGCTAAAATTAATTCGAGAGTCACACCAGCAGGTGGTCCGGGACCTTAGTCCAGGACCAAGTCCCGGACCAATAACAAAATTCAGTCGAGAGTGTTTTCAATGCATGGTCCGGGACCTTGGGTCAGGACCAAGTCCCGGACCACTTATAAAAACTTGTAAAATGTGATTTTTAGGGTTCTAACCATGGGGCATTGATGGGGCAATGGTTTTAGATGTTGTTAAGGCCTTGTTTGGTGACCTTTAGAGGCCCTACGAAGTGTAAACAAGTTGAGGAAATATTTAAGAAAGTTGTAAGTATATGAATATTAAGTTAAACCGAAACAACGGGACAACGGGGTAAGTACGGGAGTAGTAACTACGTATGTATTGTAATGCTTAGTATTAATTGAACCATTTGGCATGTAGTCATTGGTTCAAGAATAAGACTCAAGGGACAAGTAAGGACTAAGGAACAAGAAGAGACACCGGTAAAGTAGATTTCGGGAAAAAGGTATGATTTCTTCATGCCCTGTATCCTAATCTGGTTACCCCGATTTGTGTGCTTATTTGACCACCTAAATAAGATAAATGCATGAATCGGACTATGTTGCACTTACCTGTGCTTGACTTATGTTGTGCTTGATATTTATTGTCTTGAGCACTAGTTTGTATAATTCATGAAATATATGAATTAAGATGAATGGTATTCGAACCTCGTATTGTACTTATGTAATGTATTGTACCTTGTATGTATGTGTATATGTGTATTGTATTATTGTGGCTTGGATGTTGACTTGTGCTAATTCCTAACTATCTAACTCCTAACTTAAGTGAGTAAATTGGAATGAGTACAAGTCCGATATAGCTTCGGCCACGCGTGAGGATGAGGAGACACAAGAGGTTGGATCCGATTCCTGGTTCGTAAGCTGGTCCCGGCCCAAATCCCTTAAGTGGGTAGCATCCTGGATTAGTGAACCAAGTAAAGCCTGGTGGTGGGACGGTGTAGTCCCTGCCCAGAGGCCATACCGGCTTAACATGAGTAAGAGTAAGAAGTAAGTATGTATGAGTATGAGTATGAGTATGAGTATGTATGCGTATGTATGGAATAATGAGTAAAAGAGTAATCTCCACCCGATTAACCCGGGTGGACCAATGAAGCTAACAAGAACTGTACTTGTGTATGTACTGAGTATGTGTATTCGGAAGAAGGTAAGTATGTGTTGGATGGTTATATTGTATTCCCTGATGCAATGAAGTGTATGTATGTATGTTTGCGTAAGTATTCTTGTATTGTGTATAAGAGCATGTATGCATGTATGTTTGAATGAAATCAACCGCATGTATTCGACCAAGTGGTCGGCGTACCCTCACTAGTACGCGGGGTATGCGGTTATCATGCTCGGCGAAAGCTGACCCCTTCGGGGGACATTTTTTAGTGTGCAGGTACCCGAAGCGAATGTGGTCAAGGCACGAGACCGGTGACTACATTGGATAGTAGTAGCAGAATGTAGAGGTGCATTAACTAGCACACCCCTTGTATTTAGAAAGTAATGTAGTAGTGAGGAATGGGTAGTAAGTAGGCTCTTAGTGAGTATGTATGAACTGGAAGAGGTATTTACTTGTATAAGGAACCTAGTAAACTCGGTATGTAGATTATACTGTATTGTACTTGGAGTATTGTATTGAATGAAGATTGTAGTAGTATTTGGTAAACGGAGAACGTATTGTAGACTTGTAGTACTCGGGATTCCGGTCCATCAGACTGATGCTGTATGTAGAAGTAGTTGCCTTGTTAGTCACGTGGGTGACTAACGGCATTGTATCACCCATTGTATGTAGCATATATCCGCTGCGTGTATCTGATATGCAAGGAAATTGGACGGTAAGCACTGTATTAATGGTAGGGGTGTTACAGGTGCAGAACAAGTCAACGATAAGACGGGATACTACAGATAAGGGAATACTAGCAACATAGTTAAAAACCCTAGAAGCCATTAGAGCCGTGTCTTTTAAGTCACACATTAAATTAATGGCTCAAGGCGCAATAGAGTACATCAACTTGCATTTTCTCTAGTGTTCTATGCCTACTAGAAGCATGACAACTGAGAGATAGCTTAACGATAGACTAGAATTTTATAGAGCTCCAATTTATGATATGCCGGGTTCCATGCGGATACAAGTCATCCGGCACCATATTAAAAACGTGTGTAACTGTCAACGGTTGAAACGGCCAAATCCCGTGAACGCTGTATGTGCCAGACAGGGGCTATCCGGCACTATACCCGACATCAACATTTGTCACGTGGGAAATAACTTCTAACTGTTGACGAAGAGGAACGACTCTTGACTTGTGCCGGCTAGGTCGTACCCGACACTATGTCTGGCATCACATCCGTTTTGCTCTGCACTCCTGCCGTGTATGAACCATCCTGTACCATATCCGGCAGTACTTCATTCTTTGGTCAGAAATTTATTCCTAACATAGAAAATACACAAAACATATATAATAGACTTTACGCATAAAATAATATAAATACTAACTATTTAACCTTATTTATGATAATATACTTATAAATCTAGTACATAAAAATATGATAAGTCTGGGGCTTATCAAGGCCCTACACTTAACTTTTGCTAGTCCTCGAGCAAAACTAGATTAGAAAGGGATAATTACTTATGCACAAAACAGATAAACTCTAGAATGACAATTAGATAAATATTTCCAACTATCTGACACTAATTCATAAGTATCGCTTAATTTTCCTTATTCTATCAGAAACATACTAATGGGTATAAAATAAAGAATTTTCAAAACCGATCAAAAACTTTTGGGCTATTTGCATAAGGGATTTGTAATCTCTCCTTTTTCCGGTTTCCACCATTCAGCTATTTTGCAAGAGTTTCTGAATGTGGCCAAGACACTCATCAATGGCTTTTATTGCTCAGCCCTATTTTGCAAGGGTTTATGAATCATCCATGATTTTTCTTTGAAGAACGGGGAATTTAGGAGAAAATAAAAGGAAAAAAACTCTCGTTTGTTGCTTTTATTCTGAGGCACTTATTGCAACCTCAAGGAATATAATGTTTTCCTTTGGAAGAAGATTTTTTTCTTTCTTCTTTTTTTTCTTCTTTTTCTTTTTCAACAAAAAACCCTTTTTAAGATTTTCACCCAAAGACTTTTCACAGTTTGAAAAAGGAAAGAAAATAATACCCAGAAGTACATAAAGGAAAGAATTAGGAGCAAGATCATATACTCATGTTAAATAAAAAGAATCAAGAAGTTAAAAACAGGAATCTATAAGTCATTAGAAAGCTTACCTCTTGAGTGAACAAGCAGTTATTCATTCCTAATCTTATCTCCATCAAGAACATGCAAAAAGCTTAGTAAAACATTGATAAAACTCACAACTTATGCATATTATTATATAAAACTAATTATTTTTAAAAGGGGGTCCGTGCCCTACACTTGGCAGGAACACTGTCCCCAGTGTTCAAAAGAAAAAGAAAATTGCATTTTTTTTAACAAAATTAAAAAGAACAACTTACCATAAACTAATTAATAAGAAGACAAATTAAATAAAATAATGCTAACAGGAAAGTAAAGAAAGAGAGACTCCCCTGTGGTGAAAAACATGAATGCATGAGGATGGCCCGCCCTACACTTAGCCTTTGGCTACTTGGCAGAGTGATTAAAGATCTTGGAAGAGATTCTGACTGATTTCACATACTCCCTCGAATTAATTTAGCGTTGGAGACGAGAGTTGACCAAGTGGTCATAATTGAGCAAGAAGTTGCTGCATTTGCAACTGCATCGACTTATGCTCCCTGCGAATGGTCGAGATCGCTTGCAATTTCCACTTCCTCAGGCATTGCTAAATCTTGGAATTCGGTGTACTAGGTGTGTGGTCGAGTACTAACCACATTCACCTGCTGAGGAAGTGAGTTCTTGCCATCCGCCGGTGGTGATTGATTCCATTTGTGTAGGAAGCACGTTTGTTGGTTTCGTCGTTGCTTTAAGGAACGACGAAATGTCCTCGAAGATGCATTCACCTTATTTAACTTAGGAGGAGCAACACAAAATATTAAATTCGACAAATTATAGTACGAAAAGCAATAATATAGGAATGTTACAAATTAAAGGAAAATAAATAAATAATTTTTTGAACATGCCGGATATAGTGCCGGGCGCGGCGTATCCGGCAATGGACTTCTTCCATTCATGCCGGATTGGTTTTACCCGGCGTCTTGCCGGGCTTATTCAAACTCGAAAAGAAAATAAAAAAATCAAAATGAGAGAAGGGATGGATAAAACGAGATATTTGTAATAATAAATAAAAAGATAATTACAATATTAAATTTATGAAAATGAAAAGAAGAAACAAAGTTTGGCGTGCCGGACGCATTGCGGGTGTGCGGCACCTGGCATTGGACTTCCTCCAGTACTGTCGGGTTACTTTTACCCGGCGTTGTGCCCGGTGGGTTCAAACTCGAAAAAGAGAAATAAATTAAACAGAAAATAGAATGTAAAGATAAAATAAGAGTGCAATAGGAAGGAATATTTACAAACAACTCTAAAATTGAAGAGAAAATGTAAAATAAAAAGTTGAGATTGGGTGTGCCGGATTGTGCGCCGGGTGAATCCCGTCCGGCATAGGACTTCCTCCATGATGCCGGGCATGTGCTACCCGGCATAGTGCACGGCACAATCAACCTAGTGAACAAAAACAATAAATAAAATAATTACAGAATAAAAATGTTGAATGTGCCGGGCACTGGATATCCGGCCTGGAACCCGGCATATTCAACCTAACAAAAATGTGTACAATTTTAATTCAATAAATCAAAGAATCAGAGAATAAAGCATAGGGAGTTTTACCGAATTTAGGACTTGGACTAATTCCAAGTCCGCGACAACGGCGCCATTTTGCTAACTAGAAAATTGTAGGGAAAACTATATACAAAAAGAATAAAGAATTATAATAAACATGAAATAAACCTACAACTTTACTACGGGTAGCAAACAATTCCCGGTCGGAGTATAGCGTGAGCAAATTACGACCGAGAGTATCGAACCCAAGGGACTTATAGAAAACTAGTCCTAATCCCGGTAATTACTTATTCTATAATAAAGGGAGGAAAATGTAAGTGACAAATAACCAACTAAAATCCTAACTAAATATAATATGTCCTAGAGTCGGGATTAAATCAACCAAGAATCAATATGATCACGTAATGAACTTCAAAACTCGAACTTAACCAACCAACTTGAAGGCGCCGGACATCCTACCGGACACCAGATGCACGACACATTCAAAGACGCTGAATGTGCCAGACACAGGAGACGCGACAGTACACCTGGCACGTTCAAATTGTAAATGCCACTTTCTTGCTGCGAAATCGAACCAAGAAACTCATCGCCTATTAGCAAATCGAGCCTATGTCATGCCACGAAATGAACAAGGTAATGGGGGAAGATGGGTTAATTCGTAATCTTTTATGTTAACCCTAAATCATAGATGAAAACATTAAAGACCACTAAGATTTGTCTAACCTATCCTACTCTTGGGCTTTTCCCCCTCAAGTAGAATTTGCATAAAGAGAATGAGTGATCAACTAATTCACTTGCAATAAGAACCAAAAATTAATGAACGCTCGAATTTGTATTGAAATGATCATAGTGTTTTACAAGGAAGAGATCATCCTAACCAAGAACTACAAGGGAATTCCACTTCACCATCCACTCAAATAAAGAAGAAGTACAAGAGGGAGAAGGAGATTGATCATAGCCTTAACCCGAAAAAGGTAATGTTCTTTTCTTCTTATGGATGGATCCGTAGAATCACCTTGGACACCAACAATGAATGTGGGCGGAAAATGGCGTGTGAATGGAGTATAATATGGTGTTGAAGTGTAACAAATGATGTAGGCTTTCGACATATTATAGAGCTCCAATCTTTGATATGCCGGGTTCCATGTCGGATACAAGTCATCCGGCACCATATTAAAAACATGCGTATCTGTCAACGGTTGAAACGGCCAAATCCCGTGAAACGCTGCATGTGCCGGACAGGGGCTATCCGGCATTATACCCGACATCAACATTTGTCACGTGGGAAATAACTTCTAACTGTTGACGAAGAGGAACGACTCTTGACTTGTGCCGGCTTGGTCGTACCCGACACTATGTCCGGCATCACATCCGTTTTGCTCTGTACTCCTGCCGTGTATGAACCATCCTGTACCATATCCGGCAGTACTTCATTCTTTGGTCAGAAATTTATTCCTAACATAGAAAATACACAAACATAATTCTGAACATACATAATAGACTTTACGCATAAAATAATATAAATACTAATATTTAACCTTATTTATGATAATATACTTATAAATCTAGTACATAAAAATATGATAAGTCTGCGGCTTATCAGGTTTAACGTTTGTTTAAGTGTTTCAAGAATAAGGATTATCATAATCACTTGTTTACATGTAGATTCTTTCTGTTTGATCGGTTCCAAACTGTCGAGCACATGTCCACGAGCACTCGGCGGCAAGCTCAAAAGAAGACTCGTGCTCAATACCAGAACTGATGTTGTGGCTAATGAAATTGATCACTTGGAGATAGTAATCATCCCTTGGAAACTTCCAGGAAAGCTACTGAAGATCAGTAGCCGAAGACACCAACTTGCGGTTGATAGATATGTCAACTTGCGCCTACAAGCTTGACTTTCAGCAGGCCAATAAGAATCCTTCATATGTTGCCTACAAGTCTAGTCTATATCATTAGGTGATCATTTTGGAGACAATGACTGAAAATAGTTGAAGCCGTCATAGGTACTAGTTACCAAGTTGCGCCCGCAGCTGCCTCTCGGGGGGTCCATGGTTGTCTTCCACATGTCACCCAAGTGTATAGTTGATTAGAAGCTCAACCAATGGCAATCAACGTTTTCCATGTAGCCGGTGAAGTAAGTTAAAGTCTATAAATCAGCTAGAAGCAGCTTGATCTCTTTATATTTAAATTGAATTCATTTGTAAAGCAAAGTTGTCAAAACACTCATTTTACGAGATATAGATGGAAAGCATAGATTGTAAGAGCTGAGCTAAAGTGTTAGCCTTAGTCTCATTGAGTGAGTGAGTCCAAGTGAGCAGTAGTTTGAGCGAGTGTAGTGTAAAGTCATAGAGTTGAGAACATAGGGTATCTAGGACAATCGGGGAGCAGTCGTGGGACTGCTGGAAAACTGCCAGTTGAAGTAGTTCAGCATGGGTATAAGGGCTTAGGGGTAAGTCCTAAACTGTCCCGGAGTCTATAGGTTGGAGCGGATGGAGATTGAGTGAATTGTGCAGTGTAATTCTCAATTAAATAGAATTTATAGTTTAAAGTACGTGCACTCTTCTACCATCCTTTAGTTACTCGGTTGTGGCTCGTTAGTCCTTGCCCGCGAGACACGTCCGTGACATATCAGGGGTGTATTGTAGCATATAGCCAATTACAATGACTCTAGTCAATTCCACCCTTAGGGCATAAGTCCACTTGGTGCCCATTGAGAGTGGGTGGTGTGCTCACTGACACTCCCTTGAAAATTTCTCGGAAAGATGGACGATAGAGTTGATATTGAGGGATGCAAAAAATAACAGGTTTCACCCTTCATAGAATGGAAATTTCTAAGATCTAAGCTTTTTACTCATAACCTTTTAGTTGAACCACCCCTCTCATACCAAAAAAATCATCCACAAGTAGTAAGTGTGAGCAAAGAAGCAAAGAACGAGAGTACAAGAGTAGAAGTAGAAAGTTTGACAATGGCTCGACAATTCTGAAAGCGTATAATCTCTCTCTTCTCCTCCCTCTCCGGAATTTATAAGCTCATGGAAGCTCAAATGGTTGCCTGTACCGCCTGCTCAACAATCACCTCCACTTCTCTGACGCCTTAAACGCCCTCATGCCACGTGTCATTCGTGCATTACTCGCTAACAGGAAGATCAATTGAGTGCCATCGGTAACCCGCATTATCATTGCCCCATCGTCTCCTAGAGTCATCCGACATTTTGTTTCATCGAGGAAGAACCGGATCACAAACATGACTCCAGTTACCTTCCCCTTCATGTTTAATGTTTCCAAAGTTCAACTTCCCTCCCAAAACCGTAAGAAGTCGTACTTGGGGGACTAGTGAGGATAACAGGGTAAGTTCTCTCAACTCATTTGTCACTCTAAATTTTCTTAGGTATAAAATAAGAAACCCGGACAACTTAAGTCTTATTTCTCTCGTAAAATCCAAAAGCGAGTCGTGGGGGACTAGTGTTGGTACAATGTAATTAACCTCACCTTAACAATGTTTCTAAAAGAAGCTAATTATTCTTTTGTACTTCTAAATATGTACCCTAAATGAGGAATAAATAACCGAGGATTAAGATGGCCGGTCACCGAGCACCGAGCCCAAGAATCCGGGTTTCCTCAATGGAAATCCTAGCCTCAGAACGAAGGCTAAACCTTAGTCTCCCGGTCAAAAGTAGTCAGTTTCCTAGTAGAAAACCTGACCAGCTCCCTACTACAATGACCCCGGCTCTGCTACATAGAGCACTGATAAGTGTGAAATATCATGGTTTTAAGGGCTTTAAGCGCTTATTTTTCATAGTTGTGTGGCAATATTTACACTTATCTTATGTTTTCCTTTGGTTTCTTGTTTAATAAGAATTGATACCTTTTTGTGTGTCGAATGTAAAGAAAAGCCAAGGAAATAGTAGATTATCTCATGAGAGTGATGATGCAATAAATGGGGATCGAATCGGAGTGAGAACGAAGATTTTAGAGGCTTTTGAAGTTTTGTCCTAACTTGTGTTTGAACTTGCAAGTTCGGACAAGCCGAGAGTTCATATGTTCTTCCTAGAGACTTGTCCGAACTTGTGTCCAAACTTGTATGTTCAAACACAATTCAAGACTTACATTGACGAAGGCCGGATGAAAACATATAATTGGTCCCTCCCAACTCACAGACGTATAGAACACATATCTTTATTCCTTTCTTTGATATTACCACTTTTTGGAGCTTCCTAGATGAAAACGTAAATATTCCTCTCCGTTGTGCTACAAAGCTAGGGAGCTTTTCTAGTGTTTCCCCTCCTCTAATCTTGTGTCCCCTTACAAATGAGCCTCCCACCTCTATTTATAGACTTTCAAGAGTGAGGCCTATCTCTTAATCCTTGCACATGTGGTATTACTTCATTGGAGCCACCCTTCTAGTTTGGCACTTCTTTCCTTATAAAGCCTTCCGGCCTCAAAGTGTAGGATGCGGGATCCGGTCATGGAGTATGGGGCCGGAACATGGGTCCCGGTCATAGAATGCGGGCCGGAACATGTTTGGTGCCCAAACTGGAGCCCGAACAAGGTCCTGAAGGGGGTCCGGGGTCCGGATCGGGATCTGTGGCCTGGACTGCTTTGACCCTTTGCCTTCGTCATATTCTTGTCCTTGTCATCAGTCCCATAAGTTCTACTTTTTGCTACTTAAAAAGTGGAACTTACAAAAAGAAAAATTGAAATTTACATTCTTTTTCCATTTTTCTAGTTCTTCCCTTCTCCTATCTTCTAGTCCCACAAGTTCTTTTTCTTTTAGCTCTTACAAAGAAAAATGAACTTACAAAAATAAAGTTGGTACAGTGCAATCAAGTCCCACAAGTATCTTCTTTCTGACAAATTGGAAATTCTGGGACATAAGTCTTTGAAATGATATATCTTGATGGATGAATCCCATGACATCTTGATGGATGAATCTCCTGATGTCTTCATAAAGAAGACCAATGGTTCCTTTAATAAGAACCATTCCCTTTTGAAAGGGCTAAATATTTTGATGATAAGGTCTTTGTTTATACTAGCCAAAGGATGATAATTCCCTTAAAGGGAGAATAAAGATAATAATTTTCCCAACTTTGCTTATGCTAGCCAAGGATGGTACTTGTGATTCAAGTATGGTGCGGCGTCACACCCCTAACAATGCACCATTACAGGCGACCAGAGAGCTCCTGATGGGTCCAGAGATGGGTTTTTTGGTTGGCCCGATTCACCATGGATATGCAAATCTATTGCAGAAAGTCCATGGGTAGGTATTACTTCAAGGCATGATAGCCTGTAGGTGTTACTTTTCACCATGGATATGCAAATCTATTGCAGAAAGTCCATGGGTAGTATTACTTTCAAGGCATGATAGCCTGTAGGTGTTACTTTTCCATGGATATGCAAATCTATTGCAGGAAAGTCCATGGGTAGGTGTTACTTCTTGGCTCGATGGCCTTTGTTCTTGCTTCTTTGAGCACTTCAGGGGGTGATCAGTCCCTGGTAAAAAGTACCTGCACTTTCTTTAAAAACTTTGTTAGCTCTAGAGTAGAATATGCTGCACATGATAAATAGTTTAAGAATCAAATCAGTTTGTAATTGAGCATAAATGAAGGTCAAGCTCAATAGATTATGTAATAATAGATAAGTCTGGTAATCATATACCCTTTCAGATGGATGCAATGGTGGGTATCAACATATTTAGAATCATGCATTTAGTTAATGTGTATGATGCATTTATATCAAAAGCATCAAGAGCTTGACTCAAGGAGGGTTTTATGAGTCTTAAAAATTCTCATCATGCTGTTAGCCAGCTGATAACATAGGCAATATATTAGCCCAAATACTGTTTGTACAGCAGCTCGATATTCGTGACATAGTACCGGGAAGAGCAAGGAACAAGTGGGTGAGTTATGAAAGTCTGAAAACTATTTCCAAGAAGCAGGACAGGTGTAGGCAAGGCATTTGTTTCAATATGTAGGATTTTAACAACAATATCATGGAGCAATAAAACAGAATGGTATATGAGCGTTTTAAGAGAATGGTCATTTTCAAGCAAGTCTTGCCATGTTCAGGGTGGCAAAAAATCAAGCGAAGTGAAGTAGACTGACACTAATTTAGTCTAAATCAGCTACTTCTAAGCATGGGAAAGAAGTATGATACTTTCATGCTAGACTAATTTACAGTACCCATATTTATGCAGCATCACAAAACCGGAATGAATATCCTCACAATCCGGGGGCAAATGTTCCTCAGAATCCAGCATAAAGACGGTAGCAAAAGTAGCACTAGTGGCAAAACAAGCTTATCTCAAAGTGTGATTATTGTGTAAGCAGTTTTAACAAATCTGCTGCTAAGAGTGGTTCAAAGTTATAGGTCAATACTCACAAAGCTATTAAATAGTGGCGATATGAATCGCTTGCCAGCTCATAACAGATCATGACTAGAGTAGTTACTGTGCGAAAACCTGCTTAAAACTTTATCATGCAGTATCTGCAATTTCAGAGTGTAGATATGTGGCGATATACCCCCTTTTAAACCAGCAAACAGTGGCAAAAGGATTGCTGTACAACCGTTCCTAAAGTGCAAAATAACAATGTTTAAATGGAGCTTGAAACAGCAGCCTAACAGATGGAGTAAGACAGTAGCAGCAGGGAACAACCGATCAAACAACATAGACCAAGAGTAAAAGAGTTATGCCATTTATGACATCTCAGGTTTAGACACCAGTATATAACCAGGCAAGTAGAACAGTAATGAGATTGAGTGTATTTTGGTAACACACCAACACTTATGTTCACCCAGCTAAAACAGATTCGACTAGAGTTATAGGGCGGCTTGAATCAGTGGAGAAAGTGGAAGTAAATAAACCTTATTAGTGACAAATGCATTGCTGAAACAGTATCCATTCACAGCAGCATAATGTAGGAGCAAGGTAAGCATAATATTGTTACTACGGACTGCTGAGAATAATCATTTTGAAGCAGCAAAATTCAGACGCAGCATGGGTTTGTTATTCATGATATCCCAGGTAAATCATTAGCACACGATCAAGGCTTAAATGGCCAAGCTACAACAGGAATAAACATGCTTTTAACATCGCCATAAACTGTAACCTAATTCGGGTTGATTTCTCAGATCCTAAGCATTCATGATATGCCCTTTTTCTTGACAGTTAAGGGCAGTAGAGAGAGAAACTTATGGGTGGGTTACGTAATAGCTCAAAAATTCAGACAAAACTTAGGCAACAAATAAAGCAGTTAAGGAGTGAGCTGTACTCGTAAGACCAATCTGCAGGGAATCAGCATTATCCAATATAGATAGTAACAGGAAGGGGCTTGCATTGTATCGATCTTTTCTGTCCATAAGTGACCTATACAAGGTTCAAACCCAACAAAAGCAGGTGCAACAATGCAACATACGGTGGCTTAATAACTGAGATTAAACGGAGGCAAAGATAAGACATGTCCACAGATGGTAAATTGCTGAAAAGAGGCCTACGACAGCAGTTAAAACCAGGCAGGAGACGTTCATTCTAATAGCATAAAAGAAGCGGATAACTATTAGTACTGTACGAACTTATACTAGTTTATAACAGGGGTACACATGGTTTGCTTAAGCGAAAACAGGATCAGAAAATAAAGAGGTCATTTTGTGGCTTCAAACAGAGACAGAAGTGAAACAAAAAATAGAGCATAAACATGTATTCCAAATTTGTGTAGAAGAATTGTTGTAGTAAGTGAGCCGAAAATGGTCCCCATGCGGCATATGAACCAATACAACAATCAGAAGCAACCCCGGGTCTAAACGAAGCTGGAAAACTTAGTGACACTTTGTTTGAGTCGGCAATGTGGCAGCAGTGAACAGAGGCATACGAGCAAGATTCATTCACAAGTAATTTCTCATTGAATTTTAGATTTTTGATCCTAATATTTGTATCGTCTTTAGCTTTTGAAAAGTTCCTTTCCTGATAGGAAGTGCGGAAGTAAATGAGCAGGAATCTAAGTTCAGATCAAGCAAAACTATCAGCATAATTATCTGCCATTAGATAGAAAGGAAGGCAGCTAGCAAATTTGTAACTTATCATTTTTAATTTTAGAACAACTTTAGATTGTACCTTACTTCTTGAGAAGGTATAGGTTGAAGAGGCACAAGATCCAAGCAGAAGATAGACTCATATCATCATACCTCTAGGAAAGAGAAATATCCACAGATGCTGAGTGTGCCATTTTCAACTCTTCTTTTACCAGAGCTTCTGCAAGCTTGAGTTTGTATCTAAGTCTGATCCGCATTTTGAACACTTAGTTTTGGACGCTTCATGGGCCGAGACTGAACATGACAGCTTGTGTCCTGGCCGGAACCACGATGCCATGTGAACATTCATCATGTAGCAGCTTCATGTACAATGGCCAATGATAAGCGAGAAATACATCTACTTTTAGGGCTTTAATTCTTCCTATTTTTATAGCAATTTATGTAGTATTTCTCACTTATCATATGATTTTCCTAGATTTATGTTTTGATATGAATTGATATATTTTATGTGTTAAATGTAGGAAAAAGCTATATAAATGGATAGATAATCTCATGAGCTTTCCAACGCAACAAACGGGGACCAAAACGGACTTATAACGAAGAATCTGGGGCCGATTGAAGAATGGAGTATATTCGTATATATATATGTTGCAACCGCCTCATTTGGTGAGGTCAGGGAGGCGGACACAAGCAAGGGACTGCCGCCTGTTATTTAGGCGGTCAAGGAGGTGACTACCGCCTGTTATTTAGGCGGTCTGCAGGGCGGACGGACTCCAGAGGCAACCGCCTCGGTTGCTGGCGGAACTGAAGGCGGACAAGGCAGAACCGCCTCATAAATAGGCGGACAAGAGAGTCAGGACCGCCTGATTAACCGGCGGTTCTCAAGAGGCGAACAAGATACATCAGAACAGAATTTCTTCGCGTCTTCTTCTTCCTTCTTCGCCGGCGCCGCATTCGAACTGCTACTCATTTATTACAGACGATCGCCCACCTTAATTTCTGCACGCGTGACTCTGCAATCAATTGCTCTGCCCCCGATGAAATCTCTGACAGCAATTTTTCCAGATCTGCGTACCAACTGCACCGCCCCTGACTGCTCCGTTGTCTTCTTCTTCTTCTCTTTTCCTATAAATAAACCACGTTCCCCTCAGTATTAATCATCCCTTCTTTTAATCCAAAGACCACCACATACCACCACACACGCTCGTTCACCTCGCCCACCACATAAGCTCCTCCATCCACAATTCCATCGACCACACCACCATCTTCCTTTCCCATTTCATTTCCTAATCCCACGTACACACTCCACTTTCTCCATTTTTATTTTCTTTTCCATTCCGCCACAAACCATCACTTAATTATACTATCTCCACAAATATTATCCACCTCTAGTCCGGTGTACTAAATAGCAGAGCAGCTCCAAGAGTCAACTACAGATGATTTCTTTTACTCTTGTTTCTGTTTATTTATTTAATATGTCCGGCTAGATTATTTATACTCTGGGGAATGGTTATTATTAGTTTGTTTTAATTATGCACTTTATTTTACCGGTTTAAATTAATTATAATTTGATACAATTAATGTTATTCTCTCGCGCTTTAATAAATTACATGAGTTTATTAAATTGCTTTACGAAATCTATTTTGATCAGATCCGTGATAAATAGATTGGTCATATTAATTGTTATGTCTGTGGAAAAACTGAATCGGATTGAGGAAGTCTAGTATTTCAGATGCAAAATATATTTCTTTTTACTTAGCCGTTTACATGTGTTTTGCTTGAGTCCAAATCAGACCTTGCATGTTCTGGTAGACGAGGTCTTTAGGTTCTAGGATTTAGTCCTTAAGACTCTAAAAAGAATTTGCCAAGTTATACTTAATTAACCGGTAGATTAGCATAATTAATCAGACAAGTATAACCTGAACCCAGAGTCCCGTTTTTATCTTTTTATTAATCTTTTATTAGTCAATTTTATCTGCTTATTTTATTTGTAATTTGTTAAAACAAAACCCCCCTGATTTACTGCCTTTGCTAGGATTAGATTTATTTTCACATAGTCCCACGGTTCGATACCTGGTCTCATAAAACTTTACTACAGTGACCGGGATATTTGCAACCCGACGGTCGTTTGATTTGTTATTTTCTAGGATTTTATTTCTTGTATTTAATAGGTCAAATTTATCGTTTGCAAATTGGCGCCGTTGCCGGGGACTAGATTTCTGTCTAGTCCTTAACTTGGGTGGTCAATTATTTTTGTTTTATTTTTACAAAAAAAAAAAAAGAGTTTTAATTTAGTCCTATTCTAATTTATTATTTTCTTACATTTATTTTGTATTTTTGTAACTACTAATTGATATGGCATCTGACCTGGATAGGTTGGTGGCAAAAATGACAACCCAAGACGATTTGTTGCAACTCTGCTCGTATTGTAGGGGACCCCACGAAGTTGCTTTTTGTCTCAAATATGAAGAAATGAGGAGGAATCAAATCCAACAGCGAATGCAAGAGAATTTAGAAAATTTGGAAAATCGACTCCAGCGGCAAATGGAAGAGGAGCTCGAACAAGAGTCTTGCTATTCACAGGATTTATACTGCTCGGTATGTGGGGGAGCTCATGATTTCGAGGACTGCCTCATATTCCAAGAGCAACTCTGGTTAGAGGATCAACCAGACTACCATGAGCGAATCAGAGTTCAACACAATACGATCACAAACAATGTTGTCGAACAACCTGCAGAAGAAGACTTCTACATGAACAAACTGAAGTTCTTTGCTGATTTGGAAGACACGATTGCGGAGTTAAAAACTCAGCTAGTTCTAATATTGCAAAAACCAAGGAGCAAAGCGGTTCATGATGGAGTACACCCTACTGCAGATGGTTTTCTTTCCTCCTTCTCCATGCTCTACCCAAAGACGAGGATGCTTACATCCTCGAGTTTGAGAAGAAAGAACCACCACCCCTTTGCCATTATCAAAACCTTGTCGAGCCTCAACTGAACGAGGAAGATGTTTACATCCTCCAATTTGAGGAAGAACAACAATCAGCACCTGGTCTTCTGCTTGAAACAAGTTACCATCAACACCTCCTCAAAAACCAGGTTTTGTGGAGCATTAATTTTCCTATTATACTTGTTGAGGTAACGTTTTGTTTTGATCCAGGTGGTTTACTTCTGATTGTTAGCCGCTTCATACTCCCGTTGGCACCACTGTCAACTTTCGTTTTTGATCCGGGATAACGAAGCGGGAGTCTAGCCAAAGACTATAAAGACAGGCAGCTTACTGGGAGGCAACCCAGTGGATAACCTTATGCTTTATTTTTGTTTTGTTTTTTTTTCTGGTTTATTTTTGTTTTTTCTATTTAGAAGTGGCAATGGTGCCCCTGCTTTTAACGCAACGCTTTTTAGCGTTTATTTTTGGGTAGTATGTGCAGGTGAAATCCTTATCATGGTATCTGAAGAACTCCAAGGCTGGATACTTGCTTGAACGCAAGTGTGAGGAAGGCTGCTACCCCCAGTGTTCGCACCTAAGTGTGAGGAAGGACACCTTCCTCAATCTACGATATCAGGGGAGTCTCCGTTTCTTTATTTTACATGTTTGTGTCCAGTCTAGCACGCTTAATGATTATTATTATATCAGTCCATGATTGTCCTGAATGAAAGTCTTCATGAGTCTGGCATATTTTGAAAGGTCTTTTCTTGATTATTTTATGAACAATGAGGACATTGCTCCTCTTAAGTGTGAGGAAGTTTAGACCTTTCCCTGAAAATGCCAGTTGCACTTAATGCCACACTCGCTTTTTGCTACTCTAAAACTGCCTACAAAAAAAAAATTTGATAAAAAATGAGATAAAATAATTGTAGAAGTGTGAAATTATGTCAAGTGACAACTGAAAGATGGTTTTATTTTTAGGAGTTTGTATAAAATTATTTTCCTTCAAAATACTCTATTTTTACTCAAAAATGATAGATCTGCTAATTGTAAAAACCAATTTAGTTTAGCTTGGGATTATGGAAATATGTGGAAAGTCAAGGAAAGGAAAGGATAAAGACAAGGTACTCCGCTGTTTATGAATTTTTCTAACCAAAACAGGCCTCGTCTATCCGGTTATTAAGTTCTTTGGGGTGCTTTAACACCTATCTACCTAAGGTCTCGTGACCTGGGATAGAAGACCCAACACCGCTACAAGGATAGAGAGAAAAGTCTGGGGTACAGAAAAATAATGCAATAAAAAAAAATTTTTGTAAATAATATGTGCTTTGTATATACAATTTGCACATCCAAAAAAAAATGTAAAAATAAATTGCAATTTATATTTATAAACATGAGTACGTGGTGTTGAAAGGTATTGCGGAATAAGGCATTACTTCACACCCCTTGTCATCCCGGGTTAGAGAATTGAAATTGGTTGATAATCCCAGGTTAATCTAACTTGTTTTCTGCAGTTTAGTTTTTCTATGCTTTTATTAAATTGTTCTTCTTCACTGTTTATAAAAACCTACTTCTAAAGAGCAGAATTACTCTTTCAATTGTCACTTTGTCTAAATTCCCTTCTACACTTATTTAATCTTGTTTTATTGTTATGGCTTAGAGATAATTATATTCTCTATTTGCTTGAGGACAAGCAAAAGCTAAGTGTGAGGAAGTTTGATAAGCGAGAAATACATCTACTTTTAGGGCTTTAATTCTTCCTATTTTTATAGCAATTTATGTAGTATTTCTCACTTATCATATGATTTTCCTGGATTTATGTTTTGATATGAATTGATATATTTTATGTGTTAAATGTAGGAAAAAGCTATATAAATGGATAGATAATCTCATGAGCTTTCCAACGCAACAAACGGGGACCAAAACGGACTTATAACGAAGAATCTGGGGCCGATTGAAGAATGGAGTATATTCGTATATATATATATATGTTGCAACCGCCTCATTTGGTGAGGTCAGGGAGGCGGACACAAGCAAGGGACTGCCGCCTGTTATTTAGGCGGTCGAGGAGTGACTACCGCCTGTTATTTAGGCGGTCTGCAGGGCGGACGGACTCCAGAGGCAACCGCCTCGGTTGCTGGCGGAACTGAAGGCGGACAAGGCCGAACCGCCTCATAAATAGGCGGACAAGAGAGTCAGGACCGCCTGATTAACCGGCGGTTCTCAAGAGGCGAACAAGATACATCAGAACAGAATTTCTTCGCGTCTTCTTCTTCCTTCTTCGCCGGCGCCGCATTCGAACTGCTACTTCATTTATTACAGACGATCGCCCACCTTAATTTCTGCACGCGTGACTCTGCAATCAATTGCTCTGCCCCCGATGAAATCTCTGACAGCAATTTTTCCAGATCTGCGTACCAACTGCACCGCCCCTGACTGCTCCGTTGTCTTCTTCTTCTTCTCTTTTCCTATAAATAAACCACGTTCCCCTCAGTATTAATCATCCCTTCTTTTAATCCAAAGACCACCACATACCACCACACACGCTCGTTCACCTCGCCCACCACATAAGCTCCTCCATCCACAATTCCATCGACCACACCACCATCTTCCTTTCCCATTTCATTTCCTAATCCCACGTACACACTCCACTTTCTCCATTTTTATTTTCTTTTCCATTCCGCCACAAACCATCACTTAATTATACTATCTCCACAAATATTATCCACCTCTAGTCCGGTGTACTAAATAGCAGAGCAGCTCCAAGAGTCAACTACAGATGATTTCTTTTACTCTTGTTTCTGTTTATTTATTTAATATGTCCGGCTAGATTATTTATACTCTGGGGAATGGTTATTATTAGTTTGTTTTAATTATGCACTTTATTTTACCGGTTTAAATTAATTATAATTTGATACAATTAATGTTATTCTCTCGCGCTTTAATAAATTACATGAGTTTATTAAATTGCTTTACGAAATCTATTTTGATCAGATCCGTGATAAATAGATTGGTCATATTAATTGTTATGTCTGTGGAAAAACTGAATCGGATTGAGGAAGTCTAGTATTTCAGATGCAAAATATATTTCTTTTTACTTAGCCGTTTACATGTGTTTTGCTGAGTCCAAATCAGACCTTGCATGTTCTGGTAGACGAGGTCTTTAGGTTCTAGGATTTAGTCCTTAAGACTCTAAAAAGAATTTGCCAAGTTATTCTTAATTACCGGTAGATTAGCATAATTAATCAGACAAGTATAACCTGAACCCAGAGTCCCGTTTTTATCTTTTTATTAATCTTTTATTAGTCAATTTTATCTGCTTATTTTATTATTTGTAATTTGTTAAAACAAAACCCCCCTGATTTACTGCCTTTGCTAGGATTAGATTTATTTTCACATAGTCCCACGGTTCGATACCTGGTCTCATAAAACTCTACTACAGTGACCGGGATATTTGCAACCCGACGGTCGTTTGATTTGTTATTTTCTAGGATTTTATTTCTTGGTATTTAATAGGTCAAATTTATCGTTTGCAGCCAAGCAGCATAACTGAAGACTATAAACTACGGAGAAGGCTTGTTATCTAATTGGTACGAAACCAAAATGAAATGGAAAGTTAGTTTAACAACTTAGATTGAGGGTTCTACTCATGTTCATATGTTTGCATAAATACAGGAAAACTCTGAGGCAATTTTAATCATTTCCTACGAAACTGACTTGTACGCAACAGTAATATAAAGCTCAAAAATAGAATGATAGAAACAGTAAAGAAATCTAAAGGTTGGCACCCACATAAGAAGTATTTTGAATGAATAAACCTAATAGTAAATATAATCTGCTAGACAATGCCAATTGTAAAATAGCCGTAAGGACCAAGGCAAACCAAAGTAAGTATTCATCATAGACTTGTTAAGCTGAAGCATACAGATACAGCGACGCATAATAACATGATTTCATGAAAACAGGAATATTCAGAGGCATAAAAGCCAGAATTGATGCTTTAAATAAGGTACGAAGCATTGGTATAAGAGCTGTAGAAAAAGTCTTTCGTAACAGCAGTAATGATTTAACGAAAACTGCATACTGTCTCAGGTCCAGATCATAATGAAGTTGTGAATGACATGGTGCTTATCGAATTTTAGTAGAGATCAATATGCACATTTAAATCAGAATACAGCCAGAAGGAGTGTTGTGTATAAATTGTCAAAACCTTATCATGCTGCAGCGGGTTAATGTTTTGCCCAAAAGATGGATGCTTGCAATCAGATAGTGTACTTACAACATGCTATCTTATTATTGCTGAGAGCATTATGGGACATAAGTCTAAGTAGCTCTGTAACAGCAGCAAATACAAATGAGGCATGGATATTACCTTGTAATGCTAATGTCTTGTAAAGATTGGACAATATTCATTACTGACAATATCGCTAAATAGCAGGAGCGGAGTGCATGTATGTACAGTAAGAACTTAGAGCAGTTTATCAAGCTATATACACATGAAAACTCTTGCCTTTCAGCAGAAAACACCTCTCTTGAAAAAGGGTGCGATAGCAGATTAATAATTTCTTCTTATGATAGCTTATAGGAAACACACTTTAATAGCATAAAACTCAGGTCAAGAGTGACCATAAACAACAGATCGATTCAATTTGGTTAACTCATTAGATTACTCTCTTTTAAACAGCTGAATGTGATTGAAAAGGAAGCTTAATACTGCTGGAACAGGTAGTTAGTGGAACGATTGAGACCCAAAATACTAGGGACATCATACCAGCAATTTTTATCAGCAGCGGCCAGGCATAATTTTTCATGAACGAAGAAGAAAACTTGAAGCAAAGCACTCGCTAATAGTAGTTGTTTGTACAAAATCTGAAGCAAAGATGTATGATGCAGCAGGAATCATCCAAGAATGTGAAATGTTTAAACTGAAACCATCCAAGAATGTGAAATTGCTCACAACAGCAGGCTACATAGCTCATTTTTGAAAGAATGCATGCTTAGAACTTGAAAATTGCTACAACAGGTCTAGTCAAGTACAATTTAGGATGGAGCTCGAATGATTTATGCGGATCAAAATAGAAGCAGAAGTTGGAGTAAAGATGGTGCAGCTATTATATGAAAAGAGAAACTCGTAGAGAAAAGCATTATCAACAGTACCAAAAGCAGAGGTAGAGAAATTTGCTGTAACACGTCTAATCAACAGTGTATTCAAGATCAAGTTCAGCAGACCGTGAAAAAGATCGTATATAACCAGAGGAATTACCACCTGGAATCTGCCGAAATAGCTTACTATGACAGCTGAGATTAGTTTGTTTTGCAAAAAAAATTAAAAAGTTAATTTTATCATAACCTTTTTTGAATGAACCAATATGTGTTTCTTGGAAAAGCAGAGAAATTATCAATAGCAGGTGGCCAGCAAGAATGTAGTAGAGAATCGTAAACCATGCTTATTAAAGGCAATAAACACAATCAGATTTGTTCATACAAGAGATATAGGACATCAAAGAAATTTCCAATGTAAATAGATTTTATCACGCTTAGGCCTATTGACCATATCAACTATGTAATCAGCTAGCTAATCAGATTCTCAGTTTAAGTATTCTTAATCATTAAAACACAGATGCTTAAGACTACAACCTATTAACGGCATGTAAATTGAGAAGTATCTAGCAGACAATTAGGCTTATACTTAATAAGGAAGTAAAATAGAGCAATATTTTAGCAGCGGATCAGCATCCTCCAAAAGCAAGGAACAATCAATACCTTAATCAGAAGAATTTTACTGCTGTTCTAATTGAAATAAAGATCAATGGTAAGATTCCACACAGGTTCTAAGTAGGCTATGAATATTTTTAAGATGTCATGCAAAGTAGTCAATGCAGCAGTAGTTATAGTTAGATAAAGAAACGGAACATCGATCCTGACCGCTACCCCATTCATACTTTTTACACGCAAGGATTTCATGAATATGTCTTGTAGGCAAGTAGGTAAAGGCGCATGGTGCAAAATGGTAATTTAAAAAACCAGCCTACATGCACAGCTCATATTATTAATGGACATAACCAATCAATCATTGTGTCAGAAGAGTGCATTCGCACGAAATACATTGCAGTATTTAACAAGCTTAACCATTTATAAACAGGGGCAGACCTCTAGTCATAACGGAGCAACAATCATGGCTGGTGAGACAAATCTATTGTTATTAATGGAGAAAGTAAGCAGTAATCCAGTCGACTATGTCTCTCTTTAGACTAAAAGTAAGAGCAGCAGTAGCTACCCGTAGCAAAGCATGAGTGGAAAACACAAATTAATGAGTTGCTTTCATGCTTGTGACAAGTTTCTGAAAAATTAATCATTTTAAGACAAAAGGCAAAATCAATGATAGAAACAGGTGAGAAAATTTGCTGGGCACTTGCCGGCCTAAAACAGTAGCATTACAGAGTAACAAAACAATTGTTAGAGTATGTAAGGAAGCGAAATGTTCATATTATTGTAACACCAGATATACCACAGTTTTCAGTGGTAAAAACTTAGCAACGGATGGTTACAGGCAGATGTAATGAAATAATATTATTATAGACTAATACGCTGAGATTGCTCTTTCCGTAGCAATAAATCGCAAATGCTTAATTTTTAAGCAGGCAGTCTATGCTAGAATGAATGATTGTGTAAATGTGCAAATGTGACACATATTGCAGATGTGTTCTGATATCAGAATCAAACTGCTCATAATTCCTATTAGTAGTAGCACAATTTAGGGATAAAGTACACAAAACACAAACAAAATCAGGGTTTTAAAACAGAGACCAAACCGGGATGAAAATGGAAAACTTAAACAATATCGCTTTAACCAGAGCAAGGGTAAATATGAGCAGGTTTACCCAATACTGATTACTGACTTGGAAAAAATTTAAGGAACACAAAAGTCCCTATCAATCTGTGTCTGTAAAAGAGATGTAAAAATGGCGAAGAAAAGCTTATAAAATGTTTTTCTAATCTCATTCAAATGTCAATAACAGCCTCTTCCTTGCAAATCTTTCATATCAGGCGGCCACTTTTCCTCAATCCGGTTGATAGGAGTAATACCTTAAAACAGATGTTACTGCACATAACTGTGAGCAGTAGGTTGCAGGAGTTTACTGCATATAACCGCGGGTATAATCCAGGTTGGTTTTCATGGTTTCATCAGTTGATAATCAGAAACGAAATAGAGTCTAGATATCCCTTAGTTTCTAACAATAAGCAATAGTGAATTCTGGGCGTAAGCATGAGAGCCTATATCGATTATGCGAAACTGGTTTTCACCAAGTTTTTACTGCTTTTATACTAAGACTTCAATCAGCAGGAAACTCATATGGATGACATCAATATTCAATCGCATCTTTAGAAATCTGAAAGCGGAAGTTTTTTGAGAAGAGATAATCATGCTTGTTAAATCATCATAGATATTAAGTTTAGTATTTCAAAATCGATGGACTTATCTTAGCAATTAGCCTTGGATGCTTTTTCTTTTACTTCTGTCGTTGGTTGTTTGATACGCCTGGGCTGAATCTGGAGGTAGAGCCACGGCCTGAACAACGATGATGCTCGGGCCTCCCTGCTACTCAACAAATCGCGCTATTGCCAATCCAATCTTCGAATTTACTCCAGATCTCTTGTTGATCACCAGCGCTTTGTACGTCGGGTTTTGAACGATGATGCCGACTTCACGCCCGGTTCTCAGACAGGTTGTGCCCAGACCACCCGGTGCTATCTTCCGGTCTTTGAACGATATTCTTCCGGTGTTCATCTCCTGGTCACTTTCTTCCGGCTGATGGGGGCCCGGCAACGCGATCCGGTCATGAAGAAAACCCCCCGGTTGCCTCTGGCTATTTGACGTCCAGATTCTCAGAATTTGAAGTGAAGTGCTGACTGAGCTTGGATTTGAGACTCCAGTTTAGTCTGGAAGGAAGATGTCGTTTGGCTTTTGAGTCGAGGATATCGTCCGGCCTTGTACTTGAGGATGCGGTCAAGGAAGTCGAATTGTCTTCCGGTCATGGACTGCGATGCGGTGAAGGAAGTTGAGCTGCCTTCCGGTCAGTTGGCTACTTGGAAACACCTTCTGGTCGTATAGGACATTGCCTGGTTGCTCCCAAACCATTTATTTCATCCTTCCGGCCCTAACCGGATCCCGGATTGAGGTAGCACCTGAGATTAAGTACAGATTTTGCCAGGACTTTGAACTTCCTCGTTGCCTGGAGTTGTTGGGAGCAGGAGGTCGTCTGGCGTGTCTGCCTGGTCGCCAAGAGCTCTGCTTGTTGATCATCATCCGGTCTTCAAACATTACTGTTCGGGCCTGAAGGAGGAAAGTAGCTTAATTTCGACGGAGAAAGGCCGTCCTGGCCATCCGCTTAGGCCTACTCGCTTTGGGGCTACCGGGTGCAGCGGACCGTCACCTGATTTCGAACTGGAACGTTTGCTTGGTACCACCCGGTCATGTTGCGCTTCTTCAAAATGGCTAGGTATCGGAACAACTTCTATGAACCAAGAACATCTTGGCCTGGTGGTAGGCAATCGTACTTTGGACAATCGCCAAATTGCAATTCCGCGCTTTTGATCGCTTTTTGCTCCCTGCGATTTCGAACTAATTAGATGATAATACAAGAAATAGACACGATCTAGACAAATTTGATCGATCAAACTTTTAGAGAGAGGAGAGTTTCGCCATTCGAGCAACAAAACGCGTAGATCCGGTTTCAGAAAGCGAAGTTGTTTGTCAACTAAGGTTCGTCATTCGGTCAATCGGTGGATACGTAGAAAATCTCGAGTTGATCTTTCATATTCTGGCTATACTGATGATACTCCTAATATTTTCAATCCTTTGTTTCTTCGCGACGCTTTCTTCTGAGCTACTGATCTTCATGACGCTTTCTTCCGAGCCTCGTTATTTCTTTGACGAAAACTCGTGGTTGTCGATCCTCACTCTCATGTAAATTTTTAGATTTCTTCTTTCTCACGAACCGATCCCGTCTCATCGCTTATTTTAACGACGTAGTGGCTTTGAAGATATTGAAAGACAATCTTGATGAACTTTGCCAGAAACGACCTCAACGAACTTTGACTGAATCGTAAATCGAATAAATCTGGACAATTCTTTCTCCCTCTTCTTTGATCGGACTTAGATGCGGAGTTAGGCCGGATGAACTTTGCCAGAAACGACCTCAACGAGCTCGACTTTTTTCGAATCGCTTAGGAAGGAATTACGAACCGTAGATAGGGAATCAACAGGAATTTCCACTAGTGAATCGTGAACCGCAGTGAACTTTGTTGAATTGTAAATGAAATCGAAGACAAATCTAAGCGTGGTTGAATCGTGGTTGCTGATTTCCAGCAGTCCGTTTCCCACAGACGGCGCCAAATGAAAACATATAATTGGTCCCTCCCAACTCACAGACGTATAGAACACATATCTTTATTCCTTTCTTTGATATTACCACTTTTTGGAGCTTCCCAGATGAAAACGTATAAATATTCCTCTCCATTGTGCTACAAAGCTAGGGAGCTTTTCTAGTGTTTCTCCCTCCTCTAATCTTGTGTCCCCTTACAAATGAGCCTCCCACCTCTATTTATAGACTTTCAAGAGTGAGGCATATCTCTTAATCCTTGCACATGTGGTATTACTTCATTGGAGCCACCCTTCTAGTTTTGGCACTTCTTTCCTTATAAAGCCTTCCTGCCTCAAAGTGTAGGATGCGGGATCGGTCATGGAGTATGGGGCCGGAACATGGGTCCCGGTCATAGAATGCGGGCCGGAACATGTTTGGTGCCCAAACTGGAGCCCGAACAAGGTCCTGAAGGGGGTCCGGGGTCCGGATCGGGATCTGTGGCCTAGACTGCTTTGACCCTCTTGCCTTCGTCATATTCTTGTCATTTACTTCTAAATTTATACTGCCCACATGTTAAGTGTTCAAACATATTATTATTTATGAATTATGATCACTCTTGATCTTTCTTCTGCCAATCTTTTGATATTATTTGTCGTACACAATTTGATTCTTGTGTGGTACCAGTGTTGTAGTTTGTTTACTTTCATCAAGATTACTGCCGCTTGTACCTAGTATATAGATTTTTGTTGGTTGTTTTAAGTGGTTGTAAATGCTATTACTTGATTAAAAAAATCACTTATAACTAGTTTAGTGTGCTCCACTTTACTATCCCTTCATTCAAAATTACGTATGTTCAGCTACCAACGAGAGCACCTGCAACTATCAGCTTCAGCCACAAAAGTGACGGATTGTCTGATTTACCTAGATTTACAAGTCGCCCTCATTGTTGCTGCTCTAATTCTCAAAGCATACATAGTTTCAATCTTAGGATTGTTGAATACATAACGATGAATCAAACTCAAACTTCTAAGCACTGACCTCAAACCGAATACAATTTCTTGCACAACGTCATTGTTTTTTTTCAACTATTTGTTGTTGTTAAATTGGTGTGATATTAATCCTTCCTAAGTTAAAGACTTTTTGTTGTTATTGTTGCTATAATAATCTACTGAGTTCTTGAATAATGTAGGTTGTTAGGTGTTGGTAGGCATTAGGTGTTTTTAAGCATGAATTATCAATGGATAGACGTTGGATTTTTGAACCAAAGACATCCAAAGAATTCAAAAATGGTGCTCGTGGTTTCCTTGATGCTATATTTGAAGGGAAACAAGAGAACGCAAAGGTCCAATGTCCTTGTCGGGGGTGCAAAACTCTATTCCACCGTACTAAAATAGTCATGTTTGAACACTTGCTTGGTCAAGGAATTATGAAAAATTTTAGTTTTGATAAATGGCTAAGTGATAGAGGTATGTCGGGTACCTCAACCATGGGAAATTTTCATATGGAACAAGCCTCCTTTGGACATGATGATATGATGGATATTTTGTATGACATTGGTCAGCCAATAATAAGAGATGATAATATGGATGCTAGTGAAGATGTGAACACTGGTGATCTACATGGTAATCCTTCATCAGCTCATTCCAGTGCAGTGAACAGATTTTACAACTTGGTAAAAGATGCTGATCAGCCAATAAATCCAAATTGTCGGGAACACAGTAAGCTATCATGTGTGGTACAGTTGTACCATCTCAAGTGTCTTAATGGTTGGAGTAACAATTCGTTCTCCATGTTGCTGAAATATTTGAAAAAGTTGTTGCGTGAAGATAATATATTGCCTGAATCATTTTACGAAGTTAAGCAGATGATCTCAAGCCTAGGGTTAGGTTATGAGAAGATTCATGCTTGCCCAAAGGACTGCATGTTGTTTTGGGGTGATAAGAAGAATGAAGACTTTTGTGATTGTGGGGCTTCTAGGTGGGTAGTCGATAATACTAATGATGAAGACTCTACTTTTTCACCTTCCCCATCAAAGAAAAGGAAACCTGAAAAAGTGTTACGTTGGTTCCCTGAAATACCCCGAACTTAAATATGGCGATTAAAATCATCCTAATAGGTATTTAAGGGCCTAATAATGATTAAGAAATATTGGTAAGGGAAAATAAATCCAAAAGAAATAAATAAACGCTTAAAAAGCGTAAAACGCTAAATAAGCGTTAAGTAACTATAGGAGGTATGAGACCCCGGATAGCGTATTATATGGATTCCAAAGGTTTAATAAGACCTCAATAATATATGGGAACAACTCCCGAAGAAAACGGATCCAAATAATGTATTAAAGCGCTAATAGAGCTTTAACGCACGCCTTTCGAGAAAACCCGAAAACGTGACTTTAAGTGGTCAAACAGACCCGTAAAAATTATAAATCATTAAATAAAAATTATTAAGCATTTATGGAAGCTTAATAACCAATAAAAATAATTAAACAAGAAAATTCCGGAAAACGAGCCCGGTTGGTGAATAGTACCTAAACCGGGTAAAATAACGAGCGTTTTCTGTAAAAGACGAAAAACACTCCAACTAGTGTAACTGTAGGGGGCCGGTTTTTAATCAGTCAAATAACTCCCTCACACACACATGTAACTAGCTAATTAAATAAGAGAGCCAAAAGCAAAAAGCAATAAAGTAAAAACTACTTTATCCCTTCTCTCTCTCCTCACTCTCTCATTTCCCTCATCTCTCTCTTCCTTCTTCCTCCCCTTCCACTGATTTCTCTCTCCTTCTCTAAGGGGCTGGCGATTTTGGAGAGCTTCCCACAACAACAATGGCAACTCCCTCTTCTTATCCATGCTCTACCTCCATGTGAGCTCCAATCACAAAAATAATTACATATTTGTAATCCCCTCATCATTCTCTACACTTCTCTCTTTTCAAAATCCAAAAATGAGGAAGTTCATTTTCGTGGGTATACCCCATTCAAAGAGAAAATAGCACCAATGGGTAGCTTGGAGTCTTCTCTTTCCAACAAGGTAAAAATCTCCATGAAAAACCCAAGTTTTCTCTACCTCCTTGTGTAACCGATTTTTGCCCTTCTTGTAATGCCTTGTTCTCTTCTTTGTTTGAGCTTGGTTCAACTCTCCTATGGTGGAGGAACTCTCCTTTGTATTCAAGGCTTAAAAACCTCTCTTGAAACTCCAAGGTAAAACCCTAACTTGCGGTAATTTAAACCCTTCATTTAATTAGTGGTGTTATAAGAGGTTAGAAGTTTAATTATATTCTCCTTATGTAATTTGGGTGTTGGGATGGAGTTTGGTAACTCCATCCCCCACAAAATCGATTTGGACAAGAAAGAAAGGAAGAGGAGAAATGGAAAAGAAATGAAGGAATCAAGAGCTCAAGGTAAGAGCTCTCTCTTGAATGCTACCTTTGATGCATTAGAGTAATGGGAATGGGTAAACCAATTTAAAGGACCCAAAATATTGTATTGGTATTGTAGTATTGGAATTTTGGGTATTTGTGAATTAGTATGTGAATTATAGGCCTTAGGGCCAAGTGTATAGTATATGTGTATTGGTATTGTGGATTGAGGAAGTATTGAGGAATTTATATTTGTATGTGTGCTGGTAGGACCCTTGCAAGGGTGTGGCTAGATTAGGAATGAAATAAGTGAGATTGTGTATGTGTGGCTAAGTAAGAAAAGTAGATGAACTATGGCAAAATTTTGGTAGGAAGTATGCATTTAAGAATGACTTGGTGTATGGGAGAACCAAGGTGTGTATTGGAGTTAGTAGAGATATTTAGTAACCATGGAATGGTAGTGTAGTATGAGGATATAAGGATGCAAAATCTGTAGCAAAGAGTGCAAGGATGCATTGGAGAAACTAGGAGGAATTAAGTGTATTTGGAGGATATAAGATGCGTAGCAAAGACAAGGATGCATTGGAAAAGGTTAAGTGTATTGGAGGAACTAGAAGGGCAGAATGTGAAGAACTAGTGTGAATGCTAGGAGTAGCATTAGTTGAGGGAGTAATGGAATGTAGAAGTTAGGTTGAAAATCTGTAGCATTTGAGGAAGAGCAAAATCTGCAGCATTAGTGAGATACAAGCTAGTATAAGTGCTGAAATGAAATGAGGAAAATTTGTGTAAGTTGAGTAGAAATTGAGTAGTAAGTATGGAGGATGAATTAAGGTGATTTAGAGCATCTAAATGAGTGGTAAACATGTAGGGAAGTATTGGTAAAGATTGGGGAAGCAATGGGTAAAGAAACAAACTGAAAACAGATTTTTAAACTGAAGTACTGGGCCGGACCGGACTTGCGACCAGACTTGCGACCGGACTTGCAAGTTCGGTCGAGCCCAGACTCACAAAGACGGGAGCCTTCTGGAATGGACCGGACTTGCGACCGGACATGCAAGTTCGGTCGGACCAGAAAAATTTCCCGTCTGAAACCTTCTGGAATGGACCGGACTTGCGACCGGACCTGCAAGTTCGGTCGGACCAGAAGATTTTCCTGTAATGTGAGCTACTGGAATGGACCGAACTTGCGACCGGACTTGCAAGTTCGGTCGAGTCAAAAACAAAATATATATATATATATATATTATATGATTATAGTAATCATATGTATGTATATATATGCCTATACACATATATGCATATGTGTGTAGTAATACACCATTAATGAAGGTAATAATGGTAAGAAAGAAGGTAAATGAGTAAGGAAACAAGTTAAGAAGTAGTAAAGAAAAGAATGGTTTTATAATCAAGTAAGAAAGTAATGGAGTAGTAAGTATACATTGATAGTATCAATGAAGGAGTAAGTTAGAGCAATAATAGATCATTGATCATACTACTTCATGTATGTATAGGAATCAAATAGTTGATCATCAAAGGACCCGGTAGTACGAAAACGACGGTGTACGGTATGATTTCTTCATGCTCTGTATCCTAACCTGGTTACCCCGATTTGTGTGCTTATGTGATCACCAATAAGATAAATGCATGAATCGGACTTATATTGCACTTAACTGTGTTTGAACTATTTTGTTCTTGAGTATCTCCTTGAACATTTAGTTTGTATAATTCATGAAATGTATGAATGGAAATGAAGAGTATGTGTAAGTATTGTGTACTTGTGTATTGTATGGATGTATGGAAATGAAGTACTGACTTCTACTAATTCCTAACAATCTAACTCCTAACATGAGTAATGAGTAAATGGAATGAGTAGAAGTCCGATATAGTTTCGGCCACGCGTGAGGATAAGGAAACACAAGAGGTTGGATCCGAATCCTGGCTGTAATCTTTTCCATGGACCAAATCCCTTGAATGGGTAGCATCCTGGATTAGTGGGCCACCCCAAAGCCCGGTGGTGGGATGTAGTAATCCCTGCCCGGAGGTCATACCGACTTAACTGGATTAAAGTAAGTAAGAAGTAAGTTTGTATGTGTATCGGTCTTGGCTATTGTAAGTCATCGACCTTGAGTAAATGAGTATTGAACACCCGATTAACCTGGGTGTGTAAAGAAGCTAACAAGCCTTATGTGTGAATTGGAGAAGTGTATCTCCATATTGCGTGTTGAGTAAGTAACGAGTATGTATTGTGTATGTGTATTGTGGAAGATGGTAAGTAAGTGTTGGCTGACTGGTATTGTCTTCCAAACATGTATTGTACTGGGTGTATGTATGTAAACCTTGTGTAGTATTTTAGTATCATGAATGAGAGCATGTATGTATGAATGTATGTATTGTAAATTGAATTGCATGTATTCGACCAAATGGTCGGCGTACCCTCGCTACTACGCGGGGTATGCGGTTATCATATTCAGCGTAAGCTGACCCCCTAGGGGGAACGTTTTTAGTGTACAGGTACCGAAGTGGATATGGTCAAGGTAAGAGACTGGCGGATCTACCTAGATCATTGGAAATGAAATGTAGATAGTAGTAAATGGTATAAGGCTTGTAGCCTTGAGGTAGTAGTGTACCAATGGGGTACACCTTATGCATTATAAGCATGTAGATGTGAGAAATGGGTAGATGTAGACTCTTAATGAGTGTGTATGAGCTTGGAAGAAGTATTGTATGGTATAAGGATCCTAGTAAACTCGGTATGTTATTTTGTATTGGATGGTATTGTAATGGAGTATTGTACTGAATGGAAAGTTGTAGTACTCAGTAGGTAATGGGAGTATGTACTGTATTTGTGTAGTACTCGGAGATTCCGGTCCATCAGACCGATGCTGTATGTAGTAGTAGTAGCTTTGTTAGTCATGTGGGTGACTAGCGGCATTGTATCACCCACCGTATGTAAGTATGTATCCGCTGCGTGATTCTGGAAGTACGAGGAGATTGGACGGTAATGATGGTATTAACGGTAGGGGTGTTACATTCCCTTTAAAACCAAGGTTGCAAAGGTTGTTTGTATCTGAAAAAACTGCATCACTAATGAGATGGCATCATGATGAACCTCGACATGATGATCGTATGAGACATCCATCTGACTCCAAGGCTTGGAAGCACTTTGATTATATACATAAGCAGTTCTCATCTGATCCTCGTAATGTTCGTTTAGCTCTAGCCTCATATGGTTTTAATCCTTTCAGAGCCATGAATGTAGCTCATAGCACTTGGCCCGTCATCTTAATTCCTTATAATTTACCCCCATGGATGGTTATGAAACAACCAAATTTTATCCTCTCTTTGCTTATCCCTGGCTCGAAAGCTCCTGGTAACAAGTTTGATGTTTACATGCAACCGTTAATACAAGAGTTAAAGGAACTATGGGATATGGGTATTGAGGCCTTTGATGCGTCTTGCAATGAAACCTTTCAATTGCATGCAGCAGTGTTGACAACAATTAGTGATTTCCCTGGTTATGCTACTCTTTCAGGATACAGTACTAAAAGGGAATTTGCTTGTCCTCAGTGTGAACTTGATACTACATCAAAGTGGTTACAACATGGTGGTAAATATTGTTATATGGGTAGTCGTTGATGGTTAGAAAACAACCATAACTTTCATACAGATCATCAAAGTTTTGATGGAGAAGAAGACTTGAGACCTCCTCCTACCCCTATATCTGGTGATGAAGTGTTACGAAAGCTTGATGGGTTTGAGTTCCTTGAAGACATTGTTGGCCTTGGACCATGGAAAAGGAAGACAATTTTATTTTCACTTCCTTATTGGAAGGATAATTTACTTCGTCACAGTCTTGATGTGATGCATATAGAAAAAAATTCTTTTGAAAACATTAATGGAACTATTTTGGGCCAAGTTGGAAAGTCAAAAGACAACATCAAGGCAAGATATGACCTTCAAGCAATGGGAATAAGGAGTTCCCTTCATCCAAAAAACAACAGATGCTAGTGATAGAATACATCTACCAAGAGCTTGCTACCAAATGACAAATAAGGAGAAAGATGGTTTTTTGCAAGTTCTTAAAGAGATGAAAGTTCCTGATGAGTGCTCAACGAATATCTCTCGCTGTGTGCAAACTGCACAGAAAAAGATGATAGGGCTTAAAAGCTATGATTGTCATATGCTTATGCAAGAATTCTTACCTGTAGCTTTACGAGGCCATTTACCAGATGATGTTACCATGGTCCTGCTTGAACTTTGTAATTATTTCAAAAATGTATGCTCAAAAGTTATATCAGTTCAAGAGCTTGAGGTCTTAGAGTCTCAAATTCCTATCACTTTGTGCAAAATGGAAAGGATTTTCCCCCCATCCTTTTTCACAGTAATGATCCATCTAATAATTCATTTGGCTACTGAAGCTAAGATTGGTGGTCCAGTTTGTTACAGATGAATGTATCCAGTTGAAAGGTACACTTAGTCTTAAATTATGAACTATACTAATTATTGTTGGCTTTTGGATATGTTACATATTCTGAGATGACACAAATTACAGGTTTCTCTGTACATTAAAGTCATATGTACGCAATAGAGCCCAACCTGAAGGTTCCATTGCCGAAGGTTACATAGCAAATGAATGTTTAACATTTTGCTCTCGGTACTTCTCTGGGATAGAAACTCGATTTAATCGACCTGTGAGGAATGATGAGTTTGTAGAGGAATTGGATGAAGAGCAAACATATCGTAATTCGGGTCGACCACTAGGAGTAAAGTCGGCAGACAAAGTTGTAGCTGGGAAAAGGAAAAGAGTTGCACGTAAAAAGCTTGATGAAAAAACCTTGCAACAAGCGCATAGATATGTGCTTTTTAATGTCGAATCAGTCACTAAGTTTCGAATGTAAGTTACACTTACAACTCAAATAAGTTATCTCCGTCCCTAAATATTCAATTGATTAACTAGTTTCTGCAGGGAACATAGAGATATTTTGAAAAGAAAATTACGTGGTAGAAAGATGAGGCCATATGAGTTGGAGAAGGCTCACTGTGAAGAATTTGCTAGTTGGTTTCGTGAGAGGGTATGTCTACATCCTTGTGCATGTGACCTTTTCAAACTTGATTATTATACTTAAGAGTACTGATAAAATAAGTATTACTTTATTAGGTTAAACGATTGGAAGAGGATGACAACAATCAAATAACAAGTGAATTGAAGTGGCTTGCTCGTGGCCCTAATGATTTAGCTAGATACTTTTCCAGCTATGTTGTTAATGGATATAGATTTCACACAAAGGAACATGACAGACATTTGAAAACCCAAAACCACGGAGTTGTTGTGCAAGTAACTTGTGAAAGTTATGCAAGTTCAAGAGATACTCAACCAGTGAGTGGTGAAGTAAACTATTATGGATCCATAAAGGAGATTATTCAGTTGAACTATTCAGGATTTAAAAAGTTCGATCTTTTTAAGTGTGATTGGGTTGATGTCAATAGAGGTTGTAAAAAAACAAGTTTGGCATAGTTCTTGTCAACTTTTCACACCTATCACACAAAGGATGTAACTGGTCAGATGATCCATATATCTTCACTTCACAGGCCAAAAAGGTTTATTACATTAAAGATCCAATTTATGAGGGGGTGGATGGCAGTAAGACACGTTAAGTTAAGAGATCTATATGACATGGGTGAGAAATATTCCCTTGATATGGGTGTTGAAGCATCAGCAGATTCTTTTGATCAACAGTCCTTACACAGAGATGATGTGGGTGGTGAAGAGGTTTACGTACATGCTACACATTGAAAGATCAAGAAAACATTGTAGAAGAAGATTACGAGGACGATTTTGTTTAATTGAAGATTGATAACAAGTAGTTTGGAATGTGTACTTTTTAGGAATGCTTTAGTAATTCTACATTACATTGCATAAGAAGATTACGATTTAATGTACTTTAATCAATTTTTTTTTGTTGATGTTGGCATATTATGTTTTGTTAAAGGATGTTGCTTTTTTTGTTATATTCACTACTATTGATGCCTACTTTTGTTAAATTGTCTCTTCTTGCTATTGTTGCTGCCTCACTCTATTCGATTAGTTGTGGAATGCATAGTGCAAACTGTTGCTGCAAAAGGGAAGATGCTTTTCCTACTTATATGCTTCTCTATTATTACAAGGATGCTAAATTACTGCTTGATTCAACTGATATATGCTTTGTTTTTTAAATGACAGATTTCAAATGGGAAGAAAACGAAAACTAAACATTGAAGTCATTCATCAAGCCAATGGTTGCTCATCAAATGAACAAGAGCACGATAAGGAGATAACTGAAGCACAACCTGCCTCTGAGGAGAATACAGTCAACAAAAAAGATGAAAATAATTCAAAAGATATTGAAACTCAGCAGTGTGATACTGAGCAACAAGGTTTAACCATTTACTTTCTCTTTTAATTAAATATTTATTTTTTATTGAATAGTTGAACAATATTTATTACTTTTGATATTATAGTCGTAACACAAAATGATAAAAGAACTAGAGGTGCTACGGTTATGGCTGATGTTTGGGATTTAGAACCAACCAAGAAAATCAAGGTTCAGCTGAATAGCCACGGAGTTCCAGTTGGTGACGAGGGAAGCACGCTTACTCGGTTCTTGGGCACCGTAGCTCGAACTTCCAAGTATGCACCAATTGATTATGTTGATTGGCGCAAACTTCCACAAAAAAAGAAAGATGATATGTGGGAACTTGTGCAGGTAAGATAAAATATAATGATGATTGATTGATTATGTTAGATATGTGACATTTTTATGATGTTATTTCCTTTCAACAGTCAAAATTTTCTTTCCTGCCAAGTATGACTAAAGAGACTGAGAAATGGGTGATGGCTGACTTAAATGACAAGTGGAGGACATGGAAAAATCAAGTGAAGAGTAAGTTTTTTGATGCTAACAAGACTATGGATCAAATAATGAAAGGATTAAGTGATGAGGGTTGATGAAGAGCAGTTTAAATCATTGGTCAAGTTCTGGCTGACAGATGAAGCAAAGGTACAAAGCTATTTTTACCAAGTCATTGTACATATATTTGGTATAAAGTTGATAGTGTTGTTGGTATTGTTTTGGTAAGCTGAATTTGAAGTTTTGGTGTTTGTATGTGCATCTCTTCTTTTGTTTGAATGATGCGTTTCTAGTTGATCAGTATTGGTCTAATGTTTGTGCAGCAAATTAGTGAGATAAACAAAACAAACAAAGGCAAGAGCAAAGAGCCTCATACAGCTAGATCTAAGACATTTGCTAGAGCTATTCACGAAGAGGTGATTGTTTTCTGTTTATCTCACATATTATTAGCAAATGAAATTGCTTCTTTTATAAATAATATCACTTAATGTTAGTCTCATTGTCTAAAAGATTGTAGAGAAAAATGGGAATCCTCCAACTCATGCTGAAGTTTATATCAAAACCCGGTTCAGCAAGAAAACCAAAGAATATGTGACACCAGAGGCTGCTAAGTTTGCGGTATTCTAGTTTTAAATTGTTTATACTAACATTTCACTATAACCGGCACTCTAATGAACACATGTATCCAACTTACAGGAAGCAATGAAGGTAGATCTTGAAGCTCAAGCTTCTACCCAATCTGATGGAGATAAGCTGAGTTGGAAAGAAGATGTGTATTCAAAGCATAAAGGGCCAGAGAAAAAGGGTCGTGCAAGATGCATGGGAAAGCTCTTAAAGTCTCAAGAAGCCGAATCGTCCAATCAACAAAAAAATGACCCTCGTGATCAGGAGATAAAAGGGTTATACAATATGATTTTTTGTTTGGCGGATTTTGTCAAGGATATATGCCCAGATTTCTCACTAGAGAAAGCACTTAAAGATGGAACGGTGCAGGTATGCATGGTTGATCCTTTTTCATTTACTTCCTATGTGTTGTTGCTGTTCTTCTTTGGTTTTCTTAACAATTTGGATGTGAGAGTGACAATTGTGTGTGTGAATATTGTGCATCATTACTACAGAATTTGCAATTACATTATCTGAATAAGGTTCCCTCCATCCAAACCTCTAGGAGCATTTGCTGCAAAATTTGCAATTACGTTATCCTGTTCAAACTCTTTCGTTAAATCTAAGTTCCTTTGAAGATCCTGTGTCATATGAATGCCCATAGCTCTTCTTCTGCTGACATGATCTGTAAACCATTACCTAATCAAAACTGTATCGTTACGACACAAGGTACAAATGATTCACACAGTCCTGGTATAACTCTTCTCCATGGTTGTAGATTACTGGTACGAAGGATTATATGGAAGTTAAGGATAAGAATAAAACATATTTACGTCGTCCATGGAAAGAATATTCAAGAACTATTGTTATGGATTCTTATATAAGTGATATTATTGCGCCTCAAGGATGGACGCCTTGGTCTGGTGATTTTGGGGTTAATATATTGTTTTATGGTGATTTTTATAACAAAGAGGATGGTGCTGATCAATAACAAAGAGTTAAATGGTTTGGGTTGAAGAAACTGGATTCAGTACAAGCCAAGGGTTTTAGTCCGGAGAATGTGTTTACTGGTAGTGCTTGGATTATACCCACTGGTGCTCCTTACAGTCCACACGATGGATTGGTCTAATTATATTTACATGTGTTGTTATCTACTTCTATATATCGACTTGTTAGTTAGTTGATTGGTTATGATGCACACCCCAACCCCTTTGCCTGCTGCTGCTTTTTGAACCACATCTATCTCACGTCAAAATGCTATAGCTTTTATATAAGCCTCAATCTAAAGCTCGGAAATTCTTTGTGGGGCCTTCTTTACTTGTTTGCACTTCTCTTTATTCTCAGCCTTCAATCTTTCTCTCATCTGAATAAGAAGATCAAGTTGCATTGTATAGAGATGTTTGCATTATTTACGCTAGTTGTTTACAGTTCAACGGAAATGTCACTTGGTTTGTACTAGGTGATTTACAAGTATAAACGATTATTTACTGAAATTATTATTAATATAATTGATTTTATTAGGTTTCGACCGGTGTTAGTGGCATTCGCAAGGACCCATCCTCAAGCAATCCAGACATCACTCGTAAGGACTCATCCTCAAGTAATCCAGACATCACTCGTAAAGACCCATCATCAAGTAATACAAACAACACCGGGAAGAGATAGTTGGCTTGGAAGATTGTGTAGTAGTGATGTGAGTTTGGGGCTGTTTGAAGAGAGTACAAGAGATGTGATATTGTGGCTGAATGAAAAGAGTACTATTTGGATGCTTAGAATAGCTAGGAAGGGCTGAACTTTTGGCCAACATTGCTAGAAAGAACTTATTTTTTGTTATGGATGTTATTAGATGATTCTCAATGTATTTAGTTACTTTTCATGTTAATGTGATTGAAAGTTGTTGAAAGTTGCAGAAAGATGTGAATCTACCATTTGTCAAGGTTGTGATATCGTTGGTGTACGGGTTATAATGATTGGAATTACAGGGACATGTAGAGGATATTTGAAAACATGTTATACAAGTGGGATCTATACCAACGGATAAATCTATCAGTATAGTTATGAATGATGATGGCTTTTGCCAACGGATATAAGCGTGGGTATAGATATCAATAATCTGTTGTATCGTCTACCTGTACCAACGGACATATCCGTGGCCATAGCTAACTTGATTTCAGTCAATGGTAAGCCTTTACCAACAGTTTTTTTCATTGGTATAGGAATTTTAGCTACTCCAACGGACAAAGAAACCGTGAGTATAGAGTTATCCCCACGCCACTAATGCCAACGGAAAATTGTCCGTTGGAGTAGGTAAATTGGTGATATACCAACAGATTTTAGACTTTTACCTACAGAAATTTTCGTTAGTAAATGTCAATTTTTTTGTAGTGGTTGGTCAACACTTTGACCACCTTTAGTCTTGACCTTATTTATTCTTAAGTACCCAAAACTTATAATATTTACGGTTTGACCCTCATAGTTTCCTAATTTCTGCATTTAACTCCAAAACTTTACTTTAACTTATACTTTTTATTTCTTTTCAAACCAGTCCTATGTTTTGTCTTATTTATAGCCCAACACCCCGTATTTTATTTTCTTTACATTTAACAACCTTTCTTTAGGCTCAAGTTTTTTAAATCATTAATTAAACTTATAATTCATTTTAAAGTCAATTCTTGTACTTAATTGTACCAAACACTTCTTTAAACTCTTTAATATTTTTCTCAAGTCCTCCAAATATCTTAAGTGACCCATTGACCCCTTTTAACCCAGATTTTCACACATATTAATATAATTTTATAACCTATGCTTTTAATGCATTTAATATTACATAAACTTATAAATACAAGCCTAAACATCTGGCTATAAAACAAACTATACTATAAACTTAAAATGTACCGAAAATACACATACAATAAAGTATTTTCTCGGCCATATTTTGTTTTATACCCCAAGGTTTTGGTAATATCTTTTAATCCCTTATACTTCATATTTTGTACATTTAAATAATTTAATCACCACTTAACTTAGCCGAATGTTCCAATGTAGTTTTATACACATTATGAACTCATAATATGTCACGACCCGAAAACCACCCTAGTTGAAATAGGTCGCTGACACGCCGCGTACTTCAACACAACTAAGAAGCATGCAAGGCTACTAACTAAATAATTTTCCGAACAATCCAAAATATTATACTTAGACAAAAATATGTTATTATCGCGTAAAAATAGCCAATCTTTCATATGTTATTATTGTGTTAAAAAGTAGTCATTATCTGAAAATGATAAAACTTAATATCACGACTGAGTAGCCATACACTTCAAATAAAGCTTTAACTAAAAGTTCTCTAAAGTAGTAACACATCAAATGCAGCCAACAACTTCTTGTAGTAACCGCAACTTCAAAACTCACTAATCTGCAAAAATAAAATCTGTGGGGGGAGTGAGCAACCACAAGCTCGGTAAGCAATAAACCCCATAAACAAAGCAATAGTCAAAACACTTATAAAATTCAAGGTGCGAATCAAAACCAAATAATGTATATAGTTATACAAATATATATAGTCTAATACATATAGTAATGTGCAAGTACAAATATATTTGGATTTGATAAAGTTGTTTAACTAAAGGTCCCGCGGACAGAAAACATATATGCCAAACTAATATCATAACCAAGTCTAAAATTTATTTTAGGGAACCATAGCTCAGAGCCAACCTACAAGGGATATAATGCCAATAACGTTCATACCCCACTAATGAACTAATTGGTACCTCGAATCGAGGTGCTCGAAAACTAAAGTGACATCTCCACAGAGAATGTCGATTACTAAAACCTGTAGGCGTTAGTCCATTGACTAACCTAAACAAATCCGAATTTTTATTAACTAATCATAGCGCGCTACGGTATAACTTACCCGGTTACCCACGATTCATGTTCGGAAAACAAATCACTATGGTTCCAAAATAATTACCTCTCAAATTAATTGCACAAATAGGTTTTCAGATCTAAAACTTAGCATAGTAGACAATGTTTATCCATATAATTTCTTGAGTTCACAAAATACGAACAGAATTGCTGTAAGACTTACAAATTTAATGCGTAGCATCAGAACTTACAAATACCTATTTAAAACCAATCAAGAAAGAGAAAGATAAAATAAGGAAATCGGAAGTGCATAGACTGATTGTAGTAGAATTAGTAATTAAAATAATTGATGTCCATGATTTGAGAGAATACGACTAAAATGAGACGGAGCTTATATACTAACAATATCATTATGGTAGTTGTAAGGGAATGAGAATTTCAAACCTAAAAACAAGCTGGTTGGTGCTGTAAGCAAATCCAAGTTTGAAGAAAAGAGAAATGTTGTCAACTTCCAATGACCAGAAACAAAATATAGTAATGATATTACACATAAGAGCAAAACGTGTAAACCACTAAATTGAAACAAGTATAATATATGTAGTTGGGGACTACCACATTGATTATAAAGTATATCACTTACTGAATACTCTGCAGATATAACCAGCAACAAGGGTATGTGAGATATTATGTGTATTTTTCTTTCTGCCCATCACTGATTTGAAACATACCGTAGTATATATATACATATATAGCTGAGTATAGAAATAGAAGCACGGTTGTGACTTTACAGCATCCAACAAGTATACAAACCATGCCTAATTAAATTAATCAATATCAATATACTGATTAGCACATAAAACGATTCAGTGCTACACCTTCAATAACTATAAGCCACTGTGCTACTCTTCATATTCCTCCACGTACATGACAAATCAATTAGCCCAAAATGAGTTTTAGAAATAATTATATATGGGAAAAGAAAGAAGGTAGGAAAGATAGTATAAATAACATAGTCATAAATGTGTACTAATGTATCATATACGACATTTGCATAAAATACAGAATATTAAAGATATGTACGAGTTGATAGCAAATATATATATATATATATATAGGGGCGGACCTAAGGGGGTGCACGTGGGGTCACGTGACCCCATGATTTTTGTAAAAAAAAAATTATAGTAAGTTTTAATGTAGTTTTTTTATAAAATAGTAGATATTTTATGTCTTGGTGACCCATATATATATATATATGTTAAACCATTGTAGTATATATATAGAGCCATAATAGAGACGTTTTTTGGTCATGTATATACGGTTGAAAAAGTAAGATTATATATTTATATAAAAGTTGCAACCCAATACCTTGAAGTACTTAATATATATGTAGAGATATCAAATGGTTACGGATATGACTAATACCAAATGTATATAGTTAATAGTTCACCGCTTCAAATATAAAGCTTATCACTTACCTGGACTTAGCACTCATGATGATTTCAACTTCTTGCGAATGCTAATGGCACCCTCTTCTTTTATTCCAAACTTAACGGTTGATTTACGTTTTTCTAAAACCATCGATCTCATATTTATATATACATATATATATATAAACTTGTTAATTAATTAATAAAGGAAATCAAACTGGTTGAATAAGTTAGAGAAACCCAAGAGTTAGAAAACATGGAACAATAAAATAGTTTACTAAAGGTGTCTTTTCATTAGAAAATAAAGCTAGAAATATGAAGGGCTTAAGCCAGCAACTATCCAAGGATGAAAACTGGTTTTACTAAAATTGTCTTATTTAATGTAGTAGACTTAATACTAGTATTTAGATGATAATGTTTTATATGTACCAAATGAATCATAAAAACACAAGGATCGTAACTATGCCATTAAAAATCATAACTGAACAATTACGAAAAACAAGTTATTCTATTCAAACAAATACCCTTAATTAGAAATCATTCAATATGCTAAAAAACCACATATTGTACTCATAAACTATATAATATGTATTTCAAAATTTTGGGGTATTACATAATATGTCATTTCCCTCATAACACTCTCGGCTATTCATAGCTTTCAACGTAATTCAACCTTAAGACATAATAATGTGTTCTAACTCATTAGTAAACTTAGTCCAAAGTTAGTATGTTGATTTACATTCATTATTAGGTCAAAATAACCCATTTTACAGCCTTTAGATTCGACCACAATGAGCTCGTTTGGGGAACAGCTTCCAGCAGCAGACAGCTTCTCAATTTCTAAAATCAACAGGGTTCCACCAAACATCCAAAACCAGTAGTTGACAGCTTCAGCAAAATTATCAGTTGATAGCTTCTCAATTTTCAGCAGCAAGACCTAACAATTGTCTCTGCTTTTTAAAACCATCAGCAGACGTTCCACCAAACACCAAAACTAGTAGCTGACAGCTTTTACAAAACCATCAGCAGACAACTTCTCAATTTCCAGCAGCAAGACCCAACAGCAGCCCCCAGCAGCTGTCCCCAAACGAACCCAATTTATATTCAATTAATAACTTAAGAACATCAAAATGAGCATTAAGGATGAAATATTAACCTTAAGCTCAAATACTTGTTTCTAGCACTTGAAACTTTCGCCCCTAACAACAATAAGGGAGAAAGATCACTCTTTGTACACAAAAAAGTGGTTAAACCATAATTTCAAGCTTTAAAGTTTGGTTTAAAGCTTACCCTTGGTTTAATGTAATTTTCCTAGTTTTTTGGCACTTGACTTCGGCAGCCACACAAGTCCTTGATGGGCTTCATTTTCGGTGATTAAAAGAAGAGAAAAAGATCAAGGTTCAAGCCTTTAACAAGATCAATTGGAAGGAACTGGCTCAAAGCACATTATAAGTGCTAGACTAGTGATTTTACCTTGAACACTCCTTAAGCTTCATAAACACAAGAGAATATGAAGAAGGAAGATCTGCGTAAGTTAGGGTTTTGGCCAGCACATGAAGGAAAGGAAAAATGGTGCTTTAAGGCTTATTTTCTTACCTTAAGCTTGAATACAGGGTGGTAGCTATCACCCTTGAATCTCCATGGTTTTGTGAAGGATGGCTGATCTTGACAGTTTAGAACCAAGAAGATGATGAGAAGTGAGCCTCCTTGCCGAATGATGAAGAAAAGAAAGATTTAAGGCTTAAACTTGTATTTTAGGTATGTGTTTGGCTAAGTGTGCTTTGTGTGCTGCCATGGAAGCTTGGAATGAAGTATGATGAGGCAGGTGAAGATATGTGAGCTCGGAAGCCAAAGGAAGAGAAAAAGCAAGTGAAATGATGAAGTGTTTAATGAAGTGTAAGAAAAGTAAGGCTTTAAGTTAAAGTAGTCTTGCTTTTAAGAAGAAAACTTGGACTTGATGAGTGGGTCACCAAGGAATTCCGGCCCCCTTCTTAGATATTTATCTAGGTGGGTTTGATCATTGGCCAAGCCAAATGAGAATAAGGCCTCGTTTGGCACTATTCATAATTTGGTGCACATTTCTGATTTTTTTTTTGTTTTTCTTAATTAAGCTTCCCCATGTGGTACATTATAGTTTATTAGTCCCTTATAATGTACACAAAGCTTAATAACCTCTCAAAGTCAATTTCTAGACAATTTCATAAAAATGTGTTGTAAGGAGTCTTAAGGCTCCTTTTTGTGTTATAACACATTTTATGACTTGGTTTTCTTTGGTAATTGTTTTATCTTGCTCTTACCTTAGATACTAGGTTTAGGAATCCACTTTGGACCCTAATTGAGGTTACACAATCCCTTTTCTTTAAGCACATTTTTGCCTTAAGTGATCTTAAAACACATTTTTGCTTTCTATGATCTTAAATTGTTCCTCAATAATTTTAAGGCATATTTTAGCCGTATTAATCAATAACTAACCATTTATTAACTCTTTAATTTAATTAATTCATGATTAATTAGTGTAATTAAGGTTTGGGGTATTTCACTTATTGTTTTACCTTATTATTCTCCAACTCACTACTAGCTTATTAGTTTTTTTGATCTTAGTTGTGGTACTTTTCAATATGTCCAACCCTAATATTTTTCTATATATAGAACTCATCTTCCATGGGATAGGGGACAACAAAAAGAAAACACATAATACATAATGATACACATGCTATAATACACCATTGTCAGCCGCTGCATTCAAATCTTGAAGCTCCATTCCATACTAGCTCGATGTTATCTCTCAACTATACGGAGCTACAACTGCTAAAAGAAATCACCTCCATCTCCCTATAATGTTTTCTCCTCGTAGCTAAGCAGCCAAGGCGTGCTAAACTTTTTCAACAAATAGACGAATATAGAAGAGACCAGTTAAGTGATTTCATGCGTCAACAATATACAAGAAAAGAAAAGAAGCTAAGTATAACATCTTTATTTGATTTTATAATGTTTGATCATATGAAACACATTTTTGTCTCTCAACAAGGTTTGACTCTATTATGTGTGCTAGGGAAGTTTGACGTTGAAGTAGATCAAGAATGAACTCACACCGAGCTTGCATGTATCTAGATCCCCACATTGTGCCTGCATTTATGTTGTAGGTCATGCTCGCTATAAATCATTAGAGAAATAAGAAGAGGAAGAGGCCAGCGCTTGCTTTGCTGAAGTTGGAAGAAGAGATAAGATGGCAATGATTTGGAGATAATAATACATTCCTTCAACATAATGAATTTCTGTTAATCATTTTTCTTTTGTTTATTTAACTTGATTTGTTTAGGTGATTTAGTACCTTTCCAGATTTGTTAATTTTATAATTGTTTGCGGTCATTTTTATTGATTAGGATAATTTTATAATTATTTGCGGTCATTTTATTGAATAGGATAATTCTATAATTGTTTGTGGTCTTTTTTATTGATTAGGATAATTCTATAATTGGTTGCGGTCATTTTTATTGATTAAGATAATTCCATGATTGTTTGTGGTCCTTTTAATTGATTAGGTTAATTTATAATTGTTTGCGGTTTTTTACCGATTAAGATAATTCTATAATTATTTGCGGTCATTTTTACTGATTAGGATAATTCCAAATTGTTGCAGTCATTTTTATTGATTAGTATAATTTTATAGTTGTTTGCGGTTTTTTCTTCCTGTTTTCTTGCATTTTAATTCAATCGTAGGAGTTGTTCGATAGATTTTTATGTTTTTTTTCAGTTTGACAAATAAAGCTTCTTTCCCTATCAACCTTAGAGTGTGTATTTTGCAAGATTGGAATTCCATCATCTACAATATAGAGTAAAACATTTCCAAATCACCAAAAAATATAATTCTAAATATAATTCTAGCCTTTCGTCGAATCATATGATAAAAGGAGGAATCATAAACACCTAGCTTAAAGTTTGTGATAGTAGAGAAAAAGTAATTTCTAAAGGTAATGAAGGAACCTGAACTTTAAAAATTTCATATCTAGCCCCGACCCATTATGGTACGGGTACCTAATTGGTAGAAACATTGGTATATATTATGTGTTTAAGCTCTATATTTTTTGTAGTACTGAATAATTTTAAAAATATAAAAATATTTACCTTTTTTCAATATTTTATGTTATTTTAACATTTTTTTAATTAATTTTCAAAATTTAGATTTTTTATAGTATTTTGATTTTTTGTGAATTTTTAAACACTTGCGAGCATATTGTGAGCTTTAAAAGTACTTTATGGACTTTTACAAAATATAGTAACATTTTATGACTTTTTTCTTGAACATTTCATGAATTAGCAAGAAATTTTCCTTATTTTTTAAGGGAAAATTCACGGGATACCACTAAAAAACTTTCTAATTCACAAAAGACCACAGTTTTTTAAAAAGTTTTTCAGATACCACCAAAAACTTTCGAAATTCACAGGATACCACAAGTCAGTAACAGACTTTAAATCATCCGATAACTGATGTGACGAAAAGACATGTTTGCCCTTGACTTCTTTAACATTTGACGCGCCGCTTCTAACCCTAATTTCATGCCGATTAGTCAAACCCTAATTTCATTCCGACACAGAAAATCCCAAGATCAATCTCATTCATTTCACATCTGTAATCCCAGAATTTCAAACACTAATCTGTCTGTCCCCAAATCGCGAGTTGCAACCTAGAATCTCAAACCCTAATGCTGCCCCAAATCACAAATCGCAACCCAGAATCTCAAACCCTAATGCTGCCCCAAATTGCAAATCGCAACCCAGAAATCGATACCAGTTTGATCCCTAATTCTGAAATCGACATTCAGATTTGGATCTCTAATCTCATCCCTTTTTTCGAATCGAAACCCAGAAAAAAGGACACCTTTCCTATCCCTATTTCGAAATCCGCTTCCAGAACTTCAAACACTACCGCGATGAGTTGAGCGCATGGGTTGACCAGTCTACTGTAACGAAGAAGTTTCAGTTTACAAGATACCACACATTAACTTTATAGTTCACGAGATACCACTAAAAAATATTTAAATTCACATGATGCCACAAAAAGCGGTCAGAATCTTCCAACAGCTATTTCAACGGTAACTTTTTTCTCTCACTTATTCTAATGGTTACTTTTGTCAATTCTAGCCCTATTTAAGCCACTCAAGTGGTTGTATCTATGCACAAACACTTCAAACACTCATGGATTCATCAAACACCTCCCAAATCTTGTTTACAACACAAATCAAAGAATTCTTTCAAACCATTCATTGCAAGTGTGGTGTACCTGCAGAGATGAATGTTTCACACAGTCAAAAATCTATGGGGAGAGCCTACTACAACTATTGGGAATGTGACTTCTTCCAATGGTGGGCACCAATTATGCAAGATAGATACGACACCCGATCTAGAAGAAATGCTAGGCGGTCAGAATCATACTCCAACAATTCCAACAACCAGAACCAGCATTCCAATGTTTTTTCTGCTCAATCTCACTCTCCACCACAGCAAGGGCTGATGACAGAATCAATATTGGCCAACATGAGAGAGGAGATAAAAAATGAACTAAAAGAAGAAGTAAAAAACGAACATAAAACGGTGTTGTTTTGCCTTTGTAATTTTTGTGGCAGCAGTAATATGCATTCGAAAGATGTAGTTCAGTGTTTATGGATTAGGCAGCAACAAGTTAGTCTTTAAGGATTATGCAGCAATGTAATGTAAGGAGTTTCATTAGCAATGTAATGTAAGGAGTTTCACTAGAAAAGTAATAAAATATGAGACTTTCATTCCAGCACAAGTGCTTAAATTTTCAACAGTCATTACATTAAACAGCAACAAATTGCACCAAATTCACAGAAGTTGTCCAAAACCAAAATAAGTTCCATTTCTCCAAAACCAACAAAGGTACCCATACCCATACTACCAAACATAGAAGCTATACCAGTAAAAGGTACCCATTTATACAAAAACAAAAAAGGGTCTATACCCATATTTCTAAACACATAAGCTGTACCAAAAAGGTGTATCTACACCTAAGCTTTCAGTTTTCCAAAAAATTACCTAAGCTTTCAGTTTTCCAAAAAAAGCTACCTAAGCTGTCCAAAATCCCAAAAACATAGCAAATAAACAGTACCAACACATACTTGTAAGACTTCATTGTCCACCCTTGTTGACTCTTCGTTTCTTTCTTCCTTCTTTCGATGCACTGGTGGATGAACCAGTAACACTTGTTTCAGCCCCTTCAGCCATTCTTTCCTTAGCAATTGGGCCCCCTTTTCAAGTCCTCTGGTTATGACCATACGACTTGCATTTAGTACACCTATTTGCTCCTCGCTTCCCCTTCTGTTTTTCGTTTTCTTCTCTTCTTCAGTTTCATGTTGGTCTCACAATCCCTCTCTCTAGTATGAGATGTTGGATTGCTACTATTTCATCACATGCTGGCCAATACTCTCTTGACGGCACAAGATTGATATTGTGCTCGTACGCAGCTTTGTAACTTTGGACAGAAAAATACGTAGACACATAATTCAGCGGTTGTCCTCCAAACAACCTAATTGCCTTGATTGCATGTTACACGGTATCCCAGTGTGTTGCCAACGTCCACAAGAGCGTGTTCCTTGCTCCAAGTCAACCGCAAGCTGCGCGCTCCCATCCAGGACTTCAAACTTTTCTCTTCTAGACGGTCTTGCGACACAACGTCTGGTTTTTTCATCCTTCTCCAATGTCGTCAGCCTTTTCACAAGGTCAGGACAAATTCCATTAGATTCCCAGTCTGTGCAAGCCTCTCTTCTTTCACAATGTCTAACCATTATTTGTTGTCGTATACCTAGAAAAGAAAATGAAACAAAGTTAGAATGAGTAATGGGGCCATTGACAAATTAAGACAACATAGTGTGTAACACCCCACTCGATAAACTTGTAATAATCACTCTCGTAGCATAATTAAAGACGTCTCACAGCGGAAGTTAAACTACATTAATCCTCACTTGGGTGTCACATGCCATTACTCGCCCATGCTAGTAAAGAAGCATAACCGAAATACAACAATTCAACAACAACAAACCGTGGTGATGAACGAGATATTTACTATAACATCCTAAACACAACTTAATAACTATGACAAGTGAGCACTTAGAGAATCCCCAGATTACGTGTAACATGAATTAATCCTAGAAGCATGGTAAAAGTCGAGGTCATCTACCCACGATCCCGCACTCCGGCGCCAATCATCAATCACCTGAAAAATAAAATATCGGTGCCCATGGAGGGCTCAGCACTTGGCCGAGTATGTTAAACTATGTTGTCCTAGACCCTTTAGGTCACTTAGGTAATTAGTCGTCTGAACATGAGGTTGATTACATGCTGGTTCAGTTTACAATTTATATAGACAGCAGGTAAATGACATAAATAAGCATCTAGCATTCCATCAATAAAACCGTACATACACCACATACAATACTCAACGAGCAAAATACAATACACAGTATACAGTATACAACACACATTATTCGAACGCATATTATTTCCACCAGGATAATCGTAGTATTTCCTTTAAATGATGTTAGTCGCCATTAAGTTTTACTCTCAATACCAAGGTGCTCATTGCCAAGGATCATTCGATCTCGGGACTTCCACTTGCCTAATAAGGGTGTCCATGAATGGCCGAAGCCGTGTGCCAAAGCGGCACCCTGATCCAACAGTCTATCTAGGCCCGTCGGAATAAGAGGGAGTCGGTCCGGTACGGATGTTATACTTTGGTGATCACCAATGCGCAACCAACTAGTCGAAGACCAATTGGGATTTCCATATCATATACCATAAACCAACACTCTCCAATATGTGATTAATTCTTAATCGACTACCCTAAGTAAAGTCTTAGGTCATGGAGAAGTCATTACCATTACAATTACCTTTGAAGTCTTATATACTTCCTAGAAATGATCCAGGTTATATTCATGATCGAGTGTAGAGCTCTAGAGACTGGGGATCGCGAGTCTCATTCCTAAGTGTTTTACTTAAGTTGATTAGGAATAAAGTTCTAAAATATTAGTATTCCAATCACATGAGAAGTCATAGTAGTATTGTCCGAAGAGCCGCACAATAATAATCACGTAGCAAATCAAGGAATTAATCCCACAACATGCATAGCACACATATCATTTAGCCAAACAATACCCGAACCCGAGGCTTCCCTCAGGGGTTCAGACCACAAAATCCAACATACCGTACACCGCCGAATGCTCGCGTGATAACTCCCGCGTAGTCTTTAGCGCTCACAATGCTCGTGTCTACCAACTCGTACCTCTGGTACATATGTTGTTCTAATATCAGTATTCATATATAACTCGAATTTACTTAATCATCCTAGGTCAAACCCTTACTCCCATCCCGTAGCTAACCCTTGGTTGATCTCTTGTTCAACTCGATGTTCGTTGACCTTAGGGATTTAGATTTCGACTACTCGTTATAGTTTATGAGTACGTAATTGTTACTACGATATGATACTTATCACATGGAAGTTTCGTTCACAACTTGTTTACGTATTGTCAAGTCGCACGCATGCGGGAATAATGTTACGTGCGCGCATGCATGACATTTAAACATTTCGTCATACGAACTAATTCACGTAGTTATATTTATGTACGTGCGCGGGCATTTATGTATATACAAATACGCATATATTGTAATTGTTGTTATGCGTTGTCATTTGCGCACCCTTTTACGTGCATGGAATACGCTATGCCTTTGTATATGCTATAACGACGTCGTTGTTACTTTCACGTTTTTACTTGTAATTGTATAACCTTGTATGTAACTTGTTATTCATATTATGCCCTCATGCCATGTCATAAATTCCCATGATATAAATTATAGAGTTCTTTTTATAATGAAGTTCCAAACATACAATATACTTCAAATTCCCCAATTTAACCCATCATTTTATGTAAATGCTTATAATGCATATTTATTTCTTACTAACTCCCTTATAATATATCCTTCCATACTTTAACATAATGTCACATTATATCACCCAAAAATTTATATTATATTTTGTCCATGTTTAAAAAAAATTCCAAAATAGCCCAAGTACTTTTCGGTAATTCTAGTATTCATCCCATTCCTTTTGTCGATTTACAAAATCAACCCATATATTATAACTACTACCTTTCTAACCTTATTAATTTATAAACAAAGGTTTCCAAACATTACTATATACCTATGCTATGTATATAATTTTCGAACAACACTTATATTTTTCCGGAAATCCTTATGTCATCCCATATGTTTGTTTATTTACAAAACCACCCCATATTTCATACTTGTTATATTATTAGCCTCAATAATTTATAACCTAAGGTACCTCAACACTATAATATACATACATATGTATATATTTACGGATAACACCCAGATTATTCAATTTCATTTGTTCACCCACACTTCCCTCATAATTACATTATAACCCCCCTTTATTTTAGAACCTTCCATTTAATTACTTAGGACCTTATATTGCACATCTTAATTATTTAAACCTCATTTCAAACCCAAACTCACCGAAATAACAAGCTGACCCCCAAGGTCTTTAAATTCCGTTTTTATACCCAATGTTTTGGTAATTAAGTTTTATACCCATGAGTTTTATAATTGTTACACCTTAGTACCTAAACCATATATTATAATCCTAAATTAATTTATATCATTAACTAACCCCAAAAAAATCCTCTAAAATTTCCAACAACCCCAAAGGCTATAATATTCACATTTTAATCACCAAAATTTCGGTAATCACTCTAATACCCCTAATCTTCTTATAATTATTGTTTTTGACTTAATATTTCCTTAAATACCTAAAATAATCATTCTTATCATTTTAATTTGGTCAAGCCTCACTTGTGGTCAACGTTGACCACCTAAATTATCCCTTTGACCAGATTTGTTTTTATTTACAAAAATACCCTAATTGATTATCTATTTTTACAATTAACCCCTAATTTTATAAAATTTACATTTTACCTTTATAATCTTCCTAAAATTAATCCCTTTCGGCCTTAATTACACTTAGTGTTCTATATTTCTTTTTATTATGTTTTGACCCCTCAAATGTAATTTATTTATTCACTTAGACATTTTATAAGGTTTTAAATTCACTTAAGCCATATTATAAGCTTATAAATATACCAATGTTTTTTTTCTAGTGGATGCCCAAGTAGTTATATTTGCTAAGATCATAATCTTTGCACCAGAAAATTATACAACCTTTTTAAATCAATATATAAATTTAAGAATAACCATTTAAAGCTCAAAATATACATTATAACATAGCCTAATTACATGGCCTTAAGAGTAGCCTAATAATAATTTTCAAGTGACATTAAAATGTCTTCAAAATTATGTTATAGTTACGGTTTGGCAACAGTTTATATATTTAGCTTCTCTAAATCATTTTCTTCCATTTTCACGCATAAAATCACCTTAATTAAACCATTAGCACTTATCCTCCCTAATCAATTGTTTAATCATTAATTTCCTACACATTTTTAGGATTTAAATAGCACACATACAATCACCCACGCTCTCGGTTTTGTACAAATTACAATTAATCCCCTTAAGCCATTTTTCTTCCATTAGCCACTTATATAGTAGGCGTTAATAGGTCATTAACAATTAACCTCACTAATCAAATTTTCAGCCCTTAATCTTCTCCACATATTTAGGACTTAGCATCTCCAAAACTCACATGTACTCTCGGTTTTTTTTCCTTATACAGAATTCTCCCTAGTTTCTTTAAGGTATTTTCCTCTCATTTTCACTCATATCTTAACTTTAATAAATCCACACATGTAAGCTATTTTTTTTCTAACTCATATACCTAACCTATTACGCGTTAATAACTTCAAATACATACATATACATAATTAACACTTCCGGTTTCCACTCAGCATTTATGCTAATAACTCTTAAGGCATTAAAATGAGTATAACCATCCTTACCTTAGTTAATCACCAAGAAGATCCCACAAATCTCTCACCAGCCACAACTCCCTCCCTTGGCTGTAGCATATATATACGTACAAGTTAGATTTTTTTTTGTTACAAATTTTCCTTAAACCGTAATGCAGTCTTTAAGGTCTTAAGAGTGTAAATGAAATACCCCTAACCTTTAAATAATTAAATAATGATAAATAAGTATTATTTAGGGGATTATTAAACCCTAAGAAAGTATATAAACACTTGGGCGTTAAAACGCACCTAAACTCCTTAAGGTCAAAAACGAGTGTTAAAGCCCGACCTTAAGCAAAATAAGTTATATAAGCTATATACCTCAAAGTAAGTTAATCAAGGATCATTATATGACCCTTAGAATACAGGACCTCGTCTAAAACGGTGTAAAAATACAAAATGCTCGGGAGTTCCTTTAAAAAGCCCTTAAGGCCCGAAAGTCCCGGAAATACGTTATAGGATGAAGTAAAGCATTACACTTTGTTACAAATGCACCATAACACTTTATTAAACATATAAGATGAAGTCCTCAAGCTAAATTCTCAGTTAAACGCAAAGCGCTAGGAATGCTTGATAAGGACCCCATAAACCCCCGGGAATGCCCCGGAGGAGTGCCGAGGTGGCACAAAGTCCTATATAAATTATTCTTAGAGTTCCTAACATCATTATTCAACATTCTAAAGAGAATGCTCGAGCTACTTTCTCAAAAATAAAAAAAGTGCTCGGACAAATTTCTTAACGCTCCTTTTTGCCCCGGTTAGCCCGGGAGTTGTGTTTTGAGTTGATATAACCCCATATAACTCAATGTAACACCTTAACATATATTATTGACTATAAAAAATTTTATAAACACTTGGAACTCATAGCGACTAATTATTTTTCAGAAAATCCTTAAAGCACAAAAACGCACCCTTGGGTGTCACAAAAATGTGTTCTACGCAATTGCCTTGAAGTTTTTGAGGAGCCACGAGTTGATAATATTAAAAGGGGATAAATTGACCATCTAAATCAATTAATGCTAGTACTAAATTCATAGTACAAGTGGGGCGATTTTGGGTCAAAAAGGTACCTAAAATCAGCATTTTTACCTTAAAACTTTCATCTTTTACCATGATATAAATGTACCAATTAAATGCTGGAACCTATTACACATATTAGTATGATCTTAGTACAATATAGTGTAACAAAAATCAAATTAAAAATCAACCCCATTTGACCTCTATAGTTGGCGCCAATTTGGGTATTATTTGACTAGTTTTAACAAAAAAAAACATGTCTTATGGATGGTGACTCATCTAGCATGTGCTACATGATATTGTATCTAATAATCTCAGTCAAATTAGACACCCATTACCGTATGACCTGCAAGACAACAACAAAGGAATAGGTTAAACAAAGTTATAGGAATTAAATACACCAAAAGTAAACCTAGACTACAATAATGTAAAGTTGCAAATAAACTAATGAAACAGCCATGTTCTATCCTATGGGGCTGTCGATAATGTGCAGGAAATGGGGAGTTTGATTGCTAATTATCTAGTCAAAAGAAATCACCACCCAACTAGCATAATTCATGGTCAAATATGGACAAAATCAAATGGCCTACCTACATATATATTACCGATTTCATGTAAGGAGAAAGAGGATTTGCTTGCTCTATAATTAATCAAATAATACCCTTACCTAGCAAGCATGTTCTCTTGTCTCAAATCAAACAAAAAATCAGTGGCAACTACAACCTATACAGCCGAGAATCACAAGGAAAAGAAGGGAAGATTGACATGTTAATTGCCTTAGAAAAATCAAAAGAAAACACTTAGCTAACTTAGCTCTTGTCCTCTTGTGTTAATTGTCAATCAATCTCCATTCTCTTCATTGTCTCAGTCGTAAGTTTGTCTAATTGGGAGACTTTTGTAGTCAATTTGAAGACAAATAAAACAAAAGCAAGACATAGAATAATGTCTTAGAATATAACAAATAATTCCATTTGATTCCTTCCTTTGCCTATCTTCTAATACCTTACGTGAGCCATTCTTTCATTTGCCCACTCCATGGCCGATTGTGTAAGTCACTTTTCTCCTCTCTTTTCTTCTTCATTTGCTAGTTTACTCCTTAGAGCTTCTAAGCTCCATTAATGGTGAATTAAGTTCTAACACCATTTCTATGTAATTTCCTAGTTAAATCTACTAAGTCTTGAAGCAAGAAATCATCCTAGCAACCTTGCTAAAATCGCCAAGCTTTAGTGCTCCAAGGAGGTTCCTAGATTCTACAACAACACAAGGAACAACAAGATCAAGTTAAGGTATATTTTCATGTTGAAAAATCCTAAGTAATTACCTAAATCAATTCCGAAAATTTATAACTTCTAAACCTATATTCTCTTCATTATTTCATGAAGGAAATTCGGATCTACAATCATCCCAAGGTATACCGAAAATACCTTGTTAATTTCCTAAGGTAAACTCTTGTAAAACTACTCCAAATATTATTTATAAATCCTTGTAAAGCCTAACAAATGAATCTCCTAAATATATTCAAGGAGGCCGAATTCTCTTCATCAAAATAGCATTTGAAGAGGTTGGAATTCAAGGAGAAATCAAGTACAAGAATTATCTTGATTTAAGGAGTAAGTTTATTTAATTAAGGTTTATTAAGTTTAAGCTTGGTTTAAGCTTTAAACTTTGGTGTAAAAATTAAGTATAACCTCTAAATAAATCAAGGCCGAAAATAATGGGTTATGATATCAAGAAAAATAATTTATAACATATAAGGTAAGATTACTACCTTAAGGTATAAAATTGGGTCACAAAAATTAAATAGGATACATACATGTACCAGCCGAATTATCTAAGGATAATATGTTCTATTTTGAGTTTATAATCATTCTAAGTCATTAGCAAAATTTTTAGAAGTGTTATATGGCTTATATACATTTATATGTATTTATTATAAAGTTTAAATCAAGTTTTAAAACTATATGGTAAATGTTTATTAAAGCCGAGAGCTTAATGAGTTATTTGGTGATTTTTGAAATATAGAAGTATATTAGATTATATTATAAATTTTGGGAGTATTAAAAATAACTACAAGTATCTAAATGGCTAGTTTATAAAGTTATGTGGCTAAAATGTAAATTTTGAAAAGTTTGGAGTGCTTATTATAATTGCCGAGAATAAAAGGGTGGATTTAGTATATTTATGTTATAATATAAGGTAGGAATTAATATTATGAATCTTGGTGAATTTAAATAAGTGTTTAAGTGTTAAAATAACATTTTATAAAGTTTTGGGACTATTTTGTAATTATTGGAAAGATTAGAGTTACAACCGAGATTACATATGAATTTATGGGTATGATAAAGTATTAACTATGAAATTAAGTCTTGGTCAAAGTGTTGACCAAAAACTTTGGGTTAAAATGACTTATGACATAAAATATTAAGTTTATAAAAGTTTTGGGGTGAATATGTAATTTATGAAAGTATATAAGAAAAATAGAAGTTAAATGGGGCGGAAATATAAATTGAAGAAAGATATGGGTTGTTTCGGTTATTTAAAAGAATTTAATATTAAAACTATAATTTATAAGTTAATATGTAACTTATATAAGGTTTTGGGATTAAAATGTAAATATAGAGAATAATTTATAAAACCGAAATGGTAAGGGGCGAATTCATAATTAATAAAATTATGAGGGGCCTTTTCGGTATTTTAAGAAATTAAATATTAAAACTATAGTTTATAAGTTAATATGTAACTTATATTAAGTTTTGGGGTTAAAAGGTAATTAAAGGAAAGGTAGCCATATGGTAATTTATAAAAGTTAATATATTTGTTTTGCATTCTCCGGAAGTTGATATGGGTATTTAGTAAATTATGAAGGTTATATGGTTATTTGGAAATTTATAAAGGTTGTTAGGTATAAAATATAAATACCGAAAGTTAATATGGATATATAGTGAATTATAAAAGTTATATGGTCATTTGGTAATTTATTAAAAATTAGAATATTCATTTTGGTAATTACCGAGATGTTAAATTGGTTAATTAGTAAATTATAAAAGTTATGTGTTCAAATATAATTATCGGATTAATAAGGTTGGTTTTGTAATTTAATAAAGAAAGGAATTAAAACTAGGTAATATAATGTATTATGGTATATTATGGAGTATAATATAAAGTTTATAAAATAAATGTGGTTATAATAGAAATAACCAAATCATATTGATATATGGAATAAGTGGAAATAATTATGGGTATATGATTAATGAAATAGAAATATAGTATAAGGTAGAAATTCATTATCACATGTGAATACTACATAAAATAATGAACTGATAAACTACCTAGAACCACTGTTGGAATAATGGGGGAAATTAAGAACATACAGAGTTAGTATACGACGAGTATAAACGCTACAGTGACAGTACTGTAATATTTAGTGAATTTAATATTACCCGGTATTGCATGTTTTTATAACAGCGTACGGGAAGGAACTACTGAACGGGAATTTGTCAAGCTAGCAGTTACTTGGTGAACGGTATGTTAATTGTGTGGTCTGAATGTCCTAAGGATTTTCCTAAGGTCCAGACATGTGTGTTTAATTGCTTAAGAGCGATATCTGTGATTTTATGTATATGATATTGTATACTGTATTGCTCAACATTGTTGCATTGTGTTTATACGCGAACGTCTTATGACTGGAAGTTTATACATCTAAACTGGAATAAGACTAACTGACCTTTAGGTATTATTGAACCTAACTGATGGTCAACTGTTATAGTCTTAACTCAAGGATTGGTTATTGTATCACTGACTAAAGGGCTAACTTATAAAGAGAGGAATCCAGACTGTTTCGACTTTCTGGTTGTGCATCGTGATCACTACGAGAGACTTCAATGGGGAGTCACTCAAGGGAATCCATCAGCCACATTCGGGGATGGCGGAGGGCACTACCGTTGGTGCACAAGTTCGACCGGATCGGTCAGTTATTTATCCAAGGCCATAAGGTCAGCTGGTAACGGTTCCATTGGAACCCAGGGGACTATCGTCCATTAATAAGTTATTAAGGGTTATCTTGACATGACGCCTGAGGTGAAATTTAATTGGAAAAGGTTAAGTGATTGGTTTAAAGGATAAGGGCCAGGTGGCCAACTAACAAGTACAATTTAATACATGTATCTTGTTTGGATATTAATATGGATTATTGATGTGTGATTATTGGTTTTCGTTATGGATTATTGATGTGTGTTTATTGGTTATTGCTATGGATTATTAATGTGTGGTTATTGGTGTTGTGTACTATTGTACATTGATGTTTACAGGTGAATGGTTATGTGATTGTTTAATGTTTACAGTTATTACTGTTATTATTGTAAACCGGTATTTCATGTAAAGAATCTAATATCAAGATGGCTAAAATGACTTAAGGAATCTAGATGACTTAGGACTACATTTAGCATACCAGCATTTCGATTGTTGAGCCCTTCAATGGGCCAAACATTTCAGGTTACTGAAGAAGACTCAAGTCGGAGTGCGGGGCACAGGGTAGCTGTTGGGATTTTAATAAATAACTCCTTGAGTTTTATTTTGTATTGTATTAAGAAGGTTGTTGTTTTCAGTTAGTTGCTCATTTAGTTGGATTTGGTTTGTAATAATTAGAGTGCTCAGTATCTCTTCATCACAGCGTGAGGAGTTGTATTGTTGGAAGAGTAAGGATGCCTTGTTACTCACAAGGGTGAGTAACGGCGTGTAACACCAAGGTAGATAGTTTTATTTTCCGCTGCGAATTGTTGTTTATTATGCTACGACTTGCGACGTTACTAAAGGTTTAGGATTAGGGGTGTTACAGTAAATACCTCTTTCAGCTTGATTTTTCTCTTGTAATTCTTCTACACAGCCCACAGTTTCTCTTGGTGAGCAAGGACTTCTCCCGGTCCCCATGATACAAGAAGAACTTAATTAAACACTTTTCTACTAGCTAGTTAAGAGAGGTTTTTGTACATGGTTTTAAACATGGCAAGGAAGGTCTTTACCTTGGTTTTGAGCGCGGCTTTCTTCAGCAGTCCTCGCCAGTTATACACAGAGAAGTAACCTCAGTATTTTTTCATGGGGAAATAAGGGAGGAAGGAAGGCTAAACTGCCATGGTTGAGCTGGGCTTTTACCTGACGTCTATGCTCCCTTCAAGGTATGGCTTTAGTGCCGGTTTTTGGCTTAACAAGCAGGCTGTATGGAGTCTTTATAGGTGGGTTTTGCAGCTGATGAAAGAGCTATAAAACTGTCATGTAAAAAAAGAAAGAAGAGGGTGATTGCCTTGTTGTTTTGCAGAGTTTAAATGGTACTCTCGGTACACTAAAACAAGGGGAGAGTCTCAGCGTTTGGCGTGGAAAAATAATGGAGGAAGGAAGGTTTATACTGCCATGGTCTAGCTAGATTTTTACCTTGCTTTCATGTCCCCTTCATGGTGTGTTTGGCGCCTGTTTTTGGCTCAACAAAGCAACTGGAATGTAGCTTTAAACGTGTGCACCAGGAGCAGGGAAAGAAGAGGGGTCAGTGGGTTTTACTTTCATGAAAACGTAGGCCTACAAAAGGAAGGAAGATGAACTTACTCTGTTGCTGCTGCTCTTTGCAACTGCGGAAGGTGGGCAGTTTTTTAAGCCTTGAAGCATGGGGAAATCGATGAGAAGAATGGTAGTTTCCATGTCCAGAAAAAAACAAAGACAATAAGATGGAGAAGAAGCTGGCATTTACCGGTTTTCTTCTTTGTCGTTACTGCTGTCCAGTAGCTGTATCTACCGAGAGTTCAAGGGGGTCTTAGGTGTGTTGCTGTTACTGTAGGAGAGTAAGAGTAGTGGTGTTTTAGCAAAAGAAAATGGAGCAGGAATCTGAGGTAAAGCAGGAGCTAGAAACGTAGGACAAGAGGGGAAGAAGAGGTTGTATGCTTACCGTTTTTTTTCTTTGTTGTATTGTTCTCTGTTTGCACCGAGAATGGAGGGGACTTTTCTTGTGTTTTGAGTTATTGCAACAGAGGGGGAGATGCTAGTATGAGTTGGGCAATAGAAAAGCAATGTTGGGGTAGAAGAAAATGTGAAAGAACGAGAGAGAGGAGAGGTTACCTGTTGTTTTGGCTCTGTTGTTACTGCCGAGGATGGAACAGAAGAGGGATAGGTGGGTCTGTACTGGTTATTGGCGTAGAAGAATAAGGAGGGAAGGCTGGAGTAGGGGTCTGGCTGGAAAAGAAAGAAAAGATAGATGGCTGCTAAAGTCCTCATCACGCATGGGAAGTTTGTAATATATTGTACTTTTATTGTTAGTTTAAGCTTAAGCTAATGATGCTTACTTTTCTTTGGTCCCGTTCGCCGCCGAGCTGCTGCTTGGTCAAGCTAACTGTATGGGGAGATTTTATTTTAGTTGCCGTGTCGGTGCTGTTCGATTAGTACCTGAGATTTTGTTTTACAATTTTATGTACTTTTACAAAACTACCCCTCTTTGCAATCAGGCCCTGTATAGTTTCATATGTACACGACCATTAGTGTATTTTTTTTCCAATTTATCCGGCTCAAATCTTGCTCTGAATTTCCATTTTACACCAACAGCCGACGCTTGCATTTCAATTCTATCGATATGCAGCAGCAACTTGCTTCAGTCGTGAAGAAAGAGGTCAAAAGTGAATAAATGTCGTTGAGGGTTAAGAAGGAACAAAATGACGTGGAAGTTAAACAGGAATACAACAATGTGGGTGTCAAACTGGAGGTGAAGACTGATACAACAATGGTCAGATCTTGATACTCGTCCAAGATAGCAGACTGAATAAGGGTATTAATGCAATTCTTGTCTAAAGCCTGAGGGTGTGTATGTAATTGCAATCGTGGCGGAAGATGTAAAACTGGCTGAAAAAACAAAACGCAGCCTAACCAACTTCTATAATAAAGTCTGTCTACCGGGATTAAGCTACAGCTTAAGGCGAGTCAAAAGTGGCCCATAAAGCCGCGATTCCCCTATAATCCCAGCGGCGAACGGGACCTTTGTTGTGCAGGTGAGCAGCCGGCTAAATGTTGGAGGGAACTTTGAAATTTTTCCCCTCTTCTTGTATTATAGTATTAGTTGTATATATATAAGTATGTTAATGTGTTACCTAGTGACTTGTTACATTTTGATTTAGTATATATAAGTACATGTTGTGTCTATAATTTGTTTAGGGTATATAAAATATTTATATAGCTTATTAGGGTATGCTAGTGGTATTTAATATATGTCCTACTATGTACATGTGATATTAAATTTAAGAGTTTAATCTAATGTCCATTTTGGACTATATATTTTATACATAATATTTATAGCATTTTGTTGTTCATGATTTAATTTAATCCTTATTAATTAAGGTAGTAATTATTCGGGGTATTTCATAGTGTCAAAATTTACCTTCCAACAGCGCATATATTGGCTTGGTCTTGTGCACGGTTAATGTCGCGTTGAATCTCTCAACGAAGTTGGTTGTGTTGTCCGGGCACTTAATCTGCACCAGCAACCAATTGCACAACACATATAATTACACATCACATAGCACATATAAATGGACAGAGCACGAATATTAATTAGTAAATACCTCAATGTCAAACTTGTGCCTAGCCCACAAGTCCAATGGTATTTTTCTCAAGTAATTGTATGCCCCATTATCCATCTCCTTAATCCTTTCCATTGTCTTCTCAAAACTGAATTCGGAGAACGCGTTTGTGGCAGCCCAGAACGCTTGCCTAAGCATGTAGATTGAGGTAAAGTTAACAACAATACAAATGCCTACATAAGTCAATATAATAAGTTGTAACAAAATGTCCCTTACATCATTTTCTGTCCAGAATGAAGCTTGCGGAAATTTTGGTACAGATGCCTACAACAGTACCTCCTCTAGCTTCTGGGGAACCAGTTGATCATGGCCTGATCAATGCCCTAAATCAAATGTATAAACAAACATTATACCTGCTATTATGAAATTCATGGGATACCACAAGTTCAATTATACAGTTCACGGGATACCACAACTTTAAATATAAAGTTCACAAGATACCACAACGTTAAATATAAAGTTCACAGGATAACACAAGTTTAATTATTAAGTTCACGGATATCGTAATCAGAGCAACTGTTACAGAATGCATCATTGCACATTTCTTAAAAAATCTAGTACCTTTGGCGGTCATATATGAATGTCCATGGCAGTGGTTCGCCTTCACCAATAACTTTCTTCAAGCAATTGAAAAAATATTCCCATGTTGCTGTTTTTTCCTCTCTAACAACAGCATACGCAAAAGGGAAGATCTCTTGGTTATCATCCAAACCAACAGCAGATAAAAGGACACCTCCATAGTATCCCTTTAGATGACAACCATCAATTCCAATGAATGGTCTGCATCCTGCCATAAAACCTTTCACCAAACTTCCAAAAGCATCAAAACATTTGGTAAATGCATGTGGCGGGTCTGCTGATATTGGGCAGTTTGTGAATGTATCAGGATTGGTCTATTCTAAGATTTTAAGGTACTGTGGTATATAGGTATATGCTTATCATGAGACCCCTCAATCTCCTTAATACCAAGTGCTCTAACCTTGAAAGCTAGACCTCTCATAACTTGCAATCCAAACCTTTCTTGGCAAAGCTTTTGTATATTTGATCCGCTGATCTTCGGATTTGCTTTAATATCAGTCAACAGCCTCTTTGTAAGCCACTTGGCGTTGGCCATTGGATTGTGCACAAGATTTTCACATGTGTGGTCGCCAATGATTGATCTTATTTTCCAAGTTCTCTTGTCTCTGGTTCTTGCTGTAGTAATCATAAAAGGGCATCCAGGGAATGCACAAGAGCCCCTGAATCTTTTGTTGTCCGTGTGGTCTCTTACAAAATCAAATCAATCCTGTATGCAGTAATCCCTCAACACCTCCATGAAATGTTCCTTATCCATGAACAACAATCCTTTCTCCAGGTGTATACCTCCAAAATCAACATCCTTGTAATAGGTTCCCTTTTTTCTGTTCACACTGTCTGCGTCTTCATCATACATCTTATCTACATCATATGGGTCATACTGAGATTCCTCACCTTCAGCCGCACTGTCCTTATTACTCCCTTTGTCACTCCCATGATCACTAACATTAGAATCACTCTCACTCGTTTCAGCCCCATTGTCCACATCAGTAAGCTCGAAAGAACTATCTTCAGTAGGCCCATCCTCGACAACAACAAACTCATCAGCATCAGGACAAGGTCTTTGTGGTCTCTTTGGGGGTTCGGGTTTGCACTAGCACTTGCATCTTGAGTTTGAGGTGTGCCTAAACCACCCTTTGCTGTGTAGCTCTGATCTTATGTTTGGCTTTTGCAGACAACTTTCTTTTTGGCCTGCAACATAGAAGCAACAACAATGAATAAGTATATCAGTTTCGCAACCAATCAATAACTCAAACAATGACAGCATTCAACAATAGCTGACAGTAGCAACAAGTGAAATTACCATGCACTTTTGTCATTATCATGTACAACAGAGTTCGTTGATGGGCTGGTGGTGTTCTATTCCCACGGCTACACTCATTATCTTATCGGGCTGAAGCCATGGGTGGTGTTGAATTAACCCCAGAATTTGGATCGTCAACCGGGACATCCATGTTATCATGATCGAGATTCAGTTCATCATTTTCTGTGCTCTCATGATCATCCCTTTCATATTCCGCACCAAAATTCTGATAGCAATTAGTGTCAACATCCTCAAAACACACATCAACCCTTTCACCCTCATTCGGTGCCCTTTCACCTTCATTCTGTTGAGTTTGTTGTGTACATGGGGGAGGTGGTGGAGGTGATGAAGCTTGTCATTGTGTACATGGGGGAGGTGGTGGAGGTGATGAAGCTCGTGGTTGTGTACATGGGGGAGGTGGTGGAGGTGGTGAAGCTTGTGGTTGTGTTTGTGAAGGGATAGGTTCATCTTCAGGTTCATCTTCTTTAGTTTGGGGAGATGGTGACAATGAAGGTGATAAGGATTGTGTCTGTGTTTGTGGGGGGATATGTTCATCTTCAGTTTCATTTAGTGATAGTGTAGGTGATGAGGATTGTGTTTGTGTTTGTGGGGGGATATGTTCATCTTCAGTTTCATTTAGTGATAGTGAAGGTGATGAAGCTTCTGCTTGTGAGGGAATAGGTACATTTTCAGGCTCTTCAACTTCAATGGAGGTTACCTTACTATACAAAGTCGACACCTTACTTGGTTCCTCATCCGAATCAGAATCAATTTCCATCATTGGTGGTTCACCAGGGATTTCAACTTGAACATATTTCTTTTTCCTGGGTGGAACTCGTTCAGTAAAGGGATCTGAAGACTTACTTTTCTGAGAAAAAACGTCCTCGTCGCTTGATGAGTCCGAAATATCAGGAATACCCATCGCCATTTTCACTGCCTCACTTGGTACCTCACTCTCCTCGATAGTTACTGCAAACAGGAAAATGAGAGTGGTTGGAACTGGTGTTTTTAAAACAAATGAAAAAAATAAATTAAAAACTCAAAATACCTTACGGGCTGCAAACAAAATCCCGGTCACAGTAGTATAGTAAAGTGGAGGCGACCAGATATCGAACCGTGGGACTAAAGGGGAATTATCTAATTCCTAAGCAGTGTCACAAAGAGGGGGGATTAATTGACTTGTTTTTATAAATAAAAGAAAAGATAAAATAAACTGAGTAAAAGGTAAATTAAACGGGACTCTGGGTTCAGGTTTATATAGTCTGCTCTTTTATGCTATGTCTACCGGTTTTATTGTGATAGTTTGGCAAAATTCCTGTTATTATCTTGAGGACTAAATCTTAGACTCAAAAGATCTCGTTTACCAGAACATGCTCGGTCTATTCCAGATTCGAGCAAAACACATGTAAACGGAATGAGAAATTATATTTGCGTCTGAAAATACTAACTTATTAAATCATAATAAGCTTTCTACAGATTTACGGCTTAATTAACCTGTCTATTTATCACGGATCTGATCAAAATAGATTTAGTAAAGCATTTTAATAAATCCATGAAATTTATTAAAAAGGCGAGAGATAAGCTTTAATCGTAACAAACTGTATTTAATTAAACCGGTAAAAACATAATTACATAATTAAACAGACTATAAATTAACCTTCACCCAGAGTATATCCTCTTAGCCTGACATATTAACTGGTAATATGTTGGTCAGAGGTTGGACAGAATAATAACGCAGTGGTTTTTGTGGATGAAAATGGATTGAGATGGATATCTAATATCTAGGTGAATGGAGAGTGGAAAATGGAGGAAGAATTTGATATGCAATGTGGTAGTGAATGGTGTGTATAAATGTAAGAGGTGTAGGCATATTTATAGAGAAATTTAGGGGTAGGTGATGAAGAAGACGTGTGAAGAGAATTTTTATCTCTTTCACACGTCTTGACGCGTCCGATTTGCTGCTCATACCGACATGTCCGAACCAGTGTCCGGACCAGGCTGGTTCGGACATGTCGACGCTGTGCGGAGCTTGCTCCACGTGTGTGCGTCCGAACCTGCTTGTCCGGACGATAATTGTTTTGCCTCTAAAATCTTCGTTTGAGCTCCGATTTGATCCCCGTTTGTTGCGTTGCGAAGCTTGTGAAGTGTACTATGTGATTCCAAGACTTTTTGATGTATTTTATACATAAAATGTATCAGTTCATATCAAAACATAAATCTAGGAAAAAACATATAGTAAGTGGGAAACATTACTTTAAGTGTTGCAAATAATAAGGTAGTTAAACCCTAAAAAGTCTATATGTTTCGCACTTATCAGTTACTTGAACCTCCACCTTCTTCGCATGTTGCTTTAGCATCGCCTGAAGAGTTCTCGTGCACTTAATCTCGACAATCCTCTTTGAGATGGGGTTTTGATACTTGAACACAGGATTTTTAGGGGGTAGACCACATAGTTGCTTCTCTGCTTCGTGGTGGGCGTCTCTCACGAACTGGATAATGTCGAGGTGTGGCACTTTTTTATCTTCAACCCGGTAGTCGAATTTAGAGTCTTTGAAGTTGAACACCACCCACAACCCATCGCCTCTACTCATCGTGAGATTCTGGGTTGCGATTCGCGATTTGGGGACTGAATTAGGGTTTGAGCATCTGGGTTATGATTCATGATTTGGGGACAGAATTAGGGTTTGAGATTTTGAAATTAAAGATGCGAAACAATATTAGGGTTGCAAGTAATCGGTTAGAAGCGGCGCGTCGAACGTTAAAGACGTCAAGGGCAAACATGTCTTTTTGCCACATCAGTTAACGAATGATTTAACGTCCGTTACTAACTTGTGGTATCCTGTGAATTTCAAAAGTTTTTGGTGGTATCCAAAAAACTTTTTTAAAAACCGTGACCTTTTATGAATTAGAAAGTTTTTTTAGTGGTATTTTCCCTATTTTTTTAAACAAACAAACAAACCCTGGCTTTTATTGCTCCCTTCAACTGGCCGCATATTTCTCTCATGTTCTTTCTCTTGCAATTCAAAATCAGAAAAAGAAGTTTCTCTCGTCTAAACCATAAAGCGCCGTCTCCCTCTCATTCCCACTCTCTTTCTCTCATTCACTCTTCTTTCTGTCTGCAAATCCACATCGACAAACAAGAGTATACATGTTATGCGCCTTATTCAACTCTTCTTCACCGGAAACTACTGCATCTGGCACGCCAGATTGAAGACGGGGCTATAAAGGGCTAAATCTATGTAGGTGTTGTGTTCAAATCGAAATCTGGAGGTACAGTCTAGTTCTTTCTCCGCGTTTTTCGTTGTTCTTATCTCTTGATTTTCGACGCTAAAGGTGTATAATAACTGAGTTTTAACAAGGATATAATTTGGGGGAATAAGTTACAGCGAAAAGAGTTTGTCAAGTAACTTAGGATTTTTTTTTTTATGTAATTGGACTAGGTAAGGTATGTTGTCATCCTAGTTGCAAGAATTAATGGTTAATTAAGTAATTTGAATTTATATAAATTTTGTTCTGTGTTGGATTATTATGTAACGATCTATTAAATGTTTGCTTGATATATATAGAATAATATAATTGGTTAGTCTAACTTCTATTATCCAATAATTTTATTGGGATTAGATCCAAAGGTTAGACCTATGAGTCTATGACCTGACACAATAGGAACTTGTTGCCCCCTTGTCTTTGGGCTTTCGGCCTCGACTAACATAATTAGATTAGATAATTAAAGAGTTGGACCTAATAAAAAGTCCTATTTTAGCCATAGATTATAAACTATTTTAAACAGAATAAATAGAAAAAGGCAATGGAGTTAAGAGTTGAACTAAATAATCTTGAGTTTAGACAATTGAACAATAAGGAACAAATAAGTTTTGGGTTAGAGTACATGGTTGGATGCAAACACTTAAACTAAGTTATCAACTCAAGTATAATATTGAGGTTCACAAAGAGATTAATGCAAGAAGGATGAAAATTATTGTTTCTGTGAAATATTCTTGTTGTATATTTATTTAAGCTTTGATATTTCACCTCATATATGGATTAATTACTTTGTGTGATTCATAAGTTTTGATTACTTATTGAATATTAAAATGAATCGTATGTTAACTAAGTTATCTAAGTGTAGTGTGAAGGTGCAGAAGGTCTGCACAATATCATACTCAGCAATTGGATTGATTTCATACAATTACTGTTTTTTTTTGCTAAGATATTAACATGTATGTAGATGAAGATACCCAACCGAAGCGTTGGAACGATTAGTTGCTAAATCAAATTTGTAGCAGTTGTACTTGCTACTATTACATTTCACTAGCTATATATTCAATGTTGTTATATTCAAAAGTAAAGTAGAATCTCACAAAAATCACTAAATATCATTTATCCCGAGTAACTAACATGAATGAAATCGAAAGTTCATTATTGTTGGCTTAAGTTATACCAGGAATGTAGTAAAAAATGTATTGAGATCTCATATTAGTACACCTTGCAAATGGGTAGCCCAACTGGTGCAAGAATAACAACCACAAATTCGTTGTAGAATGCAGGAAAGCTTTCAAAGTCTATGACCTGAAACTACGCAGTAGTATTTGAATAGATCATATAAATACAAATGTACTGTAAACTGCCTTTATCATAACTCAAGAATATCTATATAAAGTTCTAGTAAAAATTCAAAAATCCTTTTAAAACAATTATATCATGGATTTTCTTAAGGCATATAAATCAAGATTGAATAAACAGTAGGATCTGGAAGCAACACTAACCATTTTCTTCATAGACATCATCATACTCATCATAATCTTCATAGTATTCATAATCATCATAGTCAATTCCGTATCCCGCTTTATGTGACATGGTTGTCAGAAGAGCTAAACAAGAAAGGAAACTTAAGAGGGGAATCTTTCCAGTTGTGACTAAATGTATCTTAGACATATCGGAAAACTTGAATTTTAAAATTAAAGAATAATAACATACCACAAGGAGTTCTTGGTGCTGCAACTTATTTGATTCCACACAAAGATCAATGAAGGGAGGTAGACTAGCTGTCAAAGTAGTTACACTGCCATCCTGCAGAGCATGTCTGTCGTTGCATTGGATAAGACTATTACAACTATTTAACATGATATGCAATACATGTAAAACCAGCCGGACAAGGAATAGAACATGCAATTTGATACATACTCCTATCAAGTTTGTGGAGGGGGATAAATCTAGTAACAGTTTTGAAAATAAGCATGTGCTTGAAAAGTTAATTCACCAGTATTTAAAAGTCAGACCAAGCCAAAACAAAAACCCATGAACACATTCGTATCTATGTTTGCAACGACATACTTATTCTTCCACTTACTGTGGTATCTTTGGGATAGCTAACAGAACATGTATGACCTATAATGCTGTAAAAACATAGATAAAAATAACTTTAAAGATAAAAAAATAATCTTTTTTCGTTCGATATGGTGCACATTCAATTGTTTGAGCAAAACCAAGCCTGTGAAGTATATAACTACTGTATACCGCTTCAGTTTTCAGCTTTAGATGTTACTCCTAGAAAATATTAATGCATTCTTATAGTAAATAGCCTCCAAAATAAGGTAGCTGCTAATCTAACATTCAAAGGAAATTTGGTTAGAGTGCTACAAAAACACCTGTCATGGAATAGCAGAATTAGGTACGAAAGTAAGTGTCAAATAGTTTTAGCAAACTCAACATGAGACCTCATAACGTGGATACATATAGTCCAATATGAGATCAAATTATAAAATAAGGAGAAATGTACCAGAAACTAGAGTAGAGGCGTTAGCAAAATCCTCAGAGCTTGTAAGATTGTGAAGCCACAATCAGACTAGCGATGATATGAATGACTTGTCTGAAGCTTGAGGAACTCTCACCGTAGATTATGAGGGGTAAATGAAGATTATTGAACTCTTGATTTATTTGGAATCATCTCACAGCTGAAGTTGCAAAACGCTAGTTTGAGTAGTTTCTTGAGATAATCTCCCCTGGCAGCTACCTTGTGAACAGCGAGGACAAATGGGCATTAAATACTAATCTCGCAATACAGCGGAAAGAAAGCTAACGGATGAGTAGCACACTGAATTCATAAAAGGGATAAGGGACGATACAGAGAGATATTCAATCAGGTAAGCATGAATTTTGATAGACGTAGGAACCGACCAATGGAGAGACACTCCGGGCGTCCTTGGTGGTCGCTCGAGTTTGATGGGGTGTATCATATGGGAGGTAGCCGAAAGGGGGAGAAAGAAAGGGGCACAAAGTGTTCTGGTATGATTTAAAAGGGGTGGATGAAACACAACATTTGTACTCAAATGTGAACAGTACGCGTCGTTATTCTGTCAACCACTTAGTGATAGGAGTATGTATCAAAATGCGCGTTCTACTTTTTGTCCGACTGGTTTTACATGTATCGTATGTCATGTCAAATAATTGTAATAGTCTCATCGGATGTAATGGCAGATTTTCTCTGCAGGATGGCAGGGTAACTACTTTGAATCTAGTCTGCCTCCCTTCGTTGATTTTTGTGTGGAATCAAATAAGTTGCAGCATCAAGAGCTCCTTGTGGTATGTTATTATTCTTTATTCTTTAAATTTAAGTTTTCTGAATTGTTTAAGATACATTTAGTTACAACTGGAAAACTTCCTTTTTCAGGTTTCCTTATTTGTTTAGCTCTTCTGACAACCATGTCACGTAAAGCGGGATACGGAATTGACTATGATGATTATGAATACTATGAAGATTATGATGAGTATGATGATGTCTATGAAGAAAATGGTTAGTGTTGCTTCCAGATCCTACTGTTTATTCAATCTTGATTTACATGCCTTAGGAAAATCCATGGTATTTTATTTTTTGAAGAAAAATCTTTGAAATTTTACTGGAACTTTATATAGATATTCTTGAGTACCGATAAAGGCGGTTTACGGTACGTTTGTATTTATATGATCTATTCAAATTGATTTGTTGTTTCAGGTCATAGACTCTGAAAGCTTTCCTGCATTCTACAAATGAATTTGTGGTTGTTATTCTTGCACCAGTTGGGCTACCCATTTGCAAGGTGTACTAATATGAGATATTCAATACATTTTTTACTACATTTTGTATAATTTAAGCCAACAATAATGAACTTTCTATTTCATTCATGTTATTAGCTGAGGATAAATGATATTTATTTTTGTTTTGTGTGATTATACTTTTACTTTTGAATATAACAACATTGAATTTAGAGCTTGTGAAATGTTATTGTAGAAGTGCAGCTGCTACGAATTAGGTTTAGCAACTACCGATGCCTTTATTTGCTATCAGTTTTCCTCTTTTTTCTTGGTTATAAATATGGTTTGAAATATTCATTTGCATGTTTGATTTGCGCACAGATAAAGAGCCAACGGAGAAACCTGCTGCTAGAGATGGGATCTGGAGATGTTCTATATGCACGTATGATAATGACAATCATATGTCCTACTGTGAAATATGTGGGGTTTTCAGATTCCCACCTGCTAATCATACTGGCACGATTAACAGACAAGACGGTAATGCCGAGTCTGACCTTACGAGTTATGCTAAGATTTTTCTTTGTTTCTTTGACCTCATTATATAGGTAGTTTGTACTGTTTTTGATCCGTTAATCTATGGTTATAGGCGTAATATAAGTTTCCGTTGTACACCCTGGTTCTTCCTTTTGTCCCTATGTCTGTATATGCTTCATCCAATGTGCATACTTTGGGATTGAATGGTAAAAACTTGTGATTATGAAGTAGGTCTAAACATTAAAAAGCTTTTTTTATTTGAATTTTTATGTCAATTTGCCTTACATGTGACTGATTTATGCTCTTCTATGGCTTGTGAGTGCATGTGTTTATATTCTCATCGCAGTGGATGGTTTGTAATTGCTCCCGCTCCCTGTCCTTCCTCCCTTTTGTTTTTCCTAATGTTGCTCACCACATTCAAACTTTCTTAGGGAAACTGAAACCAACACACGATTAATTTCATATCCAGAGAGTGTAAAAAAGGACTGCATATGGGCTGGATGGTGTGACCTGGACTATAAACCCACATGGATTTCTCTGTACCGGATAAGTGTCGAGGTTGTTCGTAGGATTAGCTTTGGATTCTTGCCATGAAAATGTCATCTGACTAGAGCATTGAAGTCTTGTCTTGCTTGAAAATAATGGCAAGTATCTAGAAGGTCAACTTGTAAAAGATATTGAATAGGTCATGGTTGTGGTTTAAAGTTTCAGGCTGAATAAAGGTGCAATGCCCTGACCACTCAACCAGTTCTCCTGGGGAAATTGGGGTTTCCTGTGGAAATTAGGATCTCAGAGAGTTGACAATCTTATTATTTTGCGAGTATATGATTGAGAATGATCAACTATTTAGTGCAGCAATTCAAAGTTCTGTTTGTTCCTAGTGCCTTCTTTCATATAGTGAGCAGTGAGAATAGTCACTTGTGTTTATCTTAACATCTAGTTAGTGCTTGATCTACTTTTGAGGTTTCACATAATGTGGCCTCTCATAGATTAGATTTATTTTTGTGCAGTTGGTGATGCATTCAAAGATTCCGAACCATCATCATTGGCCAAGTCTGTTTTTTCATCTTTTACCCTTCCGGCACCGAAGGAAGCTATGAAAATTCAAGCACAGAATGAGTGTACAAAATTTCCGAGGCATTTTCATGATTTTTGTAGTACTTTGGGGTCCCATAGCAAACACCATGTGAATATAGGTCTGCCACATTTTTTCTAATGTCTGTATCTGTTGGAATAATACGGTCATCCTTGTGAATTGTTCAAAATCTTGAAATAGTTGCTTTTGGATTTATGATTTGACTTGTATTATAAACTTCTATTTTTTTGTTTCTTCATTTCAGTGCCTTTCAAGTTTGACACACCATCACCTGATGACTTGGTTTCGATTGGGCTGAAATCTTCCAAAGCAACTTTGAGGGGTATGCTTCATTGCTCATGTGAATCTCTGCATTGCTGGCTATTAAAGTCCCATATCTTTTCATGTCTGAATTCTTCTGAGGTTGATAGTTTGTATAAGACCTGCATTGTTAAACTGAATATTTATCTGCGAAGGCTGCCTTCTCTGTTCTGTACTAGATATGTGACTGGGTTGGAGATGAAATAATGGATTAGTATTGTTGTTATTATTGATAGGATCAATTGTTTCTATTGACCCGTGTTTGGTGCCTTGGATATTTTATTCTCTAGATATTAGGATAAATGTATTATTTTATCTCTCTAGTTATGTTGGGATAAACTTTTTGTTATTTAATCTTTCATTCTAATATGACTTGATTTTGACAAATACGAAAAGTACCTAACTGGTTATCTTAATATCTAGAGATTTAGATAAAGGTTTGATGCTTTAGGTATCCTAATATCTCTAGATTTTAAGAGAAATACTGGTAGTACCAATAATGTAATGATATATTTTGATCTTGTATCCTATTGATCCTGCAATTCTATCTTCTTGTAGCTACAAGTTTGCTGTTTGAAATCTTGATTTTACTTAGGTTGTCTTGCACTATATAGTTTTCTGGACTTTGTGCATGCAGGCTCTTCTTCAGTTCTGAAAAATGAGACTATTAATATACAAGCTAGTGCTAAGGGAGCTGGTAGGTCCACAAATATCAGTGAGTCAAAGCAGGAGATGGTTAACAGCTATTCAAATCAAGGAAACTTCAATAATGAGAGGGAGATGCCATCAAGTTCAACAAGATCAAATAACTCCCCAGAAGTGGCTATTGATGCTAAGCAGGACATTTCAAAGAAAACTGGTCCTGTACGAAAAGGAGATTTGGCCAACGATCTTGCAAGCACTGTGGAAAATGTATCTCTGAATGCTAAATCTGGATCCCCTAAGTACTACAAGGATTTGAGAAAAGGTAACAGTCGTGGACAGTACAAGCCGGAGGAGTGGATGCTACCTGATAAACGTGAAGGTGTTATGACACAACTAAATCTTGCAATTGTAAGTCAGATTAAATCCTTCAAAACCTTTTCCATTTGTGCAAAATTGTTCGGTGGCCTCGTTTTTTGTCTATATGTATGTATGCTCTTCTCAGTGCTTCAGTATCTTCTACTAATTGGTACTTATCATCAAAATAAAATCATGTCGATTATTGAAGCATAGTATGATATACTAGGTTGGCCATGTTGATTCTGGGAAATCAACACTCTCAGGAAGGTTGTTGCACCTAGCAGGAAGCGTAACGAAGAAAGATATGCACAAGTACGAGAAGGAAGCAAAACTTCAGGTACGAGTTACTGGTCTCTAACCAACGTATTGTCATGTCTTCTCCCCGTACCTGTATTTTAACTCATCTTATATATGTTGTTACATCAAATATGAACTTAGGGAAAGGGGTCCTTTGCATATGCCTGGGCACTGGATGAGAGCACTGAAGAGAGAGAAAGAGGAATAACCATGACGGTGGCTGTTGCATATTTTGATACCAAAAGGTACCATGTGGTTGTGCTTGATTCCCCTGGCCATAAAGATTTTGTTCCCAACATGATTTCTGGCGCAACTCAAGCAGATGCTGCAATTCTTGTGATTGATGCATCAATGGGTTCATTTGAAGCTGGCATGAATCCAACTGGGGGACAAACACGTGAGCACGCTCAGCTTATTCGAAGCTTTGGTGTTGATCAGGTTATTGTTGCAATAAATAAGATGGACTCTGTTGACTACTCAAAGGATCGGTTTGACTTTGTCAAGCTACAAGTTGGGTCGTTCCTGCGGTCTTGTAATTTTAAGGATTCTCTAGTTTCATGGATTCCACTGAGTGCGATTGCAAATCAAAACTTGATGGAGGAGGCATCTGATGCACGGTTGAAATCCTGGTGAGTTGCTGTCTGTCAGTTTTTGGGTGTTAATGGAACAATATGACAAAAGTATCGTGAACTGGACAAATGAGGTTGTTTCAGTGAAAAGATCCAGTCCATACCTTTTGAACTTCACTGACTTTTGATACTTGATTAAGATCAATTGAGTGTGAATATATGCATGTAGGTACCACGGGTCTAATTTATTGGACGCAATAGACTCTCTCAAACCTCCCACAAGAGATTACATGAAGCCTCTGGTCATGCCTGTTTGTGATGTGGTGAAATCACGTTCCACAGGCCAGGTTGCTGCTTCTGGCAAATTGGAGGCTGGAGCCCTTCGAAGTGGCTGTAAGGTAACAAAGTTACAAAGATATCAAGGATTTCTTGTTTTTTTTTTTATAGGTAATGGCTAACTAGCCAGAAGTAAATTACAAAGATACGGAGAACCCCTCCAAACACCATGCACCATAACTAAGAGGTAAGAGCTGACCTCCTCCACCAACACCCACGCTCCTCAAACACAAGAATTCACACCAGCTCCCTAAAAAGACCATCCAGAAATGGGCATCAATCATCAGCTACTACGCTGCCTAAACATGAACTAATGAGCACTGCTCAAATCTAACAACGAACAGAACCAAACAGCCTGGGGCAAACCCCCTGACTAAACTGCTAAGCAACAAATTGCTAACCCCAGATAGAATCCACCGCATAACGAAAAGCCCAAAATCACTTGTAAACACAGACACTCTGAAAGAACAGCACAGCTCAAGTGATTCACTCCAATGGCCACCATCGTAAACCATGCCTCACTGAAGCTGACCCATCCAAAACTGAGGGACCCAAATGACATAATTTATGCATTAGTTGACACTGGTCTCTTTTTGCCCCAATTCTTTCTCCTGCCACCCTTGCTTAACCGAAATCCCCTACCACTATAGCAGGCTACTGATTTGACCCAAATGCCATAGACACTTCCACACATCTCCATCTCCGTTCTCTTATCTGCCAGTGTATAGCTATACACAAACCAACCAACTACCACTCTTCCAGAATATTCTGCCACCCCTTCCCCATCAAATGATCTCCAACTTGTACCGTTGTCTTGTATACAGTATTATTTGTAGAGATGGCTTCACTATCCTATCGGCATTTGCAGGTACTGGTTATGCCGTCAGGAGATATAGGGACTGTACGCTCCGTTGAATGCAGCTCCAGGCCATGCCCAATTGCAAGAGCTGGAGATAATGTAGCTGTTACTATAAATGGCGTTGATGCTGGGCAGGTAATAGCCGGAGGAGTACTATGCCATCCAGATTATCCTGTCAGAGTGACAACTCATTTGGAGCTAAAGGTGGTTGTTTTGGATGTGATGACTCCTATCCTCATTGGGTCTCAGGTTGGTTGGTTAGTCTGCCTTTCCATAATCAGCTGGACAAGTTTCAATGCTTAATGGTCTTTTGCTTCATTTTTGACTTTTGCTTGCTGCGCGTGTAACATTGTGTGCCTAAATTGAGCAGTTGGAGTTTCACATACACCACTCAAAGGAGGCTGCTCGAGTTGTGAAGATACTTTCATTGCTTGATCCAAAAACTGGGAAGGTGGGAAGAAAATCGCCAAGATGCCTCGTGTCGAAGCAAAATGCAGTAATAGAAGTGAGTTTGCAGACAAAGTTGCTTTCTCATGTTTGATGGCTAGAAATTACACGATAATTAGTGACTAATGGTTCGTTCACGAAATTGACTGATCTCTTTTTTCTGTTATGTTCATAATTCTTTGTAATAATTTCAGGTGGTGTTGCAAGGGGCAGTTTGTGCGGAGGAATTTTCGATCTGTAAAGCTTTGGGAAGGGTTTTCCTGAGAGCTTCAGGAAGAACCGTTGCGCTTGGTGTTGTAACCCAGATAATGGATGATGAAGTATAAAATCATCATCATCGTTCATCCTTTCACCCCTAAGAAGCGCCGCAAAGAGGATTTATTTTTTTGAAAGTAGCAAAGAGGAGTTGAAAATGCGGGTGGTGTAATCTTTTGGAGAATGATAGTCCTAGACAAGGTAAAATGATGTCAAATATCTAGTGGTGTGAGCAACAAATATGTGCAGCCAGCCTGTTTGGTACTAGGGTCGTCATAGAGTTGGAATGACCAAGTTTAGTGTAGGGAATTGGAATAAACCAGGAAAAAGAAAAGATTTTGTTTGGTTGAACGGAATAGGAATAAGTATTCCAACATACTAGAAATAAATCTGGCTTAATCATGAAGTACTAAAATACCTATGGATATCATTTAATTAATAAAACAAATTATAATATTACAATTAGTTAACTTAAGTATCTGATAAGATAAAGAATACCAAACCAATATAATAAATTTAGAACTTTTTATCCTATGAAACTCAAAATTTTATTATCTTTGACTATAATAAAAACGTGTAATAGAAATTAAGATATAACGTTTAATTATAACTACAACTTGCTGGGTAGATAACTTTGTAATTTTAAATGATAAATATCTATTTTAATATTAACTAAGTGACCTTATGTTTATTAAGATTATAAGAAAATTATAGAAGTAAATTTTCATGATAAATTCATGAAAAAGAAATACTCAATATTAAATTAAACAATATATCTATAGATCCTACACTGCCCACAAACTTAATGCCTTAAACTTAAATCCTAGTGAAACTTAAAAATATATAACTAAAATCAAGTGTTTTATTGGCTACATCCTATGACATTTTTCACAAAACATTGTCACTTCTCTGATTTGAGACTTTGAAACGTACACATACTCACATTCTTAGGTGTGATGCTAATTTTTTCAAAAGCCTGCATCTTTTTCATTTAGTTAAGCCTTTCATCTTCCTAATTTCCTCGCAAACCTTATTTTCTCTTCCCGTCTTTGCCGCTCAAATATTTCTTCATGTCCTTAATATCTTATTGAAATCTTTCATAATTGAAATCATATCAGAATGTGAAAGTCTGCCATTTTACTCTTATTCTTTGTTTTCTTTGGAGTAGATTGAGGCATGGGTGGATTTGGAGTTCTATCAACTTCGTCATCTGGATTTGTAGGCACTTCAACTTCATTATCAGGTTCTACTTCCATTTGTGATTGTATTTCCTTCCTCATGTCAACTGAACCTTGTGAATTGTTTCCATGGGCACGATCTTTTGCATAAAATTTTTGTGAACTAATCATAGTAAAGAAAACTTTTAGTTCTCCACGGCTAAGCAAGTGAGTTGCTCTGCAAATTTTGAAATTTTATTTATAAATTTACCCAAAAATATGTAAGCATTATAACAAATTATGTTACAATTGAATTATAAATGTACTTATATATATAATCATAATAAATATAATTAAGTTTTTTGGTTGTAAAACCAAGAAAACTCACCTTCACGTAAGCACCCCAAACATCTTTCTTGGCTGTTATCACATTTCGAGCTGAAGCCCAACCAAAACTGCTTACACCGCATCTGTTTCCTTAGACCATGTCATGAACTGTGTTCCATTCTTTTTTTAAGGTCATAGTATAAGATCTTATATGAGGATCTGCTTTTAGCCTACAGTCTGGCAAGTCTTGTTTTAAGGTTTTCTCAAGTTCAATAAGGTAACCATTTCTAATTCCGGTGTTAGCATGGAAACTTCCACAATCTCTCAACTCCACCATAGCTGCAACCAATTTGTTATCCTTCTCTTGTGTTCACTTTCTTCTTGTACTTGACTTGGATTAGACCAATTCAACACTTGACAAGTTTATTTTTAAGGTTGTTAGTAGCAAACGCCGAAATAGACTATGAAGTATCTATTTCGGCGGTTGTTACTAACAATCATCGAAATAGATTGTTTAATTTTTTAAAAGGGAAGAGTGGAAACACAGTCTATTTCAGCGGTTGCTACTAATAATTGTTGAAATAGACTCTTTAATTTTTAAAGAACAAGAATCTGGACAATCTATCTTGGTAGTTTTTATAAACAACCGCCAAGATATGTTCCTGAGAATTTTTAAAAGTGTCTTTCAGCGGTTGTTTATGCAACAGGCAAGATAGAGATGGCAAAATAGACCTTTTTTGTACTAGTGTTCATTGAGATTTAGATGAAAAAAAGAACAATAATGGGACAAGCTGATTTACATGGTTCAATCATAAATGACCTACTTCAGGATATGTGTGACTAGGGTTTTTCCTATGAGAAAATGAGAGAATACAATGAATTCCCGTCTTTTTCTTAAACATCTATTATAGGCAATAACAAAGGGTCATTCGACTGGATGGATGACATGGAGCCGGATAGATGACGCGGGTACACCAAGTGGGACTACAAGTCTAACATCATCCAACCATTCCTTCCAATAGGAAGTTTTAGCAGGCGACTAGTCACACTTGAATCTCAGGTTAATTAATGTTGTCTATCAGACCTAAGGCTTGGCCGACGAACACAAGATGGAGACTATAATGGAACCTGTCACTTGCCCCGCATGTGACAGGTTGATCATGAACTATAGCATTGGGCGGGGCCGAGACCCAGGAAATGCATAGTACATGTGGTTGAGGAACAAATATGAGTTTTTATCATTAGGCGTAGCCACGACTTTGGAAATGCAGAGTACAACTGGTCGAGAAACGTGAAGTTGAGCTTGTCATAGAGATGAGCTTTTATCATTGACCCGGAGCCAAGACTTTGGGAAATGCAGAGTACAATTGGCTAGGAAACACGGAGCTGAGACTTGTCAGTTGTCACATAGATCTATAGCTTTGGTAACCGGTTGGCCATCTGCCCGGGGTGACTTAGGCGTGGCCCTAAGACGGGAATTTTGATGACGTGTGAGATTCATGTTAAGACTCACATAAACATAGTTAGTTTCTCAATAAGCATGCTTTAAAATATAATTTAATATATCCTACCAACAATAACAATTAAGGAAATCAAAGTTTTCTTTATAATTAATCATTTTTAATACTTGTTTTCTTATTTATATTTAATGTTGGTGAAATTTGTTATACAAATTCTTTTTATCTTTTATTTAAAAGATATCAAGATTTCAACAATTTGTGGAATTTTTATTATATAAACAAATTTTAAACTTTGAATACAAAATATAATATGATTTAAGTAATAATAAAAAAGTTAGTTAAAAAATTAATAAACAAATGAACTATTTTAACCTTGTAATTTAAATAAAACATTGACTTAATTACTCTTATTGTATAAAAGTTATCATATAATATATTAAAACTTAACCCTCCCGGTAGCTCTCTCTACCAGTGTGGGAAATTGAGCGTTACATTTAGGCCCTATTCTTTTGAGCTGAAACATCTAGTTGATGTCAGTTGTCAGCTGAAATTAGAAAAAAAGTAGAGAGAAAAAATAGTTGATATGACAGTTAATGTATGTGACATACAGAGGGAACAAACTAGCTGATCAAATAAACTCGTCTGATAAACTAACAAAAGAATTCATCTCATTATGTACATCCTTTATTCTTAGTTAATATTTTCAATCTAATGTCCTATCGTTTGTCGGTATTACTTGTTAATTTGGAGCACGGATTAATGGAAACATTGTCTCTATCATACTACAATTCTGTTCCACGTTAGAATATTACTCTTTAGACTTCATAGATTGTTATCGCCATGATTCCCAACATTAAATCTTTCCTCTGTCTCCTCTGAGTTCCATGAACAATAGAACCTTTCTTTTGCTCAAAATCAATATATATCAGATACGAAAAGCCTATCAATTGAAAGATGTCTATGCATATACACTGAATACACACAATTATAAACTTATATGGCATCTACCAGCGAATTAACAAATGAGCCAGTGCGGAATAAAATCTAGCTGAAACCTGCAACTCCACTAAAGACCAACGCTTTGACTGCTGATGATGTACTTCAAGACCCACCAAGCAAATAGCCAACTAGGTCAAAGGAGTATTATTAACTTGCAAATCTCACACTCTGTCTATGGTCAATCCGTCCGTTAACTACTCAAGCAACTAACATAAACTCTCCCTCTCTTAAAAATGCGGTCAAACTCAAAAGGTCAAGTTTGAAAAAAAAAAAGTAAGGAAAAAGATAGTAAGAGTCTAAGAGAAGTGGGAGTAGGACCTGTTGGAATTAAAGGAAGTGTATATGAAAATTAATTTGCTCTGATTCGTGTGGTTCCGAAGTAGTCAAAAGCATCAAATCTAATCCTCATTTTGGGGGGAATATGGATCAATCATCTCGTTGAAAATAACGTTAATTAATAATACGACATAGATTTAGCTTTACCAGTCAAATAAACCCTATACCAGACTATATAATATGATAGTGTTAAGTAAATGAATAAACTAGAATAAAGCACGACATGAATTATAATCTATTCATCGGTTAGGGTGTCTTATCTCTATCAATTAAGAATCGTAGCAATCAAACGCAAAGCCCAAAAAGAGAATTCATGTATGCACCCATTATTTGCCAAAAAGGGTGCGAAAATAACGCACACTAAAAGAACAAGGGGTCGATAAAGGAAACGAGATTTGAGAATTTGACACTGAGTTGAATAAGTTACACTTCCCATGTAGAAATTTATGTAATTTTTTTTTTGATAATTAGGCGTAGAGCCATTTTATTAAAGATAAACTCCTGGAGAACCAGGTGGGTATGGTGCTGGGTGAGCCTCATTAAAACCTCCCTAAACAAAATCCAGTGGGATAAAAGCTTAAGAAGGAAAAAGAGTACCCCCATACCCCAAAGTACAAGCCTACAATCAAAAACTAACAATCTGAAAATGAGCAAAACAACTAGCAACTGTAACATCAACCCTCCCTATACTTAGCGCATCCGACAGAGATCCGATGCCACATCCTTATCACCTCCACGTTTACAAATATTCTTGCACAGCATGTATACCAATAAACGAATTACATGAGAGTGGGAAGTCCTTCCACCATACCTTGGTCCACTTCCAAACTCCTAGTTTTATCTGAATCACAAGTCTCTCCACATCCCATGTTTCTTCATGAAAGATTATATTATTCCGTTGCAGCCATATATAGTAAACACCATAACAGAAGGTAGATCTCCACACTCTCTTTGCTTTTGAACTCAGTGGGAAGGCGAACCACTCGTCATAGATTTCTCTAACATTTGCTTTGAACGAGAATGTAATATTCCACCATTTCAATATCGCGTCCCACACCTTCACGACAACACCGCAATGGAACAAAACATGCTCAACAGTTTCCATCGACCTCCTGCACCATGGACAGAGACTATGGCCTAGAGGGATAATATCCTTCTCAAACAGTATCTCCCTAGTCACCAGTTTTTTAACAACTACAAACCAAAGTGTTAACGAGACTCTGGGTTCACATAGACCCCTCCAGAGCAGCCTCAAGTCCGCACTACTTTCTGCTTCCTGCACATCAGCATTAGAACTATTCAGAGATTTTATAACATCTTTGGTGATAGACCCTTTACCTCCGTATTCCCATAACACCTCATCAGGCACCGTTTGCGAAGTTGGTGAGCAGGTCAATGCGGCCCGCAATTGAGCCACCAGCTCTTCTTCATACTGAAATAATTCCCGTCTCCATTGCAAGTTCCAACTCCACGAACCTTCTTCCCATAAACCCATTTGAGCAACAAAACAGTCCTGTTGCGTACTCAGCATAAATAACCTGGGGAAGCTAGCTTTCAGTGCACCAGTCTGCACCCAGAAGTCGTGCCAGAAGAGAACGCTTTCTCCATTGTGCACCGCTATTTTTACCTTCTCATCGATTATTTGCTGGAGCATGGGGAATTCATTTGTCGATTTAAAAATACCATGCCAGATCCCTCTCATCCTTCCACCCGTGATTTCACCAGTGTGCATACCACGTCTCATCTGATAAACCGATGTAACCACTATCTTCCACAGAGAGCTGTTACCTGTTGCAAAATTGTATCTGCACTTGGCAAGAAAAGCCAAATTTTTTGTCTGTAAATCAGTAAAGCCGAGACCTCCCTCCTCTTTAGGCCTCGTCAGTTTTTTCCAAGCCACCGGGGTAAGAAATTTATTGGAGTTTTTTGCCCAAAAAAACTTTCTCTGAAGGGGGATTAGTGTCTTCCTGACTTTGACCGGAATGGTGAATAGGCTCGCATAATACAGCGGAAGTGACTCCAACACTGATCTAACAAGGACCGCTCGCCCCGCTTTCGATAGACTCGTAGCCTTCCAAGTTGCGAGCTTGTTTTTTACTTTCTGGATTACCGGATTCCATGCAGCAGCACTTCTCATATTAGCACCCAACGGACATCCCAAATATGTGGTCGGTAGTTCTCCTAATTGGCAGTCGAATGTCTCTTGTATCTTATGGGATTCCTCCAAGCTCGTATTGATACAGAAGGCTTGTGACTTATCCATATTCAGTTGTAACCCAGTCATTTCAGCAAATATAAGCAAAATCCTATGCAGTTGCAAAAGTTCTTCCTGGTTTACCTCACTGAAGAGCATTACGTCATCTGCAAATTGCAGGTGCGTAACCCTTACCTGCCTATCCCCCACCTTGAGACCTGCAAACTGGTGTTCTGTTACCGCATTTTTAATTATCCAGTTCAAGGCTTCCACCATGATAACAAATAGAGAAGGGGACAATGGATCTCCTTGTCTCAAGCCCCGGGTCGGGGAGAATGGTTTAGTCGGTGACCCGTTGACAAGAATTGAGATTTGGGGCGTTGTAACGCACTCCTTAATCCACCTTCTCCAAGTTGCCCCAAAGCCTAATCGGTCCATCATAGCATCAAGAAACTCCCAAGAGACGGAATCGTATGCTTTCTTCAGATCAATTTTCAATAATAGCCCTTTTTTCTTGTGTTTCTTAAGCCATGTAATGACTTCGTTTGCTATCAGCGGTCCTTCAAGAATATTCCGCCCCTTTACGAATCCCGATTGCGTTTCTCCAATAAGCTTAGGCAAGTGAGGGGATAAGCGGTTACTAAGTAGTTTATCTATCACCTTGTAGATACACCCAACCATACTTATCGGTCTATAATCTTCTATATGTGCCGCTTCTAATTTCTTTGGGATCAGCGTGATCCATGTCATGTTTGCCCCTCGCTCTAGTCTGGCAGTCACAAAGAATTTTCGCACATCATAGCTAAATTCAGCACCGATTATATGCCACATTTGCTTTACAAACTTCATGTTGTATCCATCAAAGCCTGGAGCTTTGGACCCTTCACACTGTTGAACTGTTTGTCGAATCTCACGCATAGACGGGATTTCCTCTAGGCGTAACGCTTCACTAGTCGACGACATGGGGTGGGTACAAATGGGTGGCTGAATATCTGAGGATGTCACTGCCTGGTAAAGCTTCTTATAATATTCAATGATATGTTCTTGGATCGCCTGAGGGGTCTCTAGTACTTGCTCCCCAGAAATGAGACACGTGATCATCTTTTTGCGATGGTTGACTGTTGCTCTGCGGTGGAAATATTTTGTATTATTGTCCGAGTCCTTCAGCCATTTATCCCTTGAGAGTTGTTTCCAATATGTTTCTTTGTGTTTCTCAACTGCCGCTAGCCTTGATAAAGATTGGACACGCTCATTCTCAAGGTGGGGGGAATTCTCTCCTTCCTCAATTCTTTTTTCCACTTCACAGCTCAGTTTTATATTTAAGGATTTGCTGGTCAATTCCTCCAAAGACCTCCTTGTTCCACTTCTTCAGGGCAGTTTTCAACTTTCTGAATTTGATCATCACTGATCCTCCGTCTATGGTCTTCAAAGAATCTGTTACAAAAGCTTTGAAGCCCGGGTGATCTAGCCAAGCGTCAATAGTACGGAAAGGTTTCGGCCCCCAATTGATTCTCCCCATATTCATTACCAACAGTCGGTGATCCGATATTGACCACTCACTGGATCTAAGTGTTACCTCTGGGTATTGATGGAGCCAATCATGTGTGGCAAACACACGATCGATTTTGCTAAAAGACCCGCCGCCCTTCCACGTGAATCGAGCATCTTGTAATTGGATTTTAATCAGCTGCATACCGTTGACCCAATCTTGGAATTCTTTCATTCCCCTGGTTGGCCGTGTAACCTGCATTGGCTTTCTCTCCTCTGGTGGATCCAAGGAGGACTTAAAAGAGTTGCCCTTTTTAAAGGTGTTGAGCTGTTTAGAGATTAAACAGTAGAAGTTGAATAATGTACCAAAGAACAGAGGATGACTGGCAAATTGCTAGTCACCGAACTATTTTGATGATGGGATCCCCAAAAAGAATTCTAACTCTTTTTTTTTATGAGAATTTAGAGGTGAAAAAAAAGACAAAAAAATCCATTAGCGAGAATGAGTTAAACAACCTACCCATGGCAAGTGAGGAATTTGTAAGTATCGGAAAGTCCAAAACCTAGAAAAGAGTTATAAGGAAAATATTGCTCTAAGCATCAAGAACATCATCACACCACTTAGCACACACAACCACACTCACAAGAGATTGATCCATATCCCTCCGTGAGAGGAAAGTGATTCACGCATTCGAGTTCAACAATCACTCAAGATCGAATTGGAGATGTCTTATATTCGTAAACCTCATATTAATAGAGATAGGACCGCACCCTTTCTCCAAAAAAACTGCATATGCATTTTGCATCTCGTTTAGCACTAAATGTCTGCATGCATCGTAATCACTTCATCTTCAACATCCGACCGGTAAGAACTATGCCTAGTCTCGCTGAAGGTGGACCTCGGTTGCTGTTATTGAAACGTAACTTCAGTTCAAAAATAAAACCAAACTGGATGTAACACCCCAACCGCTAATCCTATGCTTACCGTCTAATCGTCCTATTAATCCTACGAGTTCGCAGCGGAATTATTACATACTTACTACGGCGGGTGAAACAATGCCGCTAACCGCCCATACGGCTAGCTAGACTACTAATACTTACAGTCACGGTCTGATGAACATAACGTACCGAGCTACTATTATAATGCATACTGAATACAAAATAACCTACTTACATTCATGGATCACCGAGTATTTAAAGTATTACATTACATCCTTTACCATACTTCCCAAAAGAATGAGTTTCTACCTATTACTCATCTATACCAATTCCCTTCCATCGCTATCCAAAAAGGTGTACCCCATGGTACACCGGCTAATCAAAAGTTACAGCCATGTACTACTTAGTACACCCATCATAAAGTCATTGTTTATAATCAAAAGAAGATAAAGAAATAGAACTATGTCCTCAGCATCTTCATCCTTCACGAGTACCTGCGTGTAGTAAAAATGGTGCCCCAAGGGGCTCAGCAAACGCTGCGTATAAACTCCGCATATACCGCGTGCTAGCTAGGGCACGCCGACTATTTGACGTCCACTAAACATGCCATTCATTTATTTCATACATACATGCTTTGCATACAACGTTCATGCTATACAATTCATTATACAATTCAAGGCAACAATACCATAGCATACATCTCACTTACCTTCACAAGGTTAGCCAAATTATGCATCCGGGTTAATCGGAATGCTTTTACTCTTTTACTCGTTACTTACTTTTTTCTTACTTACAATTACTTACTTTCATTACTTTACTTACTCATTCTTACTTACTTACTTATACTCAAGTTAAGTCGTCGGGATCTCCGGCCCTGGGGACTACACCGTCCCACCTCCGGGATTTACTTGACTCACCAATCCGGGATGCTACCCACTTAAGGGATTTGGGCCGCGACCAGTTTAAGAGTCAGGAATTAAGCCAACCTCTCGTGACTCCGCATCCTCACGCGTGGCCGAAACTATATCGGACTTCTACTCATTCCAATTTAATTACCAATTTAAGTTAGGATGGTTAGCTTGTTAGGAATAAGTTAGAAGTCCAACTCATCACAATCGGTCACAGTACAATACATCATATACACACACATTCATATTCATCCAAACATTTCATGAATTATACAAACTAAGATTTAAGAAAAATATTCACAACATACAACACTACATATTCACAAGTATGCATATTAACTCCGATTCGTGCATTTATCTTATTTGGTGATCAATTAGCACACAACACACAAATCAGAGTAACCAAGATAGCATACGGGGCATGAGGAATCCATACCGTTCACCGTCGTACGTGTTTCCAAACGTCCTTCCGGTGTCACAAATCACAGCCTAGGATATGCATACAATTGAATGATTAATCTACCATTATTAATCTTAACTCAACTACTTTTGTGTTTGCTAATCCGTACTTACTAAGGTTTTACATTCCTTACACTTACATTTCATTTTACTTACTTTCCATTACTTGTCCATAATTTACATACACATATATATACATATGTATAGGTGCGTATACATATATATATGTATATACTAGTTATAAGCTTACTGTTTTTTTTTTGTAAGTATAGGGCCGTCCGACCCACCGTCCGACCCAAGCCCTGGGTCAGACCATTCCAGTAGAATTCGTCCTCTGAAATTCACCCTGTCCGACCCAGCACTATTACGTCCGACCCATTCACCCTGGGTCGGACCGTTCCAGAAGGTTTTGGGTCTCGAGTCTAAGCTCCGTCCGACCCACGTCCGACTCACCGTCTGGGTCGGACGAAGTCAGAAACTTCGACCACTATATTTTTTTTTGCCTGTCCGACCCACGTCCGATCCACGGCCCTGGGTCGGACCATTACAGAATGTTTATGTTTGTTTATTTAAGCCATGTCCGACCCACGTCCGACTCACGGCTCTGGGTCGGACCATTCCAGAAAGATTGGTTTCCGTTGATTTAGCCCCGTCCGACCCACGTCCGACTCACCGTCTGGGTCGGACGGAATCAGAACATGGCTACAAATTTTATTTTTCTTTCCCAATTTCACCCATTGTTTCCCCAGTCTTCCTACATACATCCTAACATGTTTTAGTACAATTTAAACACTCTAAATCATGCTAATTCATTTCCTAATTCATTACACAATCCTATACTATCTCTTATACACAATTCTCTAAGTTTCTACCCAACACTTACACAGTTTTCTTCCCTTATTACATTATGCTACAAATTTCAACTCTCATCCTCTATCTCTTTAGCTCCCTCTTATATTGTCATTTCTAGAACTTACAATGCACTCAAACAAAATCTGTTACACACTCACATTAGTCACCTAGTTTTAATTCTCTAAGTGTTCTAATCCTAGGCAAATTTTGCCATAACCTCCCCTATAATTTTATACTCTCACCACATTGTTTTAATCACATTTTCATTCATTCTCACCTGTTTATAAACATCAACCATATACAAGCTCTCATATACAAACACTAATGCTAAAACACCCAAAAATTCCTGCACTCAACATTAAATTCCCAATCTGTTTTAACAAGTTTTAACATATCTTTTAAGCTTCAAAATACTTATATCCCCTATACATTACTCTACTACAAAATACCATTTACAATACACCTTTTTATTTCTAAAATCTGTTACATATACAAATATACACAAGGACACAATGAGCATTCTTACCTGTTTTCCTTCTAGATTTCTTTCTTCTCTCTTTCTCCTTCCTTCTTCTTCTCTACCGGTTTTGGTATTCAACAATCTAATATCATCACCCATACATACACCCATTCAATACTAAAACTAACCCTAACCATTATTTGAGTTCTAATGTAAATTTTAGGGTTTAGAATTTATATTACCTTCCAAGAGTGCAAGTGCTGTTTGGAGTGGTTCAAGAACAATATTTCCAACTCCACCAACAAGCCAAAATCGGCTAGAACAAGAGGAACAACAAGGGTTAGTTTATGAATTTCGTTTTGCCCACAAGAGCTAGAAAAAGATGGAGTTTTCAAAATTTTTACCTTAGAAGAACAAGGAGAATGAGGGCCTTCTAATATGGTGTTGAAACTCCAAATGGGGTATACCCATAAAATCGAAAGTGCTCTTTTCTGGATTTTGAAAAGAGGAAAATGTTGCTCTTGGTGAGAGGATTACAATGGTGGTATTTTTATAATTTTTGGAAGAGTTTAGAGGGAGTTACAAAGGAGAGAAGTAGAGTTTGTGGGGGTCTTCTTGTTTCACCATGGAAATCGCATGGGAAAGGAGGAAGAAGAAGAGAGAAGAAAAGAGTGTGAGGGGGTGCTGGTTCACGTGAGAGAGAATAGAGAATGGGGATAGGAGAGAGAGAATGTGAGAGTAGAATAAAGTAGTGAGTGTTGTTTTATTATTTTTGTTTGTTTGTAAATAAGAGTAGGGTTAATGAGCGTGTGAGAGAGGGGAATAGGGGGGGGGGGGGGGGGGGCTGGCGCTGGCACACCACACACACACACAATTTCACTTTTTATTTTAAAAGTGGACACATAAGTTTGTGTTATTTATTTCTACCCCACAACTTCCCGTTTTTGACAGTTTTTACTAATCTCTCGTTTTATTGATTTTATTGGTCCTAAAGCTTCACTAATATTTATTAATGATTATTTAGTTGACCAAATTGTTACGAGTCTATTTGACCCGCTTAAAGACACGTTTTCCCGGTTACCTCGAAAAACATGCTTTAAGGTTTGGTAATGCTTTTAATCCATTTTAAGGATCCGTTTCCTTCGGGATTTATTACCTTGTGATTATTTATACTTAATTAAGCTTCTAAATTATTTATTAGCCTAATTAATCACTATTTTTAATTACGGGGTATTTCACTGGAGCCATCCGGAGCCATGCGAAGACCACCCCGGAGCCATCCAGTTTCATGCTCGAGCCTCATCGACACCACTCCCAAGGGCCAAAGCTAACCTGGAGCCATACGAAAGCCATCCTCAAACATCGAGACCATACCTAGAGCTAGGAACCATCCCAATAATTCAAGAATGATACGAGAGCTACCTCAAATCCATGTCGGAGCCATTCGTCACCATGACCTTGACCCACTGAGTATCGAACTATGTAAGGTCTGATCTCAATATGGAATTGTGTACGTAGGCAGCCCGCTCAGGGTGCGACTACCTCAAAGGCAAAAATTCAACTTTGTTCCTCGTTATCATCAATGTATGGAGCCATCCTGCAATCATGTCAGAACCATTCCGGAGCCACGATCAAAACTACACCAGAGGTATCCAACCATATGTACTCATTCACACATGATAAACTGTTCAACCACAGTAAACCACAATAAAGCCATCGTCGTAGCCATCAAACCACCATGAAAATCTCGAAGCAAATCAAAATTCACCTACCACTTTGAAACCCACCAACCACCCAAAATGATCACACCCCATCAAAAACCCACCAACGACCCTGAGACCATTGGTCACACCGGAGCCATCAGTGCATGCCGGAGCCATCAACACATGCTTGAGCCATCTCAGATCCATGAAATAATGAAGCCATACCGGAGCTATCCTGAAGCTTTGAAGCAACTCTAGAGCCATCAACTCATACAAAAAAAGAAAGAAAGAATCCCCATCCACAAACAAGGAGTCTCGATCTGAACAGTGCATTTATCTTTAACCACCTCACATTGCATATCATTTGCATCAACCCACAAAGTTCGTTCACTATCTGATTTACTTTCGTAACCCGCTAGTCAGCTATTACGCTACTAGTGCGAGATCGTTCATTTCATAACCTGCTAGGCAGCTATTATGCCACTAGTGCGGTCCCATCTTTTCCTTCACTAGACAGCTATCACGCTACTAGTGCGAGATCATTCATTTCACAACCCGATAGGCAGCTATTACGCTACTAGAGCGGTCCCGCCGTTTTTCATCCACTAGACAACTATTACGCTACTTGTGCAAGATTGTTCATTTCACAACCGGTAGCTATTACGCTACTAGTGCGGTCCCACCGTTTTTCCTTCACTAGACAGTTATTACGCTACTAGCGCAAGATCGTTTCACATCCATCTGCTAGGCAGCTATTACACTACTAGTACGGTACTCAATAAAAGTATTATAGGCTCGTCATAAGTTCTATAGATAGATATCAAAGGGTCTAGTTGACGCTCTCCTAAGTCCTCGTACTTTCAATTGCATTCTAGGCTCGTCATAAGTCTTAGGACTGGATGTAAAGAGGTCCAGTTGAGGCTCTCCTAAGTCCTCGTGCACCCCAAACCAATCTAATTGTTCGTATTATAGGCTCGTCATAAGTCCTACAACTAGATGTCAAGAGGTCTAGTTGAGGCTCTTCTAAGTCCTCGTACTTTCAACTGCATTCTAGGCTCGTCATATGTCCTAGGACTGGATGTCAAGAGGTCCAGCTGGGCTCTTCTAAGTCCTCGTGCACCCCAAAACAACCTAAGTGTTAGTATTATAGGCTCGTCATAAGTCCTATAACTAGATGTCAAAAGGTCTAGTTGAGGCTCTCCTAGGTCCTCGTACTTTCAATTGCATTCTAAGCTCGTCATAAGTCCTAGGACTGGATGTCAAGAGGTCTAGTTGAGGCTCTCCTAAGCAGGGGCGTAGACAGAGGGGGATGGAGGGAGCAAAACACCCCCCAACTTTGTTAATTACATAAAAATATAGTGTAAAAAAAAATTTTTTAAGCAAATTTTTACAAAAACCCCCCCTAATTATTTGTAATTTTACATATGCCCCCCTCAACTATTATTTCTGGCTCCGCCCCTGCTCCTAAGTCCTCGTGCACCTCAAACCAATCTAATTGTTAGTATTATAGGCTCGTCATAAGTCCTATCACTACAAGAAAAATCAGATTTAGCTACCACTATATATCAATAGCTAAATCATCAGTTTTGGTTGCTAAACACAACGGGCTACCGCATTTTATGATTTAGCTACTGATATACAGTGGTAGCAAATGTCCTAGTGGCTAAATTAAAAATAGCTACCATTTTGGAATGCGGTAGCTATTTCGCTTTGGCCTCGCTACTACTTTTCCTATAGCTAGATATTGCTCACGTATGAGTGTAAATAGACCTCCCATAATGTGCATAGAACAAGAATCGATCCCTCGATGTTTGGGATGAATATAGAATATCTTAACCATTGTGCCATGATAGTTATTCACATCATATATAGAAACTACGTGTATATATTGAATGTTTGATACTGTAAATATAAATGGAAGTTTTTGTCGAGACATGATCAAACCAGGGATATATTAAAATTAATAAAATAGATATATGGCCGATTATATAATATAACAAATTAATTTAATGCGACCAAAATAGTAAAGCTAATAAAAATTTAAGTATATTATTGGATTAAAATTATAAAAATTTTAAAAAATATACATATATCTTTTAAAAATCTTTGAAATGAAGAAATTATACAAAAAAGATAATATTATGTAAAGTTACTTATATAATTAAGTCTTATTATATAGTGTTACAAATACTAATATTACATGAAAATTAAAACTTTTAGATAATATATTTTGTTTTTGTAAATTTGTATAATATAATTTTATAAATTTTAATAGATGTATAATATTGTATAATCTTGACTAATTTAAATTGTTTTAACTTTACTATTTTTGAAAATCCTATTAATTTGTGTGTTGTTTTGAAAATTAAAAACATTAATATATCGTATATTATGTACGTTTTATTATAATTTTGTATACTTTAACATTTATAAATTTAACACACACACACACACACACAACACACAAACACACACACACACACACACACCACACACACACACACACACACACACACACACACACACACACACAAACACACACACACACACACACACACACACACACACACACACAACACACACACCACACACACACACACACAACACACACACAAACACACCCACACACACACACACACACACACACACACACACACACCCACACACACACACACACACACACACACACACACACACATATATATATATATATATATATTCAACTTACTTTGCAAATTTTAACCTACATGTCAACTAATTTAAATTGTTATGTTTTATTAGTTTATGTGGCTTTTGTAAATAAAAGTATCATATAGTAATAAAAACTGTATTAAATTAAATATATATAAACACACACACATATATATATATACACTTAACTAATTTAAATTATTGTTACTACTATTTTTATATTAATTTTGTAAATTTTAATCAACATATGTACTAATTTAAATAATTAATACTTTTACTCTATTTTATAATGTATTAATATGTGTGATACTTTGAGACTTAAAAATTATAATATCAAAAATATATTATGTTAGGTATATCTTATATGATAAAATAAATTCTAGTAGTAGTAGTATATAGTTTAATTATTTTTCACGAATTAGACAATTTTTATTTAATTATTGTTCTTTTTCAAAATTTTGATAGCTAAAAGCTAACCAATATACTATATTGAAAAAATAAAAAATTTAAAAAATTTATATAAAAAGATAATATGTCCACTATGGCAGTAGTAGTATAGGTTAGTATTTCAAACTATGTAGTAATCACAAGTTTAAGTTATAAGAATAATAATTTTGATAATGCATTCATTTGTTGTATTCTAGCATAATATCAACTAAAGTTTATTAGCATTATTAGTCAGTAGCAATTTTGAAATTGAATTATATACGTATCACACATTTAAATTATAAGAGAATTATAATTTTGCTATCACTTAAAAATATTAGCTATCATTTTTTATAATGTAGCACAATATTAGCCATAATCTCATTAACATCATTAGTCGGTAGCAATTTCATAATTAAAGATAGTAACAATTTTTATGCTTGCTAAAAATATTCGCTACCGACGCCCAAACAGTAGTAGATTGGCAACCGTGATGAGTGTTAGTAGCAATTTTATTAACTTAGCTTATCTATTTGGTAGTAGCAACTTTTAGTAGCAATTTAGCTACTAGTTATAATATTTTTCGCTACTACTGCTTTAATAGTGGCACAATAACTACCATGATTGAATTAGCCACATCTTACAATAGCTATTCTGTAATTTAGCTACCAACATTGGTAGCTAAATTGTTCTTACAAAAAGAACCAAGATGAAATAAAAAATAGCTACTACTAATGGTAGCAGTCTTGTCAGGCGATAACGATTTGGCTACTATTTAAAAAATCTAGCTACCATTGTTGTTGTTGTAGCAAAATAGACACCACTATGTTAGTACCATTAAAAACCAGTAGCAATTTTTGAAAGTAGCTACCAATATATGGGTGGTAGCAAATCATTGGTAGCTAAATATGTTTTTTCTTGTAGTGTATAGCTAGATGTTAAGAGGTCTAGTTGAGGCTCTCATAAGTCCTCGTACTTTCAATTGCACCTAGGCTCGTCATAAGTCCTCGTGCGCCCAAACTAAATCTATTGTTAGTATTCTAGGCTCGTCATAAGTCCTAGAGCTAGATGTCAAAAGGTCTAGTTAAGGCTCATCATAAGTCCTCGTACTTTCAGTTGCATTATAGGCTCGTCATAAGTCATAGAGCTAGACCTCGGGGTCTAGTGAGGTTCGTAATAAGTCCTCGTACATTCGGTCTTCATATCATTTACCCGTCCGTCGCTCCATACATTCATACACTCACGGTCACAGAGTCATGGTGAGAATTTTTGGTGCCCCGTCAACCTTGATCCAATTCTACAAGGGCTTGTGGAATGGAATCAAGTGGAGCCATCTGTAGACACCAAAAATTCTCACCCCATCAAGCAAAATTCAAAAAAATAAATAAAATAAGAGGGTCGTCGCCTTTCTTTTCAAAACTTATTCATGTGCATACCAAAATGAAGCTGTCATTTCCTGTCAAGCTTTTTATATCAATTTTCAAAGCATTCGTTTTCAAACCTGTCCCTTTTCGTTATTTACTTATTTTACCATTTTATTTTTGATTCATTTCATATTAGTCAGTTTTGTTTTATTCGCTTATTTATTTTCCTATTCGTTTTATTTTGGTTCATGCTATTTTCATTAATTGTTTATTTTATCTCACTGCATTTCATTGATACTTTTACTTGTATTTTCTTTATAAGTACTTGTTTTTATTTTGTCTTTATCATTATTATTTTTTAGAATCATTTCTATCATTTTATGTACTTCTTTTTACTTTATTATCTTTTTGTTATTATTATTGTTATAAATATTTTTATTCACATGTTATTTTACCACCATTTCATTATTTCAAGTTTTCCAAAGAGAAAACAATTCATTACCTTATGTCTCCCTCTCGCCTTATTCCGCATTTCATTTAAAACATTAGCCTTTTTGTAGAATTCACTTAGTTGAAGATTAGAACTAGTGTTATTTCTCATATTAAAATATCAAGTTCAGTCATTGGCATAACTAGTTAATGGTATTGCAGAGGTGTGGGAGCTCTGGTTTGAATTCTTTTTTTTTTTATTAAACATTGGACCTTTCTCATATACTGGGGCAAAAATCAAGCGATGGGCTCTGCATAGAGCTCATTACCTGATACAAGTTTGTGAAGTGGGAATACAATCCTCGCTACCAACTTGAGCAAAATAACACAAAATAAAACTCCCCTAACAGTACATTCCTTTGTCCATCTAAACAGAAACACGTTAACCTTACTGAAACTAACACAGTTGCTACTACAACTAAGAACCACATCTGGCTGCTTGGGGAAGTCGAGATGCTCTATATCTTGATCCGTAGTCTCCTTGCTTAACCCAACCGTCAAACTATAGCAATAGCTAAGGCTACCCGTCATATAAACAAGCTCCAGAGCATGATATTTTGCTATAAGTCTAACCATATACACAATAAATGTGTTTGAGCTGAAACTTTTGACTTTCAGACTTGAATACCTTCGCGGATGGACAAGACTTTGAACTAGAGAGCTCTTACGGCTCACATAATTACTCCTTTGAAACTCTTTCCAAATAACACCAGTGGAGAGAGCAGTACACACCTGAATAAGATAGAAAATAAAACCAAACAGCCAGCAAAAGAGTTTTTTCCTCTTACAGACACCAGCTTCTATAGCCCTTCTGCTTTCCCTCATAATTGCGTAACAGACTGAATTTTTACTAGTACCAGCCAACATGTCACTCCAGTATTCCACAACCTGGATCTCAGAAGAAAAACCATCAGGAATAAGCTTATGTCTCAGCTTCTCTACCTGAATACCTGCTAGGAGGAGACCCATCCCCCAGCAGATGAGAAGCTTGGTGATCATTTCTTATGGCTGCCTTGCTTTTCAGCTAAGGCTACCTGGGGAGGACTCTCCTTACAACTTAAGGAATCAGAGCTAAACTTCTCTGGATTAGAGGTGGTAGACTGCTGAAACTTCAACTTTGGGGATCTCCTTTTCTTTTGGTTAGGTGATTTCTTCTGAGAGCTAGTGGAGCCTGGGGAGAAAACCTGCTTTCCTTCTCTTTGATTAATTCCTTCTGTCAGTTTGGAATATTTTGGGGAGAAACCCGGAGGAGGAACTAATCTATCTGCTTCCTCCATGATTTGTGAAATAGATTTGTTGATATCGTTATCCGCCTCTGAGACAGCCTTGACCTTCTTGGATTTGGCTTCATTAAAATTCCTCAAGGCTTCCTTCCAATCATTCGTCTGATATACTGTTCTTTTCTTTAAGGGGATTACACTATCAGCAGGAGCCTTCTCATGCCCCAGAGGATTATCAGGGCCAGAAACAGAATTTTTGCCTTCAAGACTCTGATCTTTTTTTTGGAAGAAAGTCAATTTATTAGACGAACATAAATCGGTCTCCTCCCTTTTCTTAATATTACCACTACCTCCAGGATCCTCCTTCAGTATACTCAGAGGGAAAACCCCATGCGGGACATCTCTGGAGTTAAGCTGCAGCTCCATATCCTTGTTCTCCAACTGAGCGTTCACATTCTGTTGGCTAGACTTCTTGAGCTCTGTCCCACTCTTGCACGACTTAACTGTCAGCCCAGGCTTCGCTTGTCCTCCTGTAGAGGTAGAGAGCATGTCGGAAACCTCTCCATGCACCTTTTCCTCCACTGTTACCTTGTCCAGTTGCATAGGAGCTAGAGACTGATGTTCATGCTTACTACCACTGCCCTCTTCTAAACTTTTCTCCATCAGAATTTCATTTCCTAGTCTTCTCAAGGGCCCACTGGACTGATCTATTAAGAAATCATCATTCATAAACGCAAGAGAGCCAGAGAACTCAGACCGAATCCAAGGGCCATATTTTTCCTGTTTCACAGGTTTGGTTCCTTTGAAGGGGCACTCTGACAACACATGATTAAGACGACCACATATGTAACATAAATAAGGAAGATTGTCGAAGGAAACTCGACAACATCTATCTTTACCTCCTAAAGACAAGATGATCAATCGGCACAGCGGGTCATTAATGTTCACCTCCACACACACTTTTAGCACTTTTGAAGCCAGAGGATTAGGACGCTCAGAGCAGGAAAAAAATTACCTATCTTATTTCCAAGGCTAACGGCAGAGGACTTATTGTAAAAAGAGATAGGAAGATTATGTATTGAAGCCCACAACTTTAGAGTAGAGGGATCATGCTCTTCTATGGTAACTGATGGGTCAACAGCAGACACTATTAACAATCTGTTTTGAAAATGCCATGGGCCATTTGAGAGGACAAACTTAGTGTCTGCTTCGATTGTAAACTGGAACGAGAACCGATTGTTTCCTATTTCATAAACCTTGAACTGGGATTTTGGTTTCCAAATATTAACTAGGAATTTATGCAAAGCCTTACAGTGTATTTGATTTGGGTGCCACAATCTCCCGATGAGAGCCTTTTTTAGATCTTTTGGAGATGAATCTTCAAGAAGAGCATCGCCATCTACCTTTTCGGATTCGGATGGGTGCAGACGGAGAAGCTCGCAGCTAGACGTGAGAAGGTCCATCTCTGCTTCTTTCTCTTTAACTTTGATTTTCCAGTAACTCTTTCCAGAATGGATTCGAGAACGGCAGTGGCAAGGATACACGAACACACTGTGAACTAGCAGCTCCAAGAAGATGAGAAATTGACAGGATTTAGCACTTCTGAGAACGCAATTTTCATAAACGAAAAACCTTGCCTTACCACCTTCAAGGACAGGGGTAAAAGAGGCTGAAGAAGAAAATAGTACACACAATTTCTCGGGGCAAGGGAGATATGGTTTGAGTTGATGGGATTTGGTGGCTCAAAGCAGTACGAATTTAAGAGAATCATTAAGGCCGGAGGAGACTTTTAGAGAGGCATTAAGCCTTGAAGTGACGGTAGTACTATGAGGTATGGGGAGCCCAGTAGCCCCTACTAGTACGAACTTCCTTAGGAAGACCTTATTACCCTTCGATAGGCATAAGGAAAATTCAGTCCTGAAGAGGAAGCTGAAAAACAGGATAGAACTACCTGGAAAATCGCCTAAACTAGCGCGATACGCGTTGGGAGAATCTCTCTCCAAAACAGAAAACATTTTTGAGACTTTTTCCCTATTAGCCAGTAATTGCTCTGGTTTGAATTCTGCTTATCACATTTTGATGCTTGTTTTTTTTGTTGTTGTCGTCTTTTCTAAACCCTAACCCCATCCATTGCCTATAAATTCAACACAAGCAAACAGACCCTAATCCCAAGGAGAACAGTAGCCATCTTCCCTTCATTCCATCAGCTCCTGAAAATTCAAAAAAAAAACCACTGAACTAGCTGGAAGCAGATGGCATTCCTCCATTATCAAGCCTCAACCAACTCTCCTCCCTGCTACCACCTATTTCCATGGAAAGCCCTAAATGTTCTCCAGCTCTTTCTGTTCTATCCCTAGTATCCGACATCCCCATAGTCTCTAAAACAAACATACAGAAAAAGAACGACACCAAAAAAAACTCACGCCTGGGGATTGAAGTAGCTAGAACCATTGTCGATCTCTTCCGGTACAGCCAGTATTGGACATTCTTCTTCAATATCTCACCACTGCCCTCTCAACCGTTCTCCCTGAGAAATCAAAAAGCACAAAAAAGAAAATGCCCATAAGAGAATGCTCCCTCCTCGTAAACAACCAGCCAGCAATACACACATACACACGTTTTCTTTATCCTTGCTAATCAAGAGCATTCGATTTCTCTACTTAGACATTTTTGAAATTTTAAGGTTGAAGAAACGAAAGTCGAGAGTGAAGATCATTCCTCTCTGTCCATCAGGATCACCACGAATTCTCCCACTCTTCAAATGCAAAAGTAAAAAAAAAAACAAAAAATATCAGCTTCCACCAACTCTTCATTCATCACTCAGTCCTTGTTGTCGACCCTCACTGCTGAACAAGGACCATACGTGCTCTTCGCCTTTCCTCTCTTCATTCTCTTCCGACGGTATTCTTGCAGCCCACCAGGCGAACAAGGGACGTTTATATTCCACCACATCGAGTCAGCCACATCACTCTCGCATATTTGCAAACCCAGTTGTTGAACTAGAGCATACATGTTCCTATCTTCATTCTCTTCGACATAACTGATGAACAAGGATTTCATTTTCTTCAACTGGCGATAAGGAACATAGGAGATTTGATTCTTTCTGAATTATAGGCTTCTGTACCTTCAGCACTTCCTTGCTCACGACAAGCAAAAGAGGATACATCCTTGCTCTCTTCATTCTCCCACTCACGGTCACCAAGCAGCTGTTACCGACACTCCCTAACCCACTGTCGAACACTAGCACCAATGTCGGGACACAAACATCCACACATTGTTCTGTTGCTAGAGTAGAACTATGTCAGGGGTGAGAAGATGATGACATGATTCACCGCTGCACTCCCATGTTTCCATTTTGTTGTTGTTGTAAAGAGTCTAATTAGAAAGGAAAATAAAAAGGGAGTGTTGTATCACATTTGGCCTGAGAATTTGATACAAACATGTGGCCTTAACCCATTTGTTGTGTTGATCGAGCTACTATTAGACTTTGGCTGCATTGGTGATAAGTGTGAAATATACAGTCATGGAATTTCATTATTTACTTCACAAGCTAAACAACACAACAAACGAGAAGCAAAACGGAGTTCAAATGAAGTATATAGGCCCGAAACAAGTTTCACTCGTCATGATATTGACATGTCCGAACTTGTATGTTCAGATAGAGGTCGAAACATCCTGAAATTGTGTCCTAACATGCGTTCGAACTTCCAAGTTCGGACGTTGTGTACAGAATTCAAAAATATAGGTTTTTAAGAGTTAAAAATGCCTATTTTTATTATAAAAAGACACATAGGGTTGGGGGAACATGACCCATTCACACCGGATGCCTCAGACGAGGCTTGCACCTCTCAATATCACCACACCATCGCCAGCTCTTCATCATCTTCAACCTCTAGCCGGCGAGTCTCCAGATCTGACAAGCACAACAAGAGCAGGAGTCTTCTCTACCAGATGATTTCTCTTCTATCTCTGTTTATTTTTTTTGTAACATGTTAGGCTAGAGGATTTACTCCGGGAGATGGTTATTTGTAGCTAGTTGATTCTTCAATTATTTCTATTGATTTGATAAGAGATTTTATTTCGGGATTTGTCAGATTTAAGTTTAAGTTGTGAATTTTAATAAATTTCATGGATTTGTTAATTAGCTTTTGAATCTTGTTATGATCAGATCAATGATTAACAAGATGGTCATATTAATCTGTTGTCTGTGGAAATTACATCGGATTAATTATGTTATCCTTCAGATGCTTTAATTCTTGAGGAGAATCGAGTTGGATTAATTAGGTTTTCCTTCAAGTTTGAATAATCTTTGCGCTTAATCCATCTAAGTGTGTTTTGTTACAATCTTGATTAGATCTTGCGTGTTCTACTAGATGAGCTTCTTGTGATTAGGGTTTAATGCAGGTAACATCTTAAAGAATTTAACCAATTCATATCTCTTGTTAGAGCTGAGCAAATGGGCGGACGGGCCGGGTTCGGATCATGCCTAGAATGAATTTTAGGCCCGTTGGGCCTGTTTATAATGTCGAGGGCCCGGTTTTTAATTTTTCGGGCCGGGCTGGGCAAGGCCTGGTTTTTTCCTGGCTCTGCCGCTACCCGGCCTGGCCGGCCTGGTTTTTTCACTTTTTTATAAATAAAAATTAAAATTTTGAATAAATAATAAATTTATAAAAGTTTGAATAAATAAGAAAATTCAACATAAAAAATTTAAAAATTAATAAATTCTAAATAAAAACTTATATATATTATATAAAAATTACATTAAATATATATTATATTATATGTATATTTTTTAAATAGTAGTATATTATTTAAATTCAGGTCGGGCCGGTCTTTGTTTTGGGTCCAAAATGAAATACCCCGTAATTAAAAATAATGATTAATTAGGTTAATAAGTATTTTAGAAGTTTAGTTATGTCTAAATAATCATGAGGGAACAAATCCCGAAGAAAACGGACCCTTAAAATGGATTAAAAAAACACAAACAAACCTTAAAGCACGTTTTTTGAGGAAACCGGGAAAACGCGACTTTAAGCGGGTTAAATAGACTCGTAATAATTTTGGTCAACCAAATAGTCATTAATAAACATTAATGAAGGTCTAGAACCAATAAAACGAATTAAACGAGAAAATAGTAAAAACTGTAAAAAACGGGAAGTTGTGGGGTGAGAGTGTAAATAAAATAAACTAGTGTGTCCACTATTAGAAATAAAAATTGTAAAACCCATGTGAGGGCAGTGTGAGCCGGCTGCCTCTTGTCCCCCTCTCTCATTTTAATTGTTTCTAATATGCTAAAGGACAAGATAATAAAGTAAACAAAAGGCAAAAGTAAGCTCTTTTCTTACCCTCTCTCTCCTACTCCCTCACAAACCCACGTACTGCACTCCCCTCTCTTTCTTTAATTTTCCTTCTTCCCCAATGAGCTCTGTAATGGCGATTTGAGCACTCTCTCACAGCAGCCCACTTCCCTCTCACATTTGAAACCCTAAATCACCTCCAAACACTACAAAAAATATACTGTTGGAATCCTCTCGTTAAAGAGATCGTTTTACACCTTTCAAAAACCATAAATCTCCAACTTCATTTTTGAGGGTTAAGGATGACCATTTGAAGATCCATCCTCTTCCTCTTGTTCTACGGTAAGAAAGGAACCAAAGCTTCTCTCTTTTCCAGTTTTCCTTGAAAAATCCAAAACTCACGTGAAACAACACTATTCCATTGTCAGCCGATTTTGGCATTCCATTGTGAGAGTTGAAGCCTTGTCATTTCACTACCCAAAAACTCCATTAGAAGCTCAAGGTAAGACTTCCTAAGAGTTTTAAATGGTTTCTCACAAGTTAGGGTTTAAAACCTACGTTATAAATTTTACTAGTTTTTGGTGTGTGTGTGTGTGTGTGTATGCCTTGTTACATGGTGTAGCTTGGCCTAAATAAATCAAGAAAACAAAGAAGGAAAGAGGAGCTGTAAAGGAGAAGGAGAGAAAGGGAAAAGAATCAAGAACTCAAGGTAATGAAGAGCCTCTGTACAGTTTTAATGTTTGTGTATGTATAAGTGCATTGCTTTAGCAATGGTTTAAAACCACAGTAACAGTAGGAGAGGAATGGGTATATTAATGTGGATGGTAATTGTAGTTTGAAGCTTTTGAAAACAAGTAAATAAAATGTTAAGTGTAGTAATTGTGCAGTAAGTGTTAGAATCTTGTGTGGGAATAGTATATGTTGAACAGGTTGTACTGTATTGAGTAAGCAAAATTAATGTGGTGAGAACACTTAGAAATGTAGGGAAACTCTGTCAAAATTTGGTTAGGAATTTAGAGACTTGTGTGCTGTTAGAAAAGAAAGAACAGAGAGGTTTGCAGAGAAGGAAAAAATATGAGATTTCACTTTGGTTTGTAACAGAAGGAAGAAGTGTAGTTGAGTAGAGTTGGAAATGGTGTAATGGGAAGTGTTAAACTAAGTTATGCTAGATTGAGAGTCATTTAGCTAGTGGGAAGAAGAATAGGAAATTCTGTAGCATTAGTTGGAGAAGGAAAAACTGTAACAGGAGAAAACTATCAGTATATATGTGTTAATGTAACAGATAATGATATAGGTAGGATTAGGTTAGTTTAAAGTGCCTAATCAATGTTAAAACATGCAAGATTATATGTATGAATATTGGGGAAGAGATTGGTAGAAGTTTGAAGTTGAAACAGGTTCAAAAACATAAATATTTTTCAAGTCTGTAGCTGGTCCGGGTTTGTAAACCGGTACAGAAACCCGGACCATAGGCAGATTGGTATATCAATGGAGTGGTCCGGGTTTACAAACCAGAACACTAACCCGGACCACCCCTAAATCACACCCGTAACTTCTCAACACATGTGGTCCGGGTTTGTAAAGTAGTGCACAAACCCGGACCAGTCAAATTTCTTACCCGAGAGTTTTCCAAAGTAGTGGTCCGGGTTTGTAAACCCGGACAGTAACCCGGACCACACCAATTTCTACACAGAATCTATTTTAAAGCTAATCTAAGGTAGGATAATGATGGGTAATGATGGGTAATGATGATATAAGATAATTAAGACATGATTAATGACGTTTAATGGTCATTAAGGCTATAAACAAGCTTAAGGAATAATTTTAAGTAAGTAACTTAAGTAAATGTATTTGGATAACAATGAATTAGTAAGTATAAACCGGGAAACTTTAGAGGAGTAATAAGTAAGGTTAATTACAGTTAATTAACCACCCAACTGTATGTATGTGATAGGATTTGAATAGTTGAACACCGAAGAGGAGTCGGTGAGTCCAAGTCAACGGTGAACGGTATGAACTTCTCATGCCCCGTATGCTACCTTGGTTACTCTGATTTGTGTGCTGTGTACTAATTGATCACCAAATAAGATAAACGCACGAATCGGATTTATTATGCTTACTTGTGAATACATAATATTGTTCCTTGTTTGGATATTATCTTTAAATCATAGTTTGTATAATTCATGAAATGTATGGATGATAATGAATATGTGTGTGCTTGATTCATATTGTAGTGACCGAATGTTATTGTGTTGGACTTCTAACTAATTCCTAACAAGCTAACCAAGCTAACATAATAAATTGGTAAATTGGAATGAGTAGAAGTCCGATATAGTTTCGGCCACGCGTGAGGAGGCAGAGACACAAGAGGTTGGATCTAATTCCTGGCTTTTAATCTTTTCCACGGCCCAAACCCCTTAAATGGGTAGCATCCTGGATTAGTGAGCCACCTAAAACCCGGTGGTGGGACGGTGTAGTCCCTGCAAGGAGGTCACACCGACTTAACATGAGTAATAGTAAGTAAGTAAGAGTAAGTAAATGAGTATGGAAAAGTAAGTAAGTAATGTATGTGTAAGATTGTGTAAGTATTGTGTAATGAGTAAAAGAGTAATGAACATCCGATTAACCCGGATGTGTAATTGGCTAACCCTTGAGAAGGTAAGTACTGTGTATGCTATTGTATTACTGTTTGGTGTGTATATTGCCTTCAGTGGTGTGTATTGTATCTTGTATGATTGTATGATTATTGTAATAGCATGTATGCATGTAAATAATGAATCGCATGTATAGTCGACCTTAAATAGTCGGCGTGCCCTTGTTAGCACGCGGTATATGCGAACTTTATATGCAGCTTTTTGCTGAGCCCCTTCGGGCACCGTTTTTAATTTTACAGGTGTCCGTGAAGGGTGAAGACCATGAAGAGATTAAGTTTGATTTCTTTTTGTGTATTAGTGGATTGTGAATGGTGTACCAAGTTGTACACGGCTGTAAGCCTTTTTGTTTAGCCGGTGTACCATGGGGTACACCCTTTTGGATATTGTGGGAATTGTGAATGGGTATAGATGAGTAGTTTGTAAAACTCATTATTTTTGTAGACTCGAAAGGGGATGTAATTAACTTTACTTTTGATACTCGTGGTAAGCGTATGGTATTTTGTATTTGGTAAGCAATGCTTAGTAGCTCGGTATCATTTATACATCAGACCGTTACTATAAGTAGGGTAAGCCTAGATAGGCGTATGGGCGGTTAGCGGCGTTGTATCACCCACCGTAGTAGTAGTATTTCCGCTGCGAGTAATAGGATGAACGGGACAATTAGACGGTAAGTAAGGGATTAGCGGTAGGGGTGTTACACAAAAGTGGTATCAGAGCGACACTTCGCTCTGATGTCCTAAGTTACCGAGCATAGGGATTACCGAGTTAGGATTTCAACCGTTTTAGAACGGATACCTAGAAACCTAACTAGGAATTACCGTTGTTAACAACGGATACCCTTGACGTCCTTATGGGCGATACCTTTGCTTAAATTCGTGACCAATGGTCTCATGTCACATGATTCAAAGCCTAATGTAAATGTTAAATGTTCAGATGTCAGGACGAGGTCGAGGCCGACCTAGAGGAGAGACATCTGATGGACCAGGCGCACAGACGATAGCTGAGATCGTCGCCGCCACGGTAGCGCAGATGCTACCTCAAGTAATCACTGCAATGCAACAAAATCAGCAAAACCAACTAACTCAAACGGGACCAATCCCTCCCCCTCCACCCAGAGAAGCAAACTGGGTAAAATCTGTAGCGGAACTCCGATCTCCATGCTTTAGAGGCGAGAGTGATCCGGCAAAGCTAGAAGCCTACATCTCCGAGATGGAGACAGCCTTTGAAACCCTCGAAGCTCCTGCTGGAGTTCGAGTTAGAGTAGCAGCTTACTACCTCAAAGACGCTGCCATGGATTGGTGGAAGTTAATCAAGAACGAGCATGTCAATGACCCCACATTTGACTAGGGATCCTTCACATCCCTCCTCCGATCTAAGTACTATCCAGAACATGTCAAAACAAAGAAAATACTAGAGCTTGATGCCTTGAGAATGACAGACAAGATCTCTGTGGATGAGTACTATCGCACCTTCACCTCTATCCTTCATCTTCTACTCGACCTTGGGTACACCGGCCAGGTGTTGGTCGATCGCTTCTATGGCGGTCTGAGCCATCGCATTCGGTACGGCATGGGCTACACCAGATTTACCTCCTTCAGGTAAACTTTGGTTTAAACCCTTAGTACCATTGTAAATACTTTACCTCTATATTTTTAAGTAAGAATCCCGGCTAATACCTGAAACTTCAGGAGTGCTATCACGCGGCATCTCGCGTTGAGATCACTTGCCAACTAAGGGATGAAGAAACAGCGCTTAAGCGCAAGGCTAACAACAAAAACACCAGTGCTGAGGAGCAGAACCAGGGCAAGAGCTGGAAAAAGAAGAAGGGGAATTTCTTCCAACAATCGCATAAGAGTTCCCCAAGTGAGAGTGTACGGGGTAAAACGTATTGCAGCAAGTGTACTGGTCTATCGTAGCAAGTTTTCCTAGGTAGTATTCCCTAGGTTATAGTACCAAAGGAGTCAGTGTCTAGTTTGAGTCTTTAATCTACTAACTAACGAAGTATAGAAAATAACAGTAATAAATTGGGGGTTTGAATGCAGAAATTAAATAAACAAATTAATTAAAACAAAAACAATTAAAAGTGATTGTCTGACAAATCTAAAGGGTGAATCCTGGTTTACTACTTTTCCCTAGTTTATCAATTCCCTTACTGAGTGTCTCTAAATTCTAGATTGCAACCTCAGATCTAAATTAATCTAAAACCAGTCTCCCGCAAGATAGATTCTTACTAGCAATTTCTAAATCCTAACTCTTGTTACGAATTTACAAATTAACTAGTAGTATTAATTATTCATCTGGTTTCTAGTCAACTAATCCCCAGGAATTGCCATCTGTAGTTTCACTGGTAATATTCCTATGATCTAATGAACGCCGCAGTTCTCACTTGTAAGCAATTCATACCAAATAAACTCAAGCAATAAATAATCACAAGAGAATTCAATAATAAACAAGGAATAAAACTACAATCTGAATAGAATTTATATTTAACAACTCAGAAACAAAAACAATAAACTAGTTGTCCATAATAAAACCAGAATTGAAACAAATACTCAGACATCGGAGACAAAGAAATAATAACAATATTAAAGAGATTAGAAAACATCATCTAATTGGAGAACGATGATGAATCCGATCTCTAGCTTCTGATGTGTCTCCCTCTGTCTATCTCTTGCTCGTCTACCTGCGCGGCTTTGTGCTAGAACTGCTCGCGGCTGAGGTTGAGAATTCTCTTCTGTCTTCTCGACGGCGCTAGGCTAGGGTAGAGAAATTCTCCTCCTCGTGTGATGCGTTCTCTGATTATATACTCAATTCCTCCCCCGTCCTGTCGAGCATGTGCATCCCAGCCGACATCTTGTTTTATTTTTTGCGCCTCTGTAAAGTCTGCCCATGCTGTGCATCTGTGTTGTTATGCATGGCCATGAAGATTTGTCGTGAGTGACTAAATGATCGGTTAAAAGATGTCATGCCCATACTCTACGCCTCTGTCTCTGAAATTGTCTGCGCTCCTGCTAGAGAATGTCGATACAGAGATGCTGCTCCCCCCTCTTCATTCAGATGTCCAACGTGGCCTGGTAATGTCCAACCCATATGTCTGCGCCTCTAATGATAAATGTCGGCTTAAAATTCCGTGAATGAATTGTCGAATCAAATATATACATATCTTTTTCTAACTTTTCAGTGTCTGCGCCTTTTATTTGTCCGCATGGACTGTAGTCCAAATCATTTGCAGTCTCCTTGTTTACAGGATGCATGCAGATTCATTGATGCAGCCCAATTCCATATGTATTGTCGGCTAGGTTTTGTCTCGTACCAGCCTAGGTATATGTTCGGCCCGTGTGCAAGCCTCCTCCAGCCCATATACATATTCACGTGCATGGCTCTCTTCAAATCATATTCATTCGGTCATGATAGCCTCATGATTAGTGGCCCATCTCGTCAGCCATATAAATCCGGTCTCTTAAGTGAATTCAATAAGATTGGAAATTTGGAATCTGTGAAGCAGCCCAAGTGAATGTCCTCTCGATGATGATTAGCCGCCAAAATAATATCTCCATATGTGCTGTGCAGCGTGCGTGTATATATATATATTATCCTTAGGCATGGCTGTATTATGGATCTTGTCTTCAGCGTTTTTAACCTATTTTAGCACAAAACCACAAGTAAGGGTAGTTTTTCGCATATAACATAAAATAACATATAAGTAAGAAATATATCATATAAACCGATAAAATATTAATCATATTAAGCATAGAAATATAGATAAATTCCACACTTATCAACTACCCCACACTTAACTTTTGCTTGTCCTCAAGCAAATAATTAAAGAGCATATCTGCTCCAAACCGAAACATCAAACTCCAGGATCAAACATAAGCAGAAGGAAACAAGCAAAATGACAATCAGAAAAATCAATCTGCTATGAGCTATCAGTTTTCATAAACAGTGAATAAAGAATAATTTTAACAAAAGCATGAAATAAACTGAATTGCAGAAACTGAAACACAAATTATCTTAGGACCTTCCACCAATTTCATTCCATTACCCTTTGGATGACAAGGGTGTGAAGTAATGCCTTATTCCACAATACCTTTCAACACCACGCACTCATGATCAAAAACTAAAAACAAAAACTTCAATTAAATTTTTCGTATGCAAAAACTTTTCTTCGTCAAGAAATAAAAACAAACGATTTATTTATTTAATTGCATAGCTGCTCCTTCACCCAGACTTTTCTCTTTATCTATGTAATGGCTTTGGGCCAACTATCCTAGATCACGAAACCTTAGGTAGATAGGTGATAAAGCTCCCCGAGGACTTAATAACCAGATAAAAGAGGCCTGATTTGGTTTAGGGAATTTTTTTATTAGAGGAGTACCTTGCCTTACCCTTTCATTCCATACATTCATATCATTCCCAAGATCCAAAGCTAAATGCATTTAGTCTCCACAATCAGCCAATCCATCACATTTCAGTGAAAAGAGAATAAATTAAAAAAAAACAATTCCAGATTGGCAACTTTTAAGCAGAAAGATTTTTAAGGTTGTCATCAGGCTCAATTTCAAACTTCCACAAATATTTTCACCCAAAATTCAACATTTAACGGCAAAGAGTAGCATATTATTCATCACCTGAAAACAATACAAAACTAGTGGTCTGAAGTGATAACTGAAGGTCACTCCCTACCCCACACTTAAAATTAAACAATGTCCTCATTGTGTGATAAGGCAGGAGTGAATAAACTTAAAGCTCACAGAAAAACATTTATGTCCGTAGGAAACACAACAGAGCAGTCATTAACCACAAACTAAAATTAAAAGAAAATAAAAACTCAAACTAGGACTCCCCTGGATTTTGTTGTTGTAATATGGAGAACGACCCCACCCCACACTTGAGCGTTGCTCAAGTGTTGCAGCCTGGTTGCAACATCCACATGAAGCATTCATCTGAAAGAAAGACACTAAAAGCAACCCAAAACTACAAACGGAGTTAAAGATTAATAATCAACAAAACCATGAAAATAACTACAAAATGAAATTAAAACTGAAATTAAAAAGTAACAAAATAAAATACTGGGTTGCCTCCCAACCAGCTGCCCTTCTTTAATGTCTTTGGCTAGACCATACCTCCCTGAGGTCAACCAGGATCAAAAATGAATGTCGATGTTGGTGCCAAAAGGTGGGTGGGGTGGGCATCAAATATCTTCATAAAACGTCCCCGATCAAATGGAAAAGTAACCTCAACATTCCAAATATAAAAGTGCAAACTCCACCGATCATGCATCAGGTGGTTGTGTTGAGGTGGGTGATCTTTGATGTGAAGATCACACTTTGGCTGGTCCTCCTTCTCAAATTCAAGGATGTAGACATCCTTGTCATCCGGTGGAAACTCAAAGGGAGAACTGATAGAAAAATCAACTTCAACAGGAACCAAGGGCTCCTTAAAGTCGATGAGACAACTCTGCTCTGATGGCTCAACAGTAGGAGAAGGAAGGGAGTCAACTGGAAGACTATCTGGCTCAGGTACAGGTGAAGAGGGAATAAACCGGGCAACTTCACAAATTAGATCATCCTCTAACTCTAGCTCTGACCTTTCCATGATCTCCACTGCAGGTGTGTCTGCAACTTCAGGGATCAAATGATCAAGTTGCGTATCACTCCACTCAGCTACTGCAGAAGGTTGTTCGATCTCAGGAACTGGTTCACATCCAAGCTTTTGTGATATTTCATCTAGATGGGCTAAAATTCTTGCATTACTTTCCCGTATCTCCTTCATATCCATCCTGAAGGACTCATGCCGACCGGGGTTTGATTCGCCATGTTTTTTGTTAAAATCTGCAAGAGCAGCTACCAAGCTAGATAGATTACTTTGACATTGTGAACTCTCATGATCCCCTCCACATGTCTGACAGATAACCCACTGGTTGTAACTTTGTGCAGGATAATAGTGTTCAGGAGACGGTCGTGCTTCAAGAGGGCTAGACAATATAAAACTTCTTAGAGCATCCTCCAAACTAGAAGAAACAACTGGACAATAAGGACGCTCGTGGTCTCCTCCACACCTTTCGCATACAACCCATTGGTTGTAATATCCAGGCCAACATCCTGGCGGATTGTAGTATCCAGCCATCAGATCAAAGTACCTCGAAATAAAAAGAAAAATTAATTATATACATAAAGAAGAAAATAAAAATATGTTCATAAAAATAAAATAAATAAAAACAACAATGAACGAAACGGTAAAAAAATTAAGCTAAACAAATTCCTATAAATCAAAGAAATAGAAATAACAAAAATAAACAAATAAAAAAACTGAAATAAAACAAAACTAAAGAGAACGAAAAAAAAATAAATAAATAAAAAAACAAAATAAAACAAAACAAAAATTAAACCAATCTAACAAAATTAAAATCTCATAAAAAAATAAATAAAGTACGATAAACCAAAAAAAACTAATCCTAAAACAAAACGACTATAAAAAATAAATTCAAATAAACGAAACAAAATTAAATATCAACTAATCAAAAACAAATAAATAAAAAAACTAACAAAAAATAAAACTAAACTAAAAATAAATTAAACAAACACAACAAAAAATAATAATAAAAGAAAAGATAAAAAATAGAATAAAGACTAAACTAAATAACCGTGCCTCCCCGGCAACAGCGCCAAAAACTTGTACGGGGTAAAACGTATTGCAACAAGTGTACTGGTCTATCGTAGCAAGTTTTCCTAGGTAGTATTCCCTAGGTTATCGAACCAAAGGAGGCAGTGTCTAGTTTGAGTCTTTAATCTACTAACTAACGAAGTATAGAAAATAACAGTAATAAATTGGGGGTTTGAATGCAGAAATTAAATAAACAAATTAATTAAAACAAAAACAATTAAAAGTGATTGTCTGACAAATCTAAAGGGTGAATCCTGGTTTACTACTTTTCCCTAGTTTATCAATTCCCTTCCCGAGTGTCTCTAAATTCTAGATTGCAACCTCAGATCTAAATTAATCTAAAACCGGTCTCCCCCAAGATAGATTCTTACTAGCAATTTCTAAATCCTAACTCTCATTACGAATTTACAAATTAACTAGTAGTATTAATTATTCATCTGGTTTCTAGTCAGCTAATCCCCAGGAATTGCCATCGGTAGTTTCACTGGTAATATTCCTATGATCTAATGAACGCCACAATTCTTACTTGTAAGCAATTCATACCAAATAAACTCAAGCAATAAATAATTACAAGAGAATTCAATAATAAACAAGGAATAAAACTACAATCTGAATAGAATTTATATTTAACAACTCAGAAACAAAAACAATAAACTAGTTGTCCATAATAAAACCAGAATTGAAACAACTACTCAGAGATCGGAGACAAAGAAATAATAACAATATTAAAGAGATTAGAAAACGTCATCTAATTGGAGAACGATGATGAATCCGGTCTCTAGCTTCTGCTCCGGTCTGTCAAAATTTCCTGATGTGTCTCCCTCTGTCTGTCTCTTGCTCGTCTACCTGCGCGGCTCTGTGCTTGAACTGCTCGCAGCTGAGGTTGAGAATTCTCTTCTGTCTTCTCGACGGCGCTAGGCTAGGGTAGAGAAATTCTCCTCCTCGTGTGATGCGTTCTCTGATTATATACTCGATTCCTCCCCCGTCCTGTCGAGCATGTGCAGCCCAGCCGACATCTTGTTTTATTTTCTGCGCCTCTGTAAAGTCTGCCCATGCTGTGCATCTGTGCTGTTATGCATGGCCATGAATATTTGTCGTGATTGACTAAATGATCGGTTAAAAGATGTCATGCCCATACTCTGCGCCTCTCTGTCTCTAAAATTGTCTGCGCTCCTGCTAGAGAATGTCGATACAGAGATGCTGCTCCCATGTGCATGCATGTCTATAGATTAAAGGCTGCACCCCCCTCTTCATTCAGATGTCCAACGTGGCTTGGTAATGTCCAGCCCATATGTCTGCGCCTCTAATGATAAATGTCGGCTTGAAATTCCGTGAATGAATTGTCGAATCAAATATATACATATCTTTTTCTAACTTTTCAGTGTCTGCGCCTTTTATTTGTCCGCATGGACTGTAGTCCAAATCATTTGCAGTCTCCTTGTTTACGGGATGCATGCAGATTCATTGATGCAGCCCAATTCCATATGTATTGTCGGCTAGGTTTTGTCTCGTACCAGCCTAGGTATATGCTCGGCCCGTGTGCATGCCTCCTCCAGCCTATATACATATTCACGTGCATGGCTCTCTACAAATCATATTCATTCGGTCATGATAGCCTCATGATTAGTGGCCCATCTCGCCAGCCATATAAATCCGGTCTCTTAAGTGAATTCAATAAGATTGGAAATTTGGAATATGTGTGAAGCAGCCCACGTGAATGTCCTCTCGATGATGATTAGCCGCCAAAATAATATCTCCGTATGTGCTGTGCAGCGTGCGTGAATAGTAAGGGTAGTTTTTCGCATATAACATAAAATAGCATATGAGTAAGAAATTTATCATATAAACCGATCAAATATTAATCATATTAAGCATAGAAATATAGATAAATTTCACACTTATCAGAGAGCAGTGCCCATACTGAGTAGGGCAAACCAGTTGAGCTTCTTCAGCTAGGTTCTTCTGCGCCGGTGGCTGCGAAGCCACTGAGATCACACCCACCTAAGGGTAAACTTCTAATCTAAACTTGTATTCGTATAATTATCATAACTAGTATTCCCGCTCCAATGTGCTAACCCTCTAAGCCTTAGGTTCTGGCTCCGGTTACAACAAGAACTACTTCGACGGCCGCAGCTATGTGTGTAGAAGATGTAACCAAGACCGTCCCGGTAAGGATTGCCAAGGGAGAGAAATCCGGTGCTACAACTGTCAGAAACCGGGAAACCGAGCCAACATGTGCCCAGAAAATGACAAGCCCAAAGGGAACTTCCAGAGCTACAAGCAGAGGGAAGGCAAGGAGGTTGCATCTGGCGATGCACCAGCCCAGCAGGCGCCGCAGGGACAGGGATCCCGAGGTCCTCAGAGGGGCGCACCCCAGAGGCAGCCTGTCTTGCACGTTATCGATCGTGACGGGTCCGGTTCTAAGTTCGGCCTAGGTAATTAACTGAAACCTTGAATCCTTGAGAAGCATGTCTAAGTATTGGAATAACTATTTCAGTGGATGCATGAGTAAATGAATTGAAGTATGTATTGAGCATGAAATGAAGTAGTTGAGACTAGTACTCACCGTAGATGAAATTTACAACCATAGGTAGTTTTAATATCTGCTACCCGATACCTTCAAACCCAAATCAAGAAGAGACCAATATCACCACTTACCACTACTCCAGCGAGCAGTGTCAGGTCATCCGACCAGGTATGATTTTATTAAAGGGATACCTGACACCCGAAGCACAAATCTCAAACATCCGACGATGCAACGAATTAGGAGCGGGTCCAGGAGGATTTTATACACCCGAATTCCCGGTGGAGCGAAGATGAAGCTGAAGATGATGTGCTTAGGAAAGGACTAGAATCCTTATACCAAGACATACCAAAAGACACAAACACAAGACGGAGCGACGCCACCAACAATACCCCCAGGATTTCAGACGCTTGTTACACAAGCAGTAGAACTTGCACAATAATGTGAAAATGATCCAATTCCCGCACTTGAAGCGGACCTCTGTATCGTCAACTTCTATGAGAAAGAAGGACGACTTGGGTTACACCAAGACAAGGACGAGACAGCGGAATCTCTTGAACAAGGAGTGCCTGTAGTGTCTTGGTCCATTGGTGATGACGCTGTATTTATGTATAGCGAGCAGAAGCGTGTGGACCTCGCAGAGAAACTGGTATTGAGATCAGGAGATGTCCTAATCATGGGTGGAAAATCTAGGCTGCTGTATCACGGTATCAAAATGATCAAGCTGAATACGGCACCGCCGGCAATAATCAATGCCACACATATGAAACCAGGACGCCTGAACCTTACCTTTAGGAAGTATAAAATTTGTAGTATCATGTAATGTGTTAGTAACGTGTATTAGAGACACGGCATGTATGATGGTTGGTTTATCAATAAAGAGCAGTGTTGATTTAAATTCCACTTGTGTCCTCCATCATTACTTATAAACTTGTGAATCCAATAGGTTGTGGACTCGGTACCGAAGGTAACCTGAGTATCCTCACCGAAGCATAAGCCGATAAAAGCGGCACCATCTTAACGGGAACCTTTCCAGTGAACGACATTGAAGCCTCAGTGTTATCCGACTCCGGCGCCTCTCATACCTTCATTTCACCATCTCTTGCGAAGAAGTTGGGGCTAGATGCGGATGAGCTACCGAACTTCTTGGTTACTCTCCCATCAAAGGAGCGAATACGATGTACCAAGTATTACAAATCATCCACGATCCAAATCAAAGGCGAAGCGTTTCCCATCTCCTTCATTGAGTTTAATGGATTGGGATTCGACTTGATAATTGGGATGAACTGGTTGGAGCAGCACAAGGGATGAATCCTCTGCGCCGAGCATAGATTGCTGCTCAAGAGTCCTTGTGGGTTACTGTATCTTACCGCCAGAGACCGAGAGAGCCTTCGACCACAGTCATCTCCGCTATGGCTATGTACCGGGAGCTTAGAAAGGGCCATGAAGTGTATTTGTGTTATGTACAAGACCTGGAGAGAGACCCAGAGTTTAGTGATGATGTACCGATTGTGTAACACCCAACCCGAAATTCAATAACCTGAACGGCGATCACTCCCAAATAAAATACAACTGCAGCGGAAATAAATACAACAACCGGGCGGTATTACAATGCCGTTGGCCACCCTTGTGACCAACAAGGCTAACTCCAAATACAATCTCCAAAAGTCACGGTCTGAATACGAATACAATCCGAGATACTAGGAATCAAACTCAAATGTAAAATACTTAAGAAAAACAAATAACTAGTAGGAGACTCTCATAGCTTGAATCTACCCCACCTACACTCGGTGTGGTAATCTTCTCAACTTCAGGTACCTGAAAAATGGGGGTGCCCCCAAGGGGCTCAGCAAACAATGCTGGTATGGAAAACGTGCAGCCCATCTTTACCGGGCCACACCAACTACTTTGTCGAACACATGCAGTTCATTTTATAAAGATGTAAACAAGCATAGTCTGATAATAACAAGTATCCATACAAGGACAATAATGTCACATAGAACAAGACTTCAGAAGGTCAAGTTAGCTGAACTGAATCATTTGATAGCTGTCGGGTCCACACAGTGGGACTGACAGATGTATAAAAGTATATCAATACAGTGGCGGTATAGTGACCTCGTTAAAGAGAAAGGTTGGGCAGTTAGTCCCCAGGAGATAACGTAGTTAAACCCTGTACTGAGAACTGATGGGAAATAGAACCCACGAGATGAATGAAGTCTTCCTCTCCACTGAACTGATGGGCATTAGAATCCCCCGAGAGGAATAAAGTCTTCCTCTCCACTGAAATGTTCCGTCGCGACGTAATTGAATAGGAGACGACTGAGACAGGTACAACTCCTGTAGCATGCATGGCCAGATCCAACTGGGCTCCTCGTACTCGTAGTATAGTATTGTTAGGTGTCATATAAAGACGTTAAACAAGAACACAATGTGTATTGTCAATTATCACGTTTAGGATAATGACGTTTGTTATAAAGTGAAGTTAGTGAGAGACTTGAGTACAAGTCCTCGGTATACTGAAACGCAGGTATTTAATCCACTGGTTTAGTAGTGTTTGTATGCGTGGGACATACACGTTGTAGTCAGCATCATTCACGCGCATAGAATAATACAACAATGCACAAGAGTAAAACAACAATTTACATTAATTATCTTGGTCGTTATTTCAAACAACAGATAGCACACAAGCCGGTGTAATCCGGTAGAAAACAGGTTGCAAGAATCCCATACCGTTCACCGTAGGTTGCAGTTGATTATACCCTGGTCAACGTCTGGTCAAACAAAGTCCTAGAATAGGATTAACTGAGAGGGTTAATTTATGTTACCCTTATATAATAATTTTATTGGATCTTTTAACAAATCTCGTATTTGTTATTTCATGTGAGGTTTATTCTTTTATTACCTCATGATTTAATGTATATCTTATTTGTTATTCCTTTTCGATTTATTTATAAATCCTTTAATGTACATATATGTATTCATATATTCATGTACTATATTTGTTGTTTATTTTATTGTCTAAGTGACATAACAACTTATAATTTTCTTAACTATATTTAAATGTCTTACAATGACATAATATTCTTATAATCTCATTATTCTCCTTTTAGTCATAAATAATATCTATTGTTTTCCTTTAACTTCCTATAACTATATAGGCATAGTTCTAATTCCATAATTCCTTTAATTAAAATTATTTCTTCTAATCCCTCCAAATATCCATATAGGACCTATACTTATTTAAATATATATTACCCTTACCGTTCGTTAGTTATTTATAAACAACCATATTAATTCATAAACTTTACATTTAAATTCTAATCTTTCTATATATCATAGTTTAAATTCCTTATTTAATTAAATCACAAAACTACCATTAATATTTTGGTATATACTTTTAAATATTGTAACTTTTGAAAATTACAACTTAGCCCCTCTTAAGTCTCGGCCAATATATATATATTCTTATAATTGCAATTTAGCCACAAAATCTTATAATCTTAACATAATGTTATAAACTATAGTTTTAATTTTAATTCTCCATAAATGCCGAAATATATATATATAAATTCTTAAATTACCAAACTAACCCAAAAGAATTCGGCTTTGTCATTTATTCTCCCTTAATTACATTTTCATCCCAAAACTTTATAATAACTTCTTAATAACTTATAAACTATAGTCCAAATATTTAATTCCTAAAATTTCGAAGGTGAACCTATTAAATCTCTTAATTATGAATTCGCCCACTAATAAGTTCCAAACTTTCATAACAACTTTTATAAATTACATAATAGCCCAAACTTTATAAATGTTATCTTGACACGTGTTAAATTATCTAAAATTCATAAACTTAATTCCTAACCTTATATTATATTATAATAACACCAAACAGCCCCTTAATTCTCGGCTTTTATAATAAACACACTAAACTTTGTAAAAATTACATTTAAGCCACATAACTTAATTAATTAGTCATTTAAGCACAATAGGATATTTTTAACTCAACAAACCTTAAGATATAAATTGTATACCTAAGTAGCTCATTAAAAACTATTTAACACATAGACCATTCGGTCATAATTTAATTGAGAACATAGTAATAAAAGTGGATTATATATCATAATAACTATACATAAATTCATATGAGTCATATAACTTATGTAAAAATTATTGTAATGTCTTATATTGATTCTTAGCTCAAAATGAAGTATTTTTGCCCTTGATATTCGGCCCTAATTTATTTGTAACATAAATAAATTTTATGACACAAAATATGTCTTAGGTAAATATTTTCCATATATGTTATAGATTACATTTTTGGCATTAATACCATATAGTTTCGGTTTTAATTAACCTAGGAGATGTACATAATTTTTGTATAATTTTTAGAAGCTTAATAAAGCTATAACATAAAGATTTACTTAATAACTTACTTCTTAACAAAGGTGGTTAAGTGCTTGAACTCTCTTGAATCTCCAAGCTTTCTCCAAGGAAATTTTGATGCTCCACTTTGGTTTATGCAAGTGGTGAAGGAGTTTTAGGAGTTAGATCTTGAATAAAGATCATAAGTAGATTTGTAAATAGTTTTACAAGAATTACCTTAAGCTTTACTCCTTATAATCTCGGCTCACTAATGGTGGATGAAGAACAAGTTTTCCTTCATGAAAATGAAGAAGAAAAGAGCCTTAGAAGAAGAAGAACTTGGTTACACATAAAAATGTGCTTTAAGGATTTACAAGCATTAAAACTACCTTAAGATAACCTTGAGATGCTCCTTGGTTTAATGTTGGTTTGGACAACCTCCTTGGAGAACTAATTGATGTCGAATGCTTGTTGGTATGCTAGGAAGAGTTTTGCTTCAAGGCTTGACAATAAATGCTAGGAAATTACCTTTAAGATGAAGATAGAAGTTAAAACTCCATTAATGGACTTAAGAGCTTCAAAGGAAGAAGATGAAGCAAGAAGAGAGAGGAGGGAGCCTTACCAATTCGTTATGAAGAGTGCAAGGAGGGAAATGAGACTAAACTCATGTATAAGGTAAGAGAATGCAATTTGGAATTGATTTTTGTTTTGTCAATTTTTAATGTCAAATGACTATTCTTTTCTTTAGTTTATTCCATGGGTTATTGGCTCAATAAATGCCCATGTTATCTGCATAATTTGACATGTGATGTGGGGTGACAAGGCAAGATGGAGAAATAATGGGAGCTAGAAGACAAGGTAAGTTAGGTAAGTATATTCTTTTGATTTTTCTATGTTTTGTGCTTGTCTTCTTCTCCTCTTGTAGATGAACGAATTCAAGGGGTCAAATGAGGTGTCTCAATCGACATTGAAGAGCCAAGGAAGAGCAAAGGAAGGTCACATGGAGAAAGAAATCAAAAAGTGGAATCTAGATCTACTTTTTACCTTTTTGCATTTTGTTTTCTTCCTAGCTCACATGGCCTTATTCCAATGCATAATTTCGACAGCTTGGTGGTCAATGAGACCTACATACTTTTACATTCAGTAATATAACACATGGGAAGGTGAGTCACCATGTTCTATGCCTTTTATAAACTTTAAATGCAAATTTTATACTAGTTTTTGGGCATAACTTCGGCCCCTATAGAGAGCCTTGTTGACTAGTCTCTCCAACTGATTTAGAAGGTAATTTTAACCCTATTTAAGATTACCAATTCGTGGCATGTCAAAAACTACAAGGCAATTGCGGTAAAATGCGTTTTCGTGACACCCGAAGGTGTGTTTTTGTGCTCTAAGGAAATCTTTGGGAACCAAATTGTTTTTATGAGTTCCAAGTGTTGTAAATGCTTATTATAGTAAATAAAATATTATAAGATGTTACATTGAGTCATATGGGGTTACATTAACCCATGTCATAATTTACGGGCCATCGGGACACTCCCGGGCAAAAAGGAGCGCTAAGAAATCCTCCTGTGGTTTTTGTTGAATTTGAGAAACCACTTCGTGGGTTCACTTTATAATGGTTAATATTGATGTTAGGAACTCTAGGAATTAATTTTATAGGAGTTCGTGCCACCTCGGCACTCCTCCGGACTTTTCGTGCTTAAGGGACGTGCGTGAGCACTCCCGCGCGTTTTGCGTTTTTGACTGAATATAGCTTAGGGAATATGTTTTAATCATATAAAGTTGTATGATCATTTGGTTTGAATATTAGAGGGTCATACAAGGTCATGTTTGACCATATGCTTCTAAGGCGTTTTAGCGTTTATGGAGAAACGACTGTTTTTACGTAACGTTCTCATGCATGGGTTTGCATGCGTACGTGAAATGATTTATAATAGGATTATTTTCCATTAAATAATGGTTTAATAATTTTATTAGATTTGGGGTATTTCAATCTACCCCCCTTAAAAAGGACTTCGCCCGAAGTCTCATATCTAAATTATAAGGATGTGGGGAATCAAGTTCCACTAAGTATCCACAACTCAATCTAGCTTTTAGGGATCAAGTCCCAAGTCTCTATATTCCTAAGTTCACAGTGTACATCAAACACGACGGAATACTTTGGAACAATATAGTGTAATTTAATAACACAGTCACTTTTCATATCAAATAGTGCAGCGTAGTGCACATAAACTTTTCATTGTAGTGTAACAAAGTACACACACTAACAAGTAGAAGTCAAAGTACATTCAAATACAGTGTTACACAAGAACACATACAAGACAAGTGTCACTGAAATGCACTAAAGTGCAACAAAATGTATACTAAACTCACAAACGAAAAGGCTCTACCCCCCCAAAAAAAGAGGGTACGCCCCCGTACCCTAGACTAAAGTGTCTAGTCGGTAAATAATGAGGGAAATTTCGCTCGCATATCTGCTTCTAATTCCCATGTGGCCTCTTCCACATCGTGGTTTGACCAAAGAACTTTTACTAGGCTCACCGATTTGTTTCGGGTATCTCGTGTTTTCTGTCTAAGATTCGTTGCGGTGTTTCCACATACCGCATGTTGGTTCTAATGAGAGTGTCTCTGGTTGTAGAACATGAGAAGGATGAGGCATGTATTTCTTAAGCTGAGACACATGAAAAACATTGTGTACTTTGCCCAACTCAGCTGGCAAATCAAGTCGATATGCCACAAGGCCCACCCGCTCTATGATAGCGTAGGGTCCTACAAATTTCGGGCTTAGTTTGCCCTTTTGCCCAAATCTGAATACACCCTTCATGGGTGATACTCGTAGAAATACCTTGTCGCCAACTGCGAACTCAAGGTCTCGTCGCCTCTCATCAGCATATGATTTCTGTCTGTCTTGTGCTGCTTTCATGTTACTTCTGATTTGTTGTACTTCTGCTGGACTTGCTCTAAGTACTCAGGCCCAATGATGACGGTCTCACTAGACTCGTCCCAGCACAATGGTGTGCGACATGGTCTGCCATATAAGGCTTGGAAAGGTGACATCTGTATAGAGGCGTGATAGCTGTTATTGTATGCAAACTCGATGAGATGTATCTATCCAGCTGCCCTGGAAAACCAAGGCACATGCTCGTAGCATGTCCTCTAAGGTCTGAATAGTCCTCTCTGACTGACCATCTGTCTGAGGATGAAATGCTGTGCTAAGCTTCAATTCAGTGCCAAGTGCTTCGCGAGTAGCTCGCCAATATCGTGAGAGAAATCTAGTATCTCGATCTGAAACAATAGTCTTTGGTACTCCATGATGTCTGATAATCTCTTCTCAAATAGTTCTGCCAACTTTGGCACTTTCCAAGTGTCTTTCATCGGAATAAACCTAGCAACTTTAGTCAGTCGGTCAACAACAACCCAAATCATATAAGTCCTCCTCTCGTAGGTGGTAGTCCCACCACGAAGTCCATAGAGATATCGTAAAACTTCCACTTGGAACTGGCATAGACTGTACCATACCTCCTGGTCGTCTATGTTCGAATTTCACTTTCTGACAAGTGAGACATCGAATCACATATTCTGTCACGTCGCCCTTCATACCACTCCACCAGAAATACCTCTTTAGATCTTTGTACATCTTAGAAGCTCCTGGATGGACAGATGTGGAAGAAGTGTGGGACTCTCGAAGAATATGCTTCTTTATATCTGTGTGTCTCTGGGTATACACAATCTTCCCTTCAATCTGATTAATCCATCATCATGTAGCTGAAACTCATACTTTCCACCCTCAAATGTACGTCAGACAACTTCTGACTGATCTCCATCATTCGCTGATCACTCTGCTGTGCGCTACGTATGTCGTCCATAAGACTCGAGCTAGCCACAATGACATTTAAAGAATGTGCTCGTCGACTCAGTGCGTCTGCTACAACATTAGCTTTCCCTTCTTTGTACTGCAAATCAATATCATAATCCTTAAGAAATTCAACCCATCTTCTTGTCTCATGTTTAACTCCTTCTGGGTGAATACATACTTCAAACTCTTATGATCCGAATATACGGTCATCTGGACACCATACAGGTAGTGGCGCCAGATCTTCAAGGCAAAAACAATAGCTCCAAGCTCCAAGTCATGTGTGGGATAGTTTTCCTCATGTTTCTTCAACTGTCGGGAAGCGTAGGCGACTACCTTCCCATTCTGCATGAGTACACACCCTAATCCCCTTCCTGATGCATCACAGTAAACTTCATAACCCTCAGTGCCTTCAGGTATTGTCAAAACTGGTGCTGATGTCAAAGCGTTCTTCAAAAACTGAAATGATGATTCACACTCTATAGTCCATGTGAATGGTGCATCTTTCTTCATTAAACTGGTCATAGGTTTTGCTAATTTGGAGAAGTCTCTGACAAACCTTCTGTAGTAACCGGCTAACCCCAAAAACTCCTGATATCAGTCACTGTCCTTGGCCTAGGCCAACTGCGAACTGCTTCTATCTTTGCTGGATCCACTGCGATCCCAACATTGAGATAACATGTCCTAAAAAGGAAACTCTGTCCAACCAAAACTCACATTTGGAGAACTTAGCATAAAGCTGGTTCTCCCTTAAGATCTCAAGTACATGTCGGAGGTGACTCTCATGCTCTTCCTTAGACTTTGAATAGATGAGGATGTCATCGATGAATACAACCACGGTCTTATCCAACTGCTCTCTGAATAATCTGTTCATCAAATCCATGAAGACTGCAGGTGCATTAGACAAGCCAAAAGGCATAACTGTAAACTCATAGTGGCCATATCGTGTTCTGAATGCTGTCTTTTCTATGTCTTGCTCCCTGATAGGTATCTGATGGTATCCTGATCTCAAATCGATCTTCGAAAACACTTTTGCTCCTCTCAACTGATCAAACAAGTCGTCAATCCGTGGTAGTGGATATTTGTTCTTCACCGACACTGCATTAAGCTCCTCGGTAATCAATACATAGCCGAACGCTTCCATCCTTCTTCTTCACAAAACAGAACTGGTGCTCCCCAAGGAGATACGCTAGGTCGTATGTATCCCTTGTCCAGTAAATCTTTCAGCTGCTCCTTCAGCTCAGCCATCTCTGCTGGTGCCATACGGTACGGTGCCTTAGCTATGGGACCGGTTACCTGGTAGTAATTCAATGGAGAACTCTACCTCTCTGGATGGCGGTAAGCCTGGAAGTTCCTTTGGAAAAATATCTGGAAATTCCGACACCACTGGCATATCTGGATCAAAATCAGGGTCGTGCTCTACATCCTGAACATAGCATAGGTATACTTCCTTCTGCTTCCACTTGCTTGTACATAGACATAGCAGATATAACTTTTATTGATGGGCTCTAGGGCTGGCTCTGGCGGTATGATACTGTCACTCCTGATGGCTCTTAAGTAACAGTCTGCGCTCTGCACAAAGAATGCGGCCTCTGTGCCGCCCCAACCAGTCCATCCCGACTATAACGTCGAATCCTAGACCTCTGAACTCAATAAGGTCAATGGGAAATCCTCCTCCTTAATACTGATAGTGGCTCCTCTATAAAGACGAGTGCAACTGATCTTCTCCTTAGACGGGAGTGCCACCTTAAAATCAGGTAACTCTACAGCGTCTAGCCCAACTTCCCCACAAGCGAAGGCAAAACGAAAGTATGTGAGGCTCCGGAGTCAAACAGTACTAGTGCATCCACTCCATTAACAGGAAAGGTACTAGTGAGGATCGCGCCGCCCTTGCTGGCCTCCTCCTCAGTAAGAATACTTAAGGCACCTTCCGTCTCCTTAGTACAACCTAATAACAGAATCTGGTAGTACTTTGATATATGATGGGGTCTAAAGACATTCACTTTCATAACAATATGCTTCATTGATGAGATGATCTCCTTTCAGATGTCCAAACAATTACAATACTAGTACTTTCTAAAAGTCAAACTTAATCTTCCTGGTTTCATGTGAGTGTGTGTTTATCACTGTCGAAGGTGCGTGTTTAGTTTGATCCTCTTAATTCCATGGTATAGCAACCTTGACTTTCCACCCATTACTAAAACATCTCCTGAACTCAATATGATTTTCTTTGCAAGGTCCACACGCTTCTGCTCGCCATAAAGGAACTCTGCGTCATCTCCAATTGACAAAGATAATACTGGTATCCCCTGTTCAAGGGACCCTTGTTTCATCATTGTCCTGGTGTAGTCCTAAAAGCCTCCTTCTTCATAGAAGTTGATGATACATAGATCAGCCCTTAGATTGGGAACTGGATCTTCTTCTAGCTGTTGAGCTGTATTAACTGCTTGTTCCACAATTGGTAAAAATTCTTCTGGGATTTTTGGTACTTGTGCTCCATCTCCATTTCTTGTATCTTGGTAGGTTTTTGTGTAAGGATTCCAATCCTTTCCTAAGCACATCATTTTCAGCTTCATCTTTGATCCTCCTGGAAATTCTTGAGTGTAGAACCCTCTGGTCCTGCTCCCAATTCTAGACATTTTCTGATGATTGTAATTTGTGTCTCCGGTGTTAGGTATCCTTTGAGTAATATCAACCTGGTTGGATAACCTTACATTGTTCGTTCCCTGGTTTTGTATTTTGATAATGTTTTCTTCCAGGGAGGGCGGTGAGGGGTAGGAAAGCATATCTTATAGCTTCCTACGTGGTTAAATTTTACTAGTGAGTCTTCTACTTCTTCCCTACTCAATTAGGCAATCAAGGCATGCAAGCACTCATTCACATCATCCATTGCTCAATAATAGGTTCACATGGTTTAGAAATACCTGGGTTGGTAGAAGGACCAGCCTCATCTGAGCGGTCCATGACATGCAGGGCGGGTCCCGATGCTGGGCCTTTGCCCTTAACCCTGAGCCTGGTTTGTTGGCGGAGGGCGAGTATCGCTAGCTCCATTCTTAGGGCCGGTGTTTGCCTTTGCTCCCGGGCGGTAGTTCTTGCTCTCCGGGTTTCGGACACACTCGAAGGCCCGATGTCCAAGTATTGGACAGTGGCGACACTGAACTTTTCTCCCCTTGGCAGTCCACGCTGGGGTGATCTTTCCACACTGTCTACAGTTGGAACGGCGGACATACTTCTGGCCCGTGTTTGAGAGATCCAGAACCTAATACAATCAAGGTCAATACACATTCTAACGGTACTGAAGTAATCACACAAGTTTCAAATTTGACTGCTTGGTTAGAGTGCCTACCCTTAGGTGGGTAGGTTTTTTGTGATGTTGCGGCCGTGGGTTTCTGACGGGGTTCCCAGTAGTTTGGTCCCCTTCCCTTGGTAGGACCCCTGGCCTTTCTGATAAGGTTTGTTCCTTTTGTTGGTTCCCCTGCTTAGCATCTTCGCCACCAGGTCCGTCCTTCCTCTTTTGGGAGCTCAAAGCATCCCTTCTCTTACATGTAATCTCCACCACGGATCGGCAGCATGATAACATTCCTGAAATCTCAAGGTATCAATCTCCAATTCTCCCATGACGGGGTATAGTAGATAATAAAATTTTCAACCGGTTTACTCTCCTGTTTTACCTGTAACTGGTAGGGATGATTGGTCCCATCCCAAATGGAGTCGAGGGCTCAGTCCCCCGTAGAATCGTCAGTCGACCAACACTTGGTCCGAGTATCCTATACGGGTAGTAGTCGGAGTAGCAAAGTGAACTTCGCATAGTACTCATCCATGACATCTTTCCCGTCTGCTCCAGGGCATCAAACTCTCTCGTCTTCAACCATCCTGGGTGGGCCGGGTAGTATTTGCCCCTAAGTAGTGCAGTGTAGTGTCCCCAGTAAATGCTGGGTCATCCAGGTGGTCGGCTTTCACCATGTTCCACCAATCTCGCCTGCATCCTTCAGATAAAAGGCAGCAAGCCTTACCTTTTCCCTAGCTGGGACTGCAAGCGTCTCTCGAACGCTGTCTCCATCTCCATGATGTATGTCTCCAAGTGAGCAGGGTCAGTCTGCCCTTGAATGCAGTTGGCCTCAGATCAGCCAAACTCTTCACCCAATCTCTCTCCTGGGTGGTGGTGGTGGAGGTAGCTGCTGCTGCTGTCCAACCCCCGCCTGTGCAAATGCCTGAGCGATTAAAGTAGCAATGTCTGCCAGCCTGATGTTTGGCTCCTCATCGGCCTGTCCACGGCGTCCTCCTCTTCCTGACATCTGCAGGATGTTGAGGTATAAGATACTGTGGTCGCAATCTCGGTCTTGGATAGTAGTCTAAGTAAAACTAACTTAAACTCCTTTCAATACTATCACTCAACCCATAACCTAAGCTTTAGAAATCCTAATCCGGTGTATCCTTGTATCCAGAGCGTAACTACGCTCTGATACCAACTTTTTGTAACACCCCAACCCGAAATTCAATAACCTGAACGCGATCACTCCCAAATAAAATACAACTGCAGCGGAAATAAAATAAATAAAAACAACCGGGCGGTATTACAATGCCGTTGGCCACCTTGTGACCAACAAGGCTAACTCCAAATACAATCCCAAAAGTCACGGTCTGAATACGAATACAATCCGAGATACTAGGAATCAAACTCAAATGTAAATACTTAAGAAAAACAAAAACTAGTAGGAGACTCCCATAGCTTGAATCTACCCCACCTACACTCGTTGTGGTAATCTTCTCAACTTCAGGTACCTGAAAAATGGGGGTGCCCCAAAGGGCTCAGCAAACAATGCTGGTATGGAAAACGTGCAGCCCATCGTCTACCGGGCCACACCAACTACTTTGTCGAACACATGCAGTTCATTTTTATAAAGCGTAAACAAGCATAGTCTAATAATAACAAGTATCCATACAAGGACAATAATGTCACATAGAACAAGACTTCAGAAGGTCAAGTTAGCTGAACTGAATCATTTGATAGCGTCGGGTCCACACAGTGGGACTGACAGATGTATAAAAGTATATCAATACAGTGGCGGTATAGTGACCTCGTTAAAGAGAAAGGTTGGGCAGTTAGTCCCAGGAGATAACGTAGTTAAACCCTGTACTGAGAACTGATGGGAAATAGAACCCACAAGATGGAATGAAGTCTTCCTCTCCACTGAACTGATGGGCATTAGAATCCCCCGAGAGGAATAAAGTCTTCCTCTCCACTAAATGTTCCGTCGCGACGTAATTGAATAGGAGACGACCTGAGACAGGTACACTCCTGTAGCATGCATGGCCAGATCCAACTGGGCTCCTCGTACTCGTAGTATAGTATTGTTAGGTGGCATATAAAGACGTTAAACAAGAACACAATGTGTATTGTCAATTATCACGTTTAGGATAATGACGTTTGTTACAAAGTGAAGTTAGTGAGAGACTTGAGTACAAGTCCTCGGTATACTGAAACGCAGGTATTAATCCACTGGTATAGTAGTGTTTGTATGCGTGGGACATACACGTTTAGTCAGCATCATTCACGCGCATAGAATAATACCACAGTGCACAAGAGTAAAACAACAGTTTACATTAAATTATCTTGGTCGTATTTCAAACAACAGATAGCACACAAGCCGGTGTAATCCGGTAGAAAAACAGGTTGCAAGAATCCCATACCGTTCACCGTAGGTTGCAGTGGATTATACCCTGGTCAACGTCTGGTCAAACAAAGTCCTAGAATAGGATTAACTGAGAGGGTTAATTTATGTTACCCTTATATATATAATTTATTGGATCTTTTAACAAATCTCGTATTGATTTATTTGAGGTTTATTTCTTTTAATTTACCTCATGATTTAATGTATATCTATTTGTTATTCCTTTTCGATTTATTTATAAATCATTTAATGTACATATATGTATTCATATATCATGTACATATTTGGTTGTTTATTTTAATTGGTCTAAGTGACATAACAACTTATAATTTTCTAACTATATTTAAATGTCTTACAATGACATAATATCTTATAATCTCATTAGTTCTCCTTTTAGTCATAAATATATATCTATTGTTTTCCTTTAACTTCCTTATAACTATATAGGCCATAGTTCTAATTCCATAATTCCTTTAATTAAAATTATTTCTTCTTCTAATCCCTCCAAATATCCATATAGGACCTATACTTATTTAAATCTAAATTATTACCCTTATACTTCGGTTATTTATAAATCAACCATATTAATTCATAAACTTTACATTTAAATTCTAATCTTTCTATATATCAGTTTAAATTCCTTATTTAATTAAATCACAAAACTACCATTAATATTTTGGTATATACTTTTAAATATTGTAACTTTTGAAAATTACAACTTAGCCCCTCTTAAGTCTCGGCCAATATATATATATATTCCTTATAATTGCAATTTAGCCACAAAATCTTATAATCTTAACATAATGCCTTATAAACTATAGTTTTAATTTTAATTCTCCATAAATGCCGAATATATATATATAAATTCTTAAATTACCAAACTAACCCCAAAGAATTTCGGCTTTGTCATTTATTCTCCCTTAATTACATTTTCATCCCAAAACTTTATAATAACTTCTTAATAACTATAAACTATAGTCCAAATATTTAATTCCTAAAAATTTCGAAGTGAACCTATTAAATCTCTTAATTATGAATTCGCCCACTAATAAGTTCCAAACTTTCATAACAACTTTATAAATTACATAATAGCCCAAAACTTTATAAAATGTTATCTTGACACTTGTTTAAATTATCTAAAATTCATAAACTTAATTCCTAACCTATATTATATTATAATAACACCAAACAGCCCATTAATTCTCGGCTTTTATAATAAACACACTAAACTTTGTAAAAATTACATTTAAGCCACATAACTTAATTAATTAGTCATTTAAGCACTAATAGGATATTTTTAACTCAACAAACCTTAAGATATAAATTTGTATACCTAAGTAGCTCATTAAAAACTATTTAACACATAGACCATTCGGTCATAATTTAATTGAGAACATATAGTATATAAAAGTGGATTTATATATCATAATAACTATACATAAATTCATATGAGTCATATAACTTATGTAAAAATTATTGTAATGTCTTATATTGATTCTTAGCTCAAAATGAAGTATTTTTGCCCTTGATAATTCGGCCCTAATTTATTTGTAACATAAATAAATTTTATGACACAAAAATATGTCTTAAGGTAAATATTTTCCATATATGTTATAGATTACATTTTTGGCATTTAATACCATATAGTTTCGGTTTTAATTAACCTAGGAGATGTACATAATTTTTGTATAATTTTTAGAAGCTTAATAAAGCTTATAACATAAAGATTTACTTAATAAACTTACTTCTTAACAAAGGTGGTTAAGTGCTTGAACTCCTCTTGAATCTCCAAGCTTTCTCCAAGGAAATTTTGATGCTCCACTTCGGTTATATGCAAGTGGTGAAGGAGTTTTAGGAGTTAGATCTTGAATAAAGATCTTAAGTAGATTTGTAATAGTTTTACAAGAATTTACCTTAAGCTTTACTCCTTATAATCTCGGCTCACTAATGGTGGATGAAGAACAAGTTTTCCTTCATGAAAATGAAGAAGAAAAGAGCCTTAGAAGAAGAAGAACTTGGTTACACATAAAAATGTGCTTTAAGGATTTACAAGCATTAAAACTACCTTAAGATAACCTTGAGATGCTCCTTGGTTTAATGTTGGTTTGGACAACCTCCTTGGAGAACTAATTGATGTCGAATGCTTGTTGGTATGCTAGGAAGAGTTTTGCTTCAAGGCTTGACAATAAATGCTAGGAAATTACCTTAAAGATGAAGATAGAAGTTAAAACTCCATTAATGGACTTAAGAGCTTCAAAGGAAGAAGATGAAGCAAGAAGAGAGAGGAGGGAGCCTTACCAATTCGTTGATGAAGAGTGCAAGGAGGGAAATGAGACTAAACTCACGTATAAGGTAAGAGAATGCAATTTGGAATTGATTTTTGTTTTGTCAATTTTTAATGTCAAATGACTATTCTTTTCTTTAGTTTATTCCATGGGTTATTGGCTCAATAAATGCCCATGTTATCTGCATAATTTCGGACATGTGGGGTGACAAGGCAAGATGGAGAAAATAATGGGAGCTAGAAGACAAGGTAAGTTAGGTAAGGTATATTCTTTTGATTTTTCTATGTTTTGTGCTTGTCTTCTTCTCCTCTTGTAGATGAACGAATTCAAGGGGTCAAATGAGGTGTCTCAATCGACATTGAAGAGCCAAGGAAGAGCAAAGGAAGGTCACATGGAGAAAAGAAATCAAAAGGTGGAATCTAGATCTACTTTTTACCTTTTTGCATTTTGTTTTCTTCCTAGCTCACATGGCCTTATTCCAATGCATAATTTCGACAGCTTGGTGGTCAAATGAGACCTACATACTTTGACATTAAGTAATATAACACATGGGAAGGTGAGTCACCATGTTCTATGCCTTTTATAAACTTTAAATGCAAATTTTATACTAGTTTTTGGGCATAACTTCGGCCCCTATAGAGAGCCTTGTTGACTAGTCTCTCCAACTGATTTAGAAGGTCATTTTAACCCTATTTAAGATTACCAATTCGTGGCATGTCAAAAACTATAAGGCAATTGCGTAAAACGCGTTTTCGTGACACCCGAAGGTGTGTTTTTGTGCTCTAAGGAAATCTTTGGGAACCAAATGTTTTTATGAGTTCCAAGTGTTTTTAAATGCTTATTATAGTAAATAAACATATATTAAGATGTTACATTGAGTCATATGGGGTTACATTAACCCATGTCATAATTTACGGGCCATCGGGACACTCCCGGGTAAAAGGAGCGCTAAGAAATCCTCCTGTGGTTTTTGTTGAATTTTGAGAAACCACTTCGTGGGTTCTCTTTATAATGGTTAATATTGATGTTAGGAACTCTAGGAATTAATTTTATAGGAGTTCGTGCCACCTCGGCACTCCTCCGGACTTTTCGTGCTTTAAGGGACGTGCGTGAGCACTCCCGCGCGTTTTGCGTTTTTGACTGAATATAGCTTAGGGAATATGTTTATATATTCATATAATAGTTGTATGATCATTTGGTTTGAATATTAGAGGGTCATACAAGGTCATGTTTGACCATATGCTTCTAAGGCGTTTTAGCGTTTATGGAGAAACGACTGTTTTTACGCAACGTTCTCATGCATGGGTTTGCATGCGTACGTGAAATGATTTATAATAGGATTATTTTCCATTAAATAATGGTTTAATAATTTTAATTAGATTTGGGGTATTTCAGATTGTATCTGAATTCCCTAATGTATTCCCTAAGGAGCTACCTGGTATGCCACCTCAGAGAGCAGTGGAATTTGAGATTGATCTCCTGCCTGGTACCGGTCCCATTGCTAGGGCATCGTACCATATGGCACCTGCAGAAATGACAGAGCTGAAAGAACAATTGCGCGATCTTCTCGACAAAGGGTTTATACGCCCGAGTGTGTCACCCTGGAGAGCACCGGTCCTCTTCGTGAAGAAGAAGGACGGTAGTCTCCGACTTTGTATTGACTACCATGAGTTGAATGCGGTTACAGTAAAAAATAAATACCCATTGCCACGCATTGACGACCTATTCGGCCAGCTGAAGGGAGCCTTAGTCTTCTCCAAGATCGACATCCGTTCTGGGTTTCATCAGATTGCTATCAGAGAGCGAGACATCGAGAAAACGGCATTCCACACCAGATATGGCCACTACGAATTCACAGTCATGCCATTCGGTTTGTCAAATGCACCAGCAAACTTCATGGATTTAATGAATCGACTATTCAGTGAGCAATTAGACACTTCAGTTGTTGTCTTCATCGACGACATCCTTGTGTACTCAAAGTCATCAGAAGAGCACAAAATAAATTTGAGGAAAGTACTTGAGACACTGCGCGAGAACCAGCTTTATGCGAAGTTCTCCAAATGCGGGTTCTGGCTAGATCAGGTATCATTCCTCGGTCATGTCATCTCGAGTGCAGGTATTTCAGTTGACCCTTCTAAAATTGAAGCTGTACGATCATGGCCTAGACCCAAGACTGTTACCGACATCCGGAGCTTTCTTGGTCTAGCCGGTTACTACCGGAGATTCGTAAAGGACTTCTCGAAAGTCGCTAAGCCCATGACTACATAGATGAAGAAAGATGCACCGTTTGTATGGACAGACGAGTGCGAGGTATCATTCCAGAGCCTAAAAGACTCATTGACCTCAGCACCCATCCTTACTCTTCCAGAGGGCACAGAGGGATTTGAGGTGTATTGTGATGCATCAGGCAAGGGAATGGGATGCGTACTCATGCAGCATGGCAAGGTTGTAGCTTATGCCTCCCGCCAGCTGTAAAAACATTAGAGAATTACCCGACTCACGACTTAGAGAGTTAGGAGCCATTGTCTTCGCCTTGAAGATATGGCGACACTATCTCTATGGGGTAAGCATCACCATCTACTCCGACAACAAGAGCTTACAGTATGTATTCACGCAGAAAGAACTGAATTTGAGACAGAGAAGGTGGATGGAGTTTCTCTCAGATTACGACATCGACCTGCAGTATAAGGAAGGGAAGGCAAATGTGGTAGCCGATGCCCTGAGCCGTCGAGCACACTCGCTTCATTCGCTACTCGCTTCTTCTACCTTGGTTGACGAGGTGCGAGACGCTCAGTTGAGCGACCCTTACATGACCGAAATAAGACAGAAGATCACCGATGGTACATTCGAGAAGAAGTATGACTTCAAGTTACATGAAGATGGTCTGATCCGGCTGAATGGCAGGTTATGCGTTCCCCGAAGCAATGCTGAGCTGAAGGATCGCATCCTGTAAGAGTCACATAGTTCTACATTATCCGTCCATCCAGGAGCCTCCAAGATGTACAAAGACATGAAGAGGTACTTCTGGTGGTCTGGAATGAAGTCAGATGTGACAGAGTATGTATTGAAATGCTTAACATGCCAGAAGGTGAAGTTTGAACATCGTAGACCGGGCGGAATAGTACAATCGATGCCAGTTCCGGAGTGGAAATTTCATGATGTCTCCATGGATTTTGTTGTAGGACTCCCACCTCCTAGGGGAGGACTCAACATGATCTGGGTTGTAGTCGATCGCCTCACCAAGGTTGCCCGATTCATACCGATGAAGGACACCTGGAAGGTAGTGAAGCTCGCAGAGCTATTCGACAAGGAGATTATCAGACACCATGGAGTCCCGAAGACTATAGTATCTGACCGCGACACCAGATTTCTTTTGAGATACTAGAGAGCTACACGGGAAGCGTTGGGTACAAAATTGAAATACCCCGTAATTAAAAATAGTGATTAATTAGGCTAATAAGTAATTTAGAAGCTTAATTATGCATAAATAATCATAAGGAACAAATCCCGAAGAAAACGGATCCTTAAAATGGATTAAAAACGCTAACGAACCTTAAAGCGCGTTTTTCGAGGAAACCGGGAAAACGTGACTTTAAGCGGGTCAAATAGACTCGTAACAATTTTGCTCAACTAAATGGTCATTAATAAATATTAGTGGAGCTTTAGAACCAATAAAATCAATAAAACGAGAAATTAGTAAAAACTATCAAAAACGGGAAGTTGTGGGGTAGAAACATAAATAACTCATACTTATGTGTCCACTTTTGAAAATAAAAATGTAAAGTGTGTGTGTGTGCTATGTGCCAGCCGGCCCCCATCCCTCTCTCTCACACACTCACTTATCCTCTCTTATTTACAAAACAACAAAACAATTAAAAAGCATAAAGTAAACTACTTTATCTACCTCACTCACTTATTACTCTCTCTCCTACCCCATTCTCTTCACTCACGTACACAGCCCCCATCTCCCTCACTCTCTATTTTCTTCTTCCTCCAACCAGACAACAATGGAGAAGTGAGCAACCTCACAAGAAACTCAACTTCTCTCCTCTTGTTACTCCCTAAAACCTTCTCCAAAAATTACAAAAACTACACCATTGTCTTCCTCTCATCAAGGAGAGTATTTCCCTCCTTTCAAAATCTGAAAAGGAGCATCTTCATCTCCATGGGTGTGGAGCATTTAGAGCTTCAAGACTACCATTATAACCACCTCCTTCTCCTTGTCATCTTGAGGTAAAAATATTCTTGAAACCTCATTGTTTTCTAGTCTTGTGGGCAAAACAAAATTTAAAGCTAAACTCTTGTTTGCCCCTTTGCACTCTAGCCGATTTTGGCACTCTTGGAGGGTGAGAAATATTGTTCTTGAGCTGTACCAAGCATTACCTACACCCTTGAAAGGTAATGAAATTCTAAACCCTAAAACTCACATTAAGCTTTAAAGATTTGAAAGGGTTAGTTAGTGTATTAAAATGGTGTGTATATATGGGTTGTAGTGTTAGAGGATTTGAATTACCAAACCGGTGGGAAGAGAAAAGAAAGAAAGAAGGAAGAAGCAAGAGGAAGAAAAAACAAACTAGAAGAGAAACAAGGGAATTATGCTTATCCTTGTGTAGCTTTGTAAATGGTAATGTAACAGATTTTTAGTAGTGTAAATGGGTATTGTAAAATGGTAATGTAGTGGTAGTGTAATATGTAAGAGAATACAAGTGTTTTACACCCTTAAAAGACATTAAAAAATTGAAACCTAGATGGGAATTAGAGGTTGTGTGCAGGAATTTTGGAGTGCTTAGTGTTTGGTACTTGTGTATGAGAGCGTGTATATTGGTGATTGATGAAACAGGTGAGATGGATAGCAAAATGTGAATAAATGATGTGATGAGAGTGTAAGAATTTATGGGAGGTTATGTCAAAATTTACCTAGAACTTGAACACTTAAGAGACTAGAAACTAGGTGAAAACATATGGTTGTAACAGATTTTGATTGAGATAGTTAGAGGGTAGGTTGGGAGAGATAGTTAATGTATTGTAATGCATTAGAAGTGGTAGAAATGACATTAGAAGAGGGAGCTATAGATGGGGAGAGTTAGAGCCAAAATCTGTAGCAAATGCAATTAAGGGAAGGACCAAAGTAAGTGTTGCAATGGAAGTTAGGAAATAAGTGTGTAGATTGCTAAGGAAATGTGTAATGGGTTAATGGATGAACTAAGGTGTATTAGAAGGTTTAATTAGTGTTAAAACATGTGGGATTAAGTGTAGGAACAATGGGGAAGTAATGGGTAAGAAGAGGGACTGAAAACAGAAATAAAAATGCAAATACTGGACTGGACCGACCTTGGGACCGGACTTGCAAGGTTGGTCGAGCCCAGATTTACAAGGGACGGGAAGCTTCTGGAATGGACCGACCTTGGGGACCAAACTTGCAAGGTCGGTCGGCCAGAAAATTTCCAGTCATAAAACCTTCTGGAATGGACCGACCTTGGGGACCGGACTTGCAAGGTCGGTCGGCCTAAAATTCTTCTGTAATGAAACTTACTGGAATGGACCGACCTTGGGACCGGACATGCAAGGTCGGTCGACTCCAGAATATCGAAACCAAAACTCACTGGAATGGACCGACCTTGGGACCGGACTTGGCAAGGTCGGTCGGCCCTGTAATTTTCCAGCGTATGTACCCTACTGACTTCGACCGACCTTGGGTCCGACCCTGGGTAAGGTCGTTCGGGTCAAAAAAAAATGTATAACTATAATAAGTATAATAATATATAGATATATACATACATATGTATGTGAGGACACCCTTGTTAAGTAAGGAAGTAACATGAAGTAATGGAAAGTAAGTAAACAATTTGTAAGTATAAGAATTGTAAGGACTTAGTAAGTGTGAGTTAGGAAACATAAGAGTAATCGAGTCAAGTTAATGATAGTTAGATTAATCATTCGATTGTAGGTACATCATAGGATTTGATTTGTGAACACCGGAGGAACGTCGGATACAAGTACAACGGTGAACGGTATGAATTTCTCATGCCCCGTATGCTACCTTGGTTACTCTGATTTGTGTGTTGTGTGCTAATTGATCACCAAATAAGATAAATGCACGAATCGGAGTTATCATGCTTACTTGTGAATATGTAGTGTTGTATATTATTGAATGTTGTCTTTAAATCTTAGTTTGTATAATTCATGAAATGTATGGATGAATATGAGTGTGTGTATGTATGATGCATTGTACTGTGACCGAATGCGTTTGTGATTGGACTTCTAACCGATTCCTAACAAGCTAACAAATCTAACTTAAATTGGTAATTAAATTGGAATGAGTAGAAGTCCGATATAGTTTCGGCCACACGTGAGGATGCGGAGACACAAGAGGTTGGATCCAAGTCCTGACTCTTAAACTGGTCCGCGGCCCAAATCCCTTAAATGGGTAGCATCCCGGATTGGTGAGTCAAGTAAATCCCGGTGGTGGGACGGTGTCCCCGGGCCGGAGGTCATATCGACTTAACATGAGTATGAGTAAGTAAGTAAGAATGAGTAAGTAAGTAAATGAAAGTAAGTAAGTAAAGTAAGAGCAAGTAATGCGTAATAAGTAAAAGAGTAATAAGCATTCCGATTAACCCGGATGCACAATTTGGCTAACCCTTGGGAAGGTAAGTAATGTGTATGCAATTGTATTGCTGTATGGATTGTGAATGGTATTGTGAATGAAGGTATGTTGTATGCAAAGCATGTATGTATGTTAAAAATGAACCGCATGCCTATTTGACCTTAATTAGTCGGCGTGCCCTTGTTAGCACGCGGTATATGCGAAGTTCATGCACAGCTTTTGCTGAGCCCCTTGGGGCGATGTTTTTATTACACGCAGGTACACGAGAAGGGTGAAGATGATGAAGACTTAGATTGATTTCTTTTTGTCTGTATTAATGAATTGTGAATGGTGTACTGAGTTGTACACGGCTAGGAGCCTTTTTGATTAACCGGTGTACCATGGGGTACACCTTTTGGATATTGATGGGATGGTGAATTGGTATAGATGAGTAGTTGGTAGAAACTCATTATTTTTGGTAAACTTGGGAATGATGCAATTGAATAAACTTTGGCACTCGGTAATCCATTAATGTAAATATTTGATATTCGGTAATTGGTAAGTAATGTAGTAGCTCGGTATACTATGTCATCAGACCGTGATTGTAGTAAGGTAAGCCTAGCTAGCCGTATGGGCGGTTAGCGGCGTTGTATCACCCGCCGTAGTAGTAGGTATTTTCCGCTGCGAGTAGCTTTGATTATTGGGATGATTGGACGGTAAGCATAGGATTAACGGTAGGGGTGTTACAAAAAGTGGTATCAGAGCGTAGTTACGCTCTGATGTCCATAGTTACCAAGCATAGGGAATACCGAGTTAGGATTTCAACCGTCTTAAGACGGATACTTAGAAACCTAACTAGGAACAACCGTTGTTAACGACGGATACCCTTGACGTCCTTATGGATGATACCTTGCTTAAATTCCAAGACCCTTAGGTCATATCTTGCAAAGCCTAATGTAAATGTTGACTGTTCAGATGTCAGGATGAGGCCGAGGCCGAGGGAGAGGCGAAGCCTCTGAAGGGCCTGGCGCACAGACGATAGCTGAGATCGTCGCCGCCACGGTAGCGCAGATGCTACCGCAAGTAATCAATGCTATGCAACAAAACCAACAGAACCAAACGGGACCAATCCCTCCCCCTCCACCCAGAGAAGCCAACTGGGTAAAAGCTGTAGCGGAACTCCGCCCTCCCTGCTTCAGGGGCGAGAGTGATCCGGCTAAGCTAGAAGCCTATATCTCCGAGATGGAGACGGCGTTCGAAACCCTCGAAGCTCCTACTGGAGTTTGAGTTAGAGTAGCGGCTTATTATCTAAAAGATGCATCCGTGGATTGGTGGAAGCTAGTCAAGCATGAGCATGTCAATGACCCTACCTTCGATTGGGAGTCCTTTGCATCCCTCCTCCAATCCAAATACTACCCGGAACATGTCAAGACCAAGAAAAGGCTTGAATTGGATGCTTTGAAAATGACAGAGAAGATGTTTGTCGATGAGTACTACAAAACCTTCACTTCCATCCTTCGTCTTCTACCCAACCTTGGGTACACCGGCCAGGTGTTGGTCGATCGCTTTTATGGCGGTCTGAGCCATCGCCTGCAGTACGGTATGGGCTACACACGATTTACCTCCCTTCAGGTAAATATCGGTTTAACCCTTAGTACCACTGTAATTCCTTAAACTCCTTAAATATTAAATCTTTACCTCTATCTCTTTTAATAAGAATCCCGGCTAATACCTGAAACTTCAGGAGTGTTATCACGCGGCTTCTCACGTTGAGATCACTTGCCAATTACGGGATGAAGAAACCGCGCTGAAGCGCAAGGCTAACAGTAAGAACACCAGCTCTGAGGAGCAGAACCAAGGGAAAAGCTGGAAAAAGAAGAAGGGAAAGTTCTTCAATCAAACCCAAAGAACTTCCCAAGTGAGAGCAGTGCCCATGCGGAGCAGGGCAAACCAGTTTAGCTTCTTCAACTAGGTTCATCTGCACCGGTGGCTGCGAAGCCACTGAGATCACACCCACCTAAGGGTAAACTTCTACTCCTAATCCATATTTGTATAAGTATCATATCTAGTATATCCACGCACAAATGTGCTAATCCTCTAAACCTTAGGTTCTGGCTCCGGTTTCACCAAAAACTTCTCTGACGGCCGCGCTTATGTGTGCCGCAAGTGCAACCAAGACCATCCCGGCAAGGATTGCCAAGGGAGAGAAATCCGGTGCTACAATTGTCAGAAGCCCGGACACTGAGCCAATGTATGCCCTGAGAATGCTAAACCGAGAGGAAACTTCCAAAGCTACAGACAAAGGGAAGGCAAGGAGGTTGCATCTGGCGATGCACCAACCCAGCAGGCACCACAGGGATAGGGATCCCGGGGTCCTCCGAGGGGCGCACCCCAGAGGTAGCCTGTCTTGCACGTTATCGACCGTGATGGGTCCGGTTCTAAGTCCGGCCCAGGTAATTATCTAAACCTTGAATCCTTGAGAAGCATGCCTAAGTATTAGAGTAATTGTTTGAATGAATGCATGAGTAAATGAATAGAAGTGTGTATTGAGCATGAAATGAAGTAGTTGAAATTAGTACTCACCGTAGATGAAATTTATAACCTTAGGAAGCTTTAGTATCTGCTATCCGATACCGTTGAAACAAAATCAAGAAGAGACCGACATCACCACACACCACTACCCCAGTGAACAGTGTCAGGTCATCCGCCCAGGTATGATTTTATTAAGGGGATACCTGACACTCGAAGCACAAATCTCAATCATCCGACGATGCAACGATCTAGGAACGGGTCAAGGAGGATTTTATACACCCGAATTCCCCGGTGGAGAGAAGATGAAGCTGAAAATGATGTCCTTGGGAAAGGATTGGAATCCTTATACCAAGACATACCAGGAGACACGAACACAAGACGGAGCGACGCCACCGACAATACCTCCAGAATTTCAGACACTTGTCACACAAGCAGTAGAACTTGCACAACAATGTGAACATGATCCGATTCCCGCACTTGAAGCGGACCTCTGTATCGTCAACTTCTACGAGAAAGAAGGACGACTTGGGTTACACCAAGACAAGGACGAGACAACGGAATCTCTTGAACAAGGAGTGCCCGTAGAGTCTTGGTCCATTGGTGATGACGCTGTATTTTTGTATAGCGAGCAGAAGCGTGTGGACCTCGCACAGAAATTGGTATTGAGATCAGGAGATGTCCTAATCATGGGTGGAAAATCTAGGATGCTGTATCACGGGATCAACAAGATCAAGTTGAATACGGCACCACCGGCAATAATCAATGCCACACACATGAAACCAGGACGCCTGAACCTTACCTTTAGGAAGTATTAAATTCATAGTATCATGTAATGTATTAGTAACGTGTATTAGAGACACGGTATGTATGATAGTTGGTTTATCAATAAAGAGCAGTGTTGATTTAAAGCTCACTTGTGTCCACCATCAATACTTATGAAATTGTGACTTCAATAGGTTGTGGACTCGGTACCGAAGGTAACCTGAGTATCCTCACCGAAGCACAAGCCGGCAAGAGCGGCACCATCTTAACGGGAACCTTCCCAGTGAACGGCATTGAAGCCAATATGTTATTCAACTCCGGCACCTCTCACACCTTCGTATCACCATCTTTTGTGAAGAGGTTAGGCCTAGATGCGGATGAGCTACCGAACTTCCTGGTTACTCTCCCATCGAAGGAGCGAGTACAGTGCACCAAGTATTACAAAGCAGCCACGATTGAAATCAAAGGCGAATCGTTTCCCATCTCCTTCATCGATTTAATGGATTGGGATTCGACTTAATAATCGGAATGAATTGGTTGGAGCGGCACAAGGGTAGGATCCTCTGCGCCGAGCATCCATTGCTACTCAAGAGTCCTTCTGGGGTTACTGTATCTTACTGCCAGAGACCGAGAGAGCCTTCGACCACACTCATATCAGCCATGGCCATGTACGGGAGCTCAGAAAGGGCCATGAAGTATATTTGTGTATGTACAAGACCTGGAGCGAGATCCAGAGTTCAGTGATGATGTACCGATTGTATCTGAATTCCCTGACGTATTCCCTAGGGAGCTACCCGACATGCCACCTCAGAGAGCAGTAGAATTTGAGATTGACCTCTTGCCAGGTACCGGTCCCATTGCTAGGGCACCGTACCGTATGGCACCAGCAGAAATGACAGAATTGAAAGAGCAGTTACGTGACTTACTCGACAAAGGGTTCATACGCCCGAGCGTATCACCCTGGGGAGCACCGGTTCTCTTCGTGAAGAAGAAGGACGGTAGTCTCCGACTTTGTATTGACTACCGCGAGCTGAATGCGGTCACAGTCAAAATAAATACCCATTGCCACGCATCGACGACCTATTCGACCAGCTGAAGGGAGCCTCAATCTTCTCCAAGATCGACCTCCGTTTTGGGTATCATCAGATTGCTATCAAAGAGCAAGATATTGAGAAAACGACATTCTGTACCAGATATGGCCATTACGAATTCACCGTCATGCCATTCGGTTTGTCAAATGCACCGGCAAAGTTCATGGACCTCATGAATCGTCTATTTAGTGAGCAGTTGGACACTTCGGTTGTTGTCTTCATCGACGACATCCTTGTATATTCAAAATCAGTAGAGGAACATGAAATTCATTTGAGGAAAGTGCTTGAGACACTGTGCGAGAATCAGCTGTATGCGAAGTTCTCCAAATGCGAGTTCTGGCTAGATCAGGTATCATTCCTTGGTCATGTCATCTCGAGCGCAAGTATCTCGATTGACCCTTCTAAGATTGAAGCCATACGATCATGGCCTAGACCTAAGACTGTTACCGACATTCGGAGCTTTCTTGGTCTAGCCGGTTACTACCGGAGATTCGTAAAGGACTTCTCGAAAGTCGCTAAGCCCATGACTACATTGATGAAGAAAGATGCACCGTTTGTATGGACAGATGAGTGCGAATTATCGTTTCAGAGCCTAAAGGACTCATTGACCTCAGCGCCCGTCCTTACTCTTCCAGAGGGCACAGAGGGATTTGAGGTATATTGTGATGCATCGGGTAAAGGAATGGGATGCGTACTCATGCAGCATGGCAAGGTTGTAGCTTATGCCTCCCGCCACCTGAAAAAGCATGAGGAGAATTACCCGACACACGACTTAGAGTTAGGAGCCATTGTCTTCGCCTTGAAGATATGGCGACACTATCTCTATGGGGTAAGCATCACCATCTACTCCGACCACAAGAGCTTACAGTATGTATTCACACAGAAAGAACTGAATTTGAGACAGAGAAGGTGGATGGAGTTTCTCTCAGACTACGACATCGACCTACAGTATAAGGAAGGGAAGGCAAGCATCGTAGCCGACGCCTGAGTCGTCGAGCACACTCGCTCCATTCGTTACTCGCTTCTTCTAGCTTGGTTGACGAGGTGCGAGACGCTCAATTGAGTGACCCTTACCTAACCGAAATCAGACAAAAGATCGAGAATGGTACATTTGAGAAGAAGAAGTATGACTTCAAGCTACATGAAGATGGTCTGATTCGGCTGAATGGTAGGCTATGTGTCCCCCGAAGCAATGCTGAGCTAAGGGATCGCATCCTGCGAGAGTCACACTGTTCCACACTGTCAGTCCATCCAGAAGCCTCCAAGATGTACAAAGACATGACGAGATACTTTTGGTGGTCTGGGATGAAGTCAGATGTGACAGAATTTGTATTGAGATGCTTAACATGCCAGAAAGTGAAATTTGAACATCGTAGACCGGGCGGAATGGTACAATCGATGCCAGTTCCGGAGTGGAAATTTCATGATATCTCCATGGATTTTGTTGTAGGACTCCCACCCGCCAGGGGAGGACTCAACATGATCTGGGTTGTAGTCGATCGCCTCACCAAGGTTGCCCGATTCATACCGATGAAGGACACCTGGAAGGTAGTGAAGCTTGCAGAGCTATTCGACAAGAGATTATCAGACATCACGGAGTCCCGAAAACAATTGTATCTGACCGTGACACCAGATTTCTTTCGAGATACTGGAGAGCTACACGAGAAGCGTTGGGTACAGAATTGAAATTGAGTACCGCCTTCCATCCTCAGACCGACGGTCAGACAGAAAGAACCATCCAAACACTGGAGGACATGCTTCGGGCATGTGCCTTAGACTTTCAGGGGAGTTGGTTAGATAAGCTTCATCTTATCGAATTTTCTTACAATAATAGCTATCATGCTTCGATTAAGATGTCGCCTTTCCAAGCTCTATACGGTAGACCTTGCCGTACACCTTTGTGTTGGGATGAATCAAGTGAAGCGGTCATCATAGGACCGGAGTACCTTGAGCAAGTACAAGCTGAAGTTCAACAGATTTGAGCCAATATGAAGGCATCCCAAGATAGACAGAATCCTATGCGGATGTGCGACGACGCGACCTTGAGTTCATCGTGGGCGACCAAGTGTTCTTGCACGTTTCACCTATAAAGGGTGTCTTCCGCTTTGGTCAGAAGGGCAAGCTGAGCCCAAAGTTTGTAGGGCCGTACACTATCACCGAAAGAGTTGGTTCCGTAGCCTATAGGTAGCACTACTTGAGGACTTGGGGTGTGTACATGATGTTTTCATGTGTCACAACTCAAGAAGTACATCGCCGATCCTTCTCATGTCCTAGAGCCCGAGAGACTATCCATTGAACCCACCATTAGATATGTCGAGACCCTAGTGAGAATCCTTGATAGGAAGACCAGGGACACTCGCCATAAGTCTATACGAATGGTGAAGGTCCTATGGTCAAACCATGATGTCGAAGAAGCGACATGGGAGTTGGAAGATGCCATGAAGGCGAAGTACCCAGAGTTATTCATAGACTAGATAGTCTAATGTTTTGTAGATACGGTACGGGTTGTACCCCTTTTTAAGGGGGGTAGAGCCTTTTTGCTTTTGCATTGCTTCGGGGTGAGCATTGCATAGTGTGTAGGTATTGTAATAGATGTTTTGTATGGCACATGTAGTGCAAAGTGAATTTGGTATGTTGTGTAATGTGTAGTGTATGGATGTGTTATGTACGATGTGTAATGTATCTGTGTAATTGGTATTGTGAATTGCAATGGTGTATGGTATAATGTGGATATGATGTGTATGGAAATGTGTATGGTGTATGTGAATCCGTATTGTGCTTGAATTGTGTATGCTTGTAATGTAGAAGAAGTAAACACCTCATAGGTGGCAGTAAGACACATTATGGCAATTGGTGTGCCTAATGAATAGAATTATTAAACTATTAACCTTGAGCAACTTTGAGGGCAAAGTTTCTTAAAGGGGGTAGATTGAAATACCCCGTAATTAAAAATAGTGATTAATTAGGCTAATAAGTAATTTAGAAGCTTAATTATGCATAAATAATCATAAGGGAACAAATCCCGAAGAAAACGGATCCTTAAAATGGATTAAAAACGCTAACGAACCTTAAAGTGCGTTTTTCGAGGAAACCGGGAAAACGTGACTTTAAGCGGGTCAAATAGACTCGTAACAATTTTGCTCAACTAAATGGTCATTAATAAATATTAGTGGAGCTTTAGAACCAATAAAATCAATAAAACGAGAAATTAGTAAAAATTGTCAAAAACAGGAAGTTGTGGGGTAGAAACATAAATAACTCAAACTTATGTGTCCACTTTTGAAAATAAAAATGTAAAGTGTGTGTGTGTGTGTGTGCTGTGTGCCAGCCGGCCCCCATCCCTCTCTCTCACACACTCACTTATCCTCTCTTATTTACAAAACAACAAAACAATTAAAAAGCATAAAGTAAACTACTTTATCTACCTCACTCACTTACTCTCTCCCGTACCCCATTCTCTTCACTCATGTACACAGCCCTCATCTCCCTCACTCTCTATTTTCTTCTTCCTCCAACCAGACAACAATGGAGAAGTGAGCAACCTCACAAGAAACTCAACTTCTCTCCTCTTGTTACTCCCTAAAACCTTCTCCAAAAATTACAAAAACTACACCATTGTCTTCCTCTCATCAAGGAGAGTATTTCCCTCCTTTCAAAATCTGAAAAGGAGCATCTTCATCTCCATGGGTGTGGAGCATTTAGAGCTTCAAGACTACCATTATAACAACCTCCTTCTCCTTGTCATCTTGAGGTAAAAATATTCTTGAAACCTCATTGTTTTTCTAGTCTTGTGGGCAAAACAAAATTTAAATCTAAACTCTTGTTTGCCCCTTTGCACTCTAGCCGATTTTGGCACTCTTGGAGGGTGAGAAATATTGTTCTTGAGCTGTACCAAGCATTACCTACACCCTTGCAAGGTAATGAAATTCTAAACCCTAAAACTCACATTAAGCTTTAAAGATTTGAAAGGGTTAGTTAGTGTATTAAAATGGTGTGTACATATGGGTTGTAGTGTTAGAGGATTTGAACTACCAAACCGGTGGGAAGAGAAAAGAAAGAAAGAAGGAAGAAGCAAGAGGAAGAAAAACAAACTAGAAGAGAAACAAGGTAATTATGCTTATCCTTGTGTAGCTTTGTAAATGGTAATGTAACAGATTTTTAGTAGTGTAAATGGGTATTGTAAAATGGTAATGTAGTGGTAGTGTAATGTGTAAGAGAATACAAGTGTTTTACACCCTTAAAAGACATTAAAAACTTGTTGAAACCTGGATGGGAATTAGAGGTTGTGTGCAGGAATTTTGGAGTGCTTAGTGTTTGGTACTTGTGTATGAGAGCGTGTATATTGGTGATTGATGAAAACAGGTGAGATGGATAGCAAAATGTGAATAAATGATGTGATGGGAGTGTAAGAATTTAGGGGAGGTTATGTCAAAATTTACCTAGAACTTGAACACTTAAGAGACTAGAAACTAGGTGAAAACATATGGTTGTAACAGATTTTGATTGAGATAGTTATAGGGTAGGTTGGGAGAGATAGTTAATGTATTGTAATGCATTAGAAGTGGTAGAAATGACATTAGAAGAGGGAGCTATAGATGGGGAGAGTTAGAGCCAAAATCTGTAGCAAATGCAATTAAGGGAAGGACCAAAGTAAGTGTTGCAATGGAAGTTAGGAAATAAGTGTGTAGATTGGTAAGGAAATGTGTAATGGGTTAATGGATGAACTAAGGTGTATTAGGAGGTTTAATTAGTGTTAAAACATGTGGGATTAAGTGTAGGAACAGTGGGGAAGTAATGGGTAAGAAGAGGGACTGAAAACAGAAATAAAAATGCAAATACTGGACTGGACCGACCTTGGGACCGGACTTCCAAGGTCGGTTGAGCCCAGATTTACAAGGGACGGGAAGCTTCTGGAATGGACCGACCTTGGGGACCGAACTTGCAAGGTCGGTCTGCCAGAAAATTTCCAGTCATAAAACCTTCTGGAATGGACCGACCTTGGGGACCGGACTTGCAAGGTCGGTCGGCCTAAAATTCTTCTGTAATGAAACTTACTGGAATGGACCGACCTTGGGACTGGACATGCAAGGTCGGTCGACTCCAGAATATCGAAACCAAAACTCACTGGAATGGACCGACCTTGGGACCGGACTTGGCAAGGTTGGTCGGCCCTGTAATTTTCCAGCGTATGTACCCTACTGACTTCGACCGACCTTGGGTCCGACCCTGGGTAAGGTCGGTCGGGTAAAAAAAAATGTATAACTATAATAAGTATATATATATATATGTATACCCACATATATATATATATACATATGTATGTGAGAACACCCTTGTTAAGTAAGGAAGTAACATGAAGTAATGGAAAGTAAGTAAACAATTTGTAAGTATAAGAATTGTAAGGACTTAGTAAGTGTGAGTTAGGAAACGTAAGAGTAATCGAGTCAAGTTAATGATAGTTAGATTAATCACTCGATTGTATGTACATCATAGGATTTGATTTGTGAACACCGGAGGAACGTCGGATACAACTACAACGGTGAACGGTATGAATTTCTCATGCCCCGTATGCTACCTTGGTTACTCTGATTTGTGTGTTGTGTGCTAATTGATCACCAAATAAGATAAATGCACGAATCGGAGTTATCATGCTTACATGTGAATATGTAGTGTTGTATATTATTGAATGTTGTTTTTAAATCTTAGTTTGTATAATTCATGAAATGTATGGATGAATATGAGTGTGTGTGTGTGTATGTATGATGCATTGTACTGTGACCGAATGCGTTTGTGATTGGACTTCTAATTGATTCCTTACAAGCTAACCAATCTAACTTAAATTGGTAATTAAATTGGAATGAGTAGAAGTCCGATATAGTTTCGGCCACGCGTGAGGATGCGGAGACACAAGAGGTTGGATCCAAGTCCTAACTCTTAAACCGGTCCGCGGCCCAAACCCCTTAAATGGGTAGCATCCCGGATTGGTGAGTCAAGTAAATCCCGGTGGTGGGACGGTGTAGTCCCGGGCCGGAGGTCATACCGACTTAACATGAGTATGAGTAAGTAAGTAAGAATGAGTAAGTAAGTAAATGAAAGTAAGTAAGTAAAGTAAGAGCAAGTAATGCGTAATAAGTAAAAGAGTAATAAGCATTCCGATTAACCCGGATGCACAATTTGGCTAACCCTTGGGAAGGTAAGTAATGTGTATGCAATTGTATTGCTGTATGGATTGTGAATGGTATTGTGAATGAAGGTATGTTGTATGCAAAGCATGTATGTATGTTAAAAATGAACCGCATGCCTATTTGACCTTAATTAGTCGGCGTGCCCTTGTTAGCACGCGGTATATGCGAAGTTCATGCGCTGCTTTTGCTGAGCCCCTTGGGGCGATGTTTTTACTACACGCAGGTACACGAGAAGGGTGAAGATGATGAAGACTTAGATTGATTTCTTTTTGTCTGTAATTAATGAATTGTGAATGGTGTACTGAGTTATACACGGCTATGAGCCTTTTTTATTAGCCGGTGTACCTTGGGGTACACCTTTTTGGATATTGATGGGATGGTGAATTGGTATAGATGAGTAGTTGGTAGAAACTCATTATTTTTGGTAAACTTGGGAATGATGCAATTGAATATACTTTGGCACTCGGTAATCCATTAATGTAAGTATTTGATATTCGGTAATTGGTAAGTAATGTAGTAGCTCGGTATACTATGTCATCAGACCGTGACTGTAAGTAAGATAAGCCTAGCTAGCCGTATGGGCGGTTAGCGGCAATGTATCACCCGCCGTAGTAGTAGGTATTTTCCGCTGCGAGTAGCTTTGATTATTGGGATGATTGGACGGTAAGCATAGGATTAACGGTAGGGGTGTTACAAAAATTGAAGCTGAGTACTGCCTTTCATCCATAGACCGACGGTCAGACAGAAAGGACCATCCAGACACTGGAGGACATGCTGAGAGCATGTGCCTTAGACTTTCAGGGGAGTTGGTTAGATAAGCTTCATCTTATCGAGTTTTCGTACAATAATAGCTATCATGCTTCGATTAAGATGTCGCCTTTCCAAGCTCTATACGGTAGACCTTGCCGTACACCTTTGTGTTGGGATGAGTCAAGTGAAGCGGTCATCATAGGACCGGAGTACTTAGAACAAGTCCAAGCGGAAGTTCAACAAATTCGAGCTAATATGAAAGCAGCCCAAGATAGACAAAAATCCTATACGGATGTGCGATGACGCAACCTTGAGTTTGTCGTGGGTGACCAAGTGTTCTTGCGCGTTTCACCTATGAAGGGTGTATTCCGATTTGGCCAGAAGGGCAAGCTGAGCCCGAAATTTGTAGGGCTGTATACTATCACCGAGAGAATTGGATCCGTAGCCTACAGGTTAGCATTACCTGAGGACTTGGGGCGTGTCCATGATGTCTTTCATGTGTCACAACTCAAGAAGTACATCACCGATCCTTCTCATGTCCTAGAGCCCGCGCGACTATCCGTTGTGCCGACCATGAGATATGTCGAGACTCCTGTTAGAATCCTTGATACGAAGACCAGAGACACTCGCCATAAGTCTATACGAATGGTGAAAGTCTTATGGTCAAATCATGATGTCGAATAAGCGACATGGGAGTTAGAAGACGCCATGAAGGCGAAGTACCCACAATTATTCATAGACTAGATAGTCTAGTACTTAGTGGATACAGGTACGGGGCGTACCCCTTTTAAGGGGGTAGAGCCTTTTTGCTTTTGCATTGCTTCGGGTTAGCATTGCATAGTGTGTATGTACTGTAGTATGTTTTGATGGCACATGTAGTACGGAGTGTATTTGGTATGTATGTGTAATGTGTAATGTATTGATGTGTATGTACGATGTGTAATGTATTGGTGTAATGTGTATTGTGGAATGATGTGTATGGAAATGGTGTATTGTGTATGTGAATTTCATATGATGCTTAATTGTGTACTCTTGTAATGTATAAGAAGTAAACACCTCGTAGGTGGTAGTAAGACACATTATGGCAATTGGGTTTCCTAATAAGTAAAATTATTAAACCATTAACCTTGAGCAACTTTGAGGGCAAAGTTCCTTAAGGGGGTAGATTGAAATACCCCGTAATTAAAAATAATGATTAATTAGGCTAATAAGTATTTTATAAGCTTAATTATGTCTAAATAATCATGAGGGAACAAATCCCGAAGAAAACGAACCCTTAAAATGGATTAAAAACACAAACGAACCTTAAAGCGCGTTTTTCGAGGAAACCGGGAAAACGCGACTTTAAGCGGGTTAAATAGACTCATAATAATTTTGGTCAACCAAATAGTCATTAATAAACATTAATGAAGGTCTAGAACCAATAAAAACAATTTAACGAGAAATTAGTAAAAACTGTAAAAAACGGGAAGTTGTGGGGTGAGAGTGTAAATAAAATAAACTAGTGTGTCCACTATTAGAAATAAAAATTGTAAAACCCATGTGAGGGCAGTGTGAGTCGGCTGCCTCTTGTCCCCCTCTCTCATTTTAATTGTTTCTAATATGCTAAAGGACAAGATAATAAAGTAAACAAAAGGCAAAAGTAAACTCTTTTCTTACCCTCTCTCTCCTACTCCCTCACAAACCCACGTACTGCACTCCCCTCTCTTTCTCTAATTTTCCTTCTTCTCCAACGAGCTCTGTAATGGCGATTTGAGCACTCTCTCACAGCAGCCCACTTCCCTCTCACATTTGAAACCCTAAATCACCTCCAAACACTACAAAAAATATACCGTTGGAATCCTCTCGTTAAGGAGATCGTTTTACACCTTTCAAAAACCAAAAATCTCCAAATTCATTTTTGAGAAATTAATCGTTTTGGAGCTTAAGGATGACCATTTGAAGATCCATCCTCTTCCTCATGTTCTAAGGTAAGAAAGGAACCAAAGCTTCTCTCTATTCCAGTTTTTCCTTGCAAAATCCAAAACTCACGTGAAACAACACTATTCCATTGTCAGCCAATTTTGGCATTCCACTGTGAGAGCTGAAGCCTTGTCATTTCACTACCCAAAAACTCCATTAGAAGCTCAAGGTAAGACTTCCTAAGAGTTTTAAATGGTTTCTCACAAGTTAGGGTTTAAAACCTACGTTATAAATTTTACTAGTTTGTGGTGTGTGTGTGTGTGTGTGTGTGTGTGTGTGTGTGTGTGTGTGTGTGTGTGTGTGTGTGTGGTGTGTGTGGTGTGTGTGTGTGTGTGTGTGTGTGCCTTGTTACATGGTGTAGCTTGGCCTAAATAAATCAAGAAAACAAAGAAGGAAAGAGGAGCTGTAAAGGAGAAGGAGAGAAAGGGAAAAGAATCAAGAACTCAAGGTAATGAAGAGCCTCTATACAGTTTTAATGTTTGTGTATGTATAAGTGCATTGCTTTTGCAATGGTTTTTAACCACCGTAACAGTAGGAGAGGAATGGGTATATTAATGTGGATGGTAATTGTAGTTTGAAGCTTTTGAAAACAAGTAAATAAAATGTTAAGTGTAGTAATTGTGCAGTAAGTGTTAGAATCTTGTGTGGGTATAGTATATGTTGAACAGGTTGTACTGTATTGAGTGAGCAAAATTAATGTGGTGAGAACACTTAGAAATGTAGGGAAACTCTGTCAAAATTTGGTTAGGAATTTAGAGACTTGTGTGCTGTTAGAAAAGAAAGAACAGAGAGGTTTGCAGAGAAGGGAAAAAAATGAGATTTCACTTTGGTTTGTAACAGGAGGAAGAAGTGTAGTTGAGTAGAGTTGGAAATGGTGTAATGGGAAGTGTTAAACTAAGTTATGCTAGATTAAGAGTCATTTAGCTAGTGGGAAGAAGAATGGAAAAGTCTGTAGCATTAGTTGGAGAAGGAAAAACTGTAACAGGAGAAAACTATCAGTATAAATGTGTTAAAGTAACAGATAATGATATAGGTAGGATTAGGTTAGTTTAAAGTGCCTAATCAATTTTAAAACATGCAAGATTATATGTAGGAATATTGGGGAAGAGATTGGTAGAAGTTTGGAGTTGAAACAGGTTCAAAAACATAAATATTTTTCAAGTCTGTAGCTGGTCCGGGTCTGTAAACCGGTACAGAAACCCGGACCATACAGAAAACACGACAGATTGGTATATCAATGGAGTGGTCCGGGTTTACAAACCAGAACACTAACCCAGACCACCCCTAAATCACACCCGTAACTTCTCAACACATGTGGTCCGGGTTTGTAAAGTAGTACACAAATCCGGACCAGTCAATTTTCTTACCCGAGAGTTTTCCAAAGTAGTGGTCCGGGTTTGTAAACCCGGACAGTAACCCAGACCACACCAATTTCTACACAAAATCTATTTTAAAGCTAATCTAAGGTAGGGTAATGATGGGTAATGATGGTATAAGATAATTAAGACATGATTAATGATGTTTAATGGTCATTAAGGCTATAAACAAGCTTAGGGAATAATTTTAAGCAAGTAACTTAAGTAAATGTATTTGGATAACAATGAATTAGTAAGTATAAACCGGGAAACTTTAGAGGAGTAATAAGTAAGGTTAATTATAGTTAATTAACCACCCAACTGTATGTATGTGATAGGATTCGAATAGTTGAACACCGGAGAGGAGTTGGTGAGTCCAAGTCAACTGTGAACGGTATGAACTTCTCATGCCCCGTATGCTACCTTGGTTACTCTGATTTGTGTTTTGTGTGCTAATTGATCACCAAATAAGATAAACGCACGAATCGGATTTATTATGCTTACTTGTGAATACATAATATTGTTCCTTGTTTGGATATTATCTTTAAATCATAGTTTGTATAATTCATGAAATGTATGGATGATAATGAATGTGTGTGTGCTTGATTCATATTGTAGTGACCGAATGTTATTGTGTTGGACTTCTAACTAATTCCTAACAAGCTAACCAAGCTAACATAATAAATTGGTAAATTGGAATGAGTAGAAGTCCGATATAGTTTCGGCCACGCGTGAGGAGGCGGAGACACAAGAGGTTGGATCCAATTCCTGGCTTTTAATCTTTTCCACGGCCCAAACCCCTTAAATGGGTAGCATCCTGGATTAGTGAGCCACCTAAAGCCCGGTGGTGGGACGGTGTAGTCTCTGCCCGGAGGTCACACCGACTTAACATGAGTAATAGTAAGTAAGTAAGAGTAAGTAAATGAGTATGGAAAAGTAAGTAAGTAATGTATGTGTAAGATTGTGTAAGTATTGTGTAATGAGTAAAAGAGTAATGAACATCCGATTAACCCGGATGTGTAATTGGCTAACCCTTGAGAAGGTAAGTACTGTGTATGCTATTGTATTACTGTTTGGTGTGTATATTGCCTTCAGTGGTGTGTATTGTATCTTGTATGATTGTATGATTATTGTAATAGCATGTATGCATGTAAATAATGAACCGCATATATAGTCGACCTTAAATAGTCGGCGTTTCCATATTAGCACGCGGTATATGCAAAGTTTATATGCAGCTTTTTGCTGAGCCCCTTGGGGCACCGTTTTTAATTTTACAAGCGTCCGTGAAGGGTGAAGACCATGAAGAGATTAAGTTTTATTTCTTTTTGTGTATTAGTGGATTGTGAATGGTGTACCAAGTTGTACACGGTTGTAAGCCTTTTTGTTTAGCCGGTGTACCATGGGGTACACCCTTTTGGATATTGTGGGAATTGTGAATGGGTATAGATGAGTAGTTTGTAAAACTCATTATTTTTGTAGAGTCAAAAGGGGATGTAATTAACTTTACTTTTGATACTCGGTAATCCAGTAATGTAAGCGTATGGTATTTTGTATTTGGTAAGCAATGCTTAGTAGCTCGGTATCATTTAGACATCAGACCGTTACTGTAAGTAGGGTAAGCCTAGCTAGCCGTATGGGCGGTTAGCGGCGTTGTATCACCCGTCGTAGTAGTAGTATTTTCGCTGCGAGTAATAGGATGAACGGGACAATTAGACGGTAAGTAAGGGATTAGCGGTAGGGGTGTTACACAAAATTTTATGGAGCCCGGCCCGGTTTTTAATTCGGGCCTAGTTTTGTTGTCCAAGCCCGCCTGAATTTTTTTCAAGTCCGGTTTTTCGGGCCGAGTCGGGTTGGGTATGATCAGCTCTATCTCTTGTTAAATTTTAGAAGTTTACATAATCTCACTAGCGAAGAATAACCTGAACCTAGAGTTCCGCTCATCCATATCACATTTATACTTTAATTTAATTTTATTCTTTTATTTTATCTTTGTTATTTAAATTTCCAAAACTAAACAGACAACCCCTTGATTTTAAGTTTCTAGGATTAGGCTTAATTTCTTCAAGTCCCGTGGATTCGATACCTGGTTACTTTATTTCTATACTATAGTGACCGGGATTTTTGCAACCCGACAAACTTATTGATTTATTAATTTCTGGGTTTAATTTCTTAGTTTTTAGTATATCAATTTTACCTGTTTGCAAAATGGCGCCGTTGTCGGGGATTTGACTTTGTCTAGTCTTTAACCACAGTTGTTCATTATTTTGTTTCTTTTTTATTTTGCTTTATTTTATTTTCAATTTACTTTGGTTGTCAATTGTTTTTATTTTATCTTATCTTATTTTATTCTATATTATTTATTTTTTAGTTTATTTTGTTTTTTAGCAATTTCACTATTTTTGTTAATTTATTTCGTTCTTGTTTTAATTTAGTTATAATTCTAATTTTTTGTTTCTTAGTTTTGTTTAAATTTAATTGAATTCATTTTATGTTGTTTTGTTTCAGTTGTTTTCTTATTATTTTTTTAATTCTATTTTATTCTTAGTTTATTTTGTTTTCGGTTAAATCGTCACTGCTGGAAAACAAGGAATAAACAACGCCCCTTTAACAACGGTTATATTGTAAATCGTTTTTTTATCATAGGCCGGACATCTTAAACAACGCTTTGTTTACAAAGCGTTGTTTTTGTTATGAAGCCCAAAGTCAAAAACAACGCTTTGTTACAAAGCGTTCTTTAAAGAGACATGCATAAAAAACACTTCAGAAATGAAGCGTTTTTTATGTGTTTAGGCGCGATAACATAAAAAACGCTTCACTTAAGAAGCGTTCTTTATGCTTATGTTACCTGAATTATATCCCTCCCGCCCAGTCTTCTCATCAATCAAATAGCGACTGTTCCCCTACCACTCTCTGTATACGCTCTCTGTAAACACGCTAAGCTACATCTCAATCCAAACCATCCCAAATTAAATTTCATTTCGATTCCGCGCCTCGGCACGCCTCTTCTCTTCCCCTTTCTTCTATATGCGCTTGCCATCTTCACTAGCTTCTGACATTTCTCTGCATCCCGGCGGCCAAACTGTTGATGCATGCGTCGATATCAATCGTCGGTGTCTCGAGCTCTCTCGCTATCGGTAATATTATTGAGCTACGAACACATATATGTCTATCGATCCTTTAGTTTCATATATATACTCTTCAGTAATTAATTTTGATTTTGCAAATCGCATGAACAGGAACAGACCCTGTTGCACGCACGGCGGCGTCTGGATTACAACCGGCCCCAAGTATAGCGAAAGGAACAAGCGCGCTAGATCTGTCGGCTCCATTCTTGTGCTGATGAGGTAATTTTGCAAACCGAACTTCTTAATCAGGAAAAATATACATGCTCTGTTTGTTTGGGATTAAGGATTAAGGCGTGAAATATATTGTGTGTGTATTGTTTGAGAATAATTTTGCATGCAAACAAACTGTGGCGCGCGCATTTGTTGTTAACCTATGTGTGCTTGCAAACCAAACTTGTTAATCCGGAACATATATACTCTGTTTACCTGTTTGTTTGGGATCGATTAACGGCGTGAATAAAGTGTGTACGTGTGTTTGGGAATAACTTTGCATGTAGACCAATGGACTTGCGTGCTGGTTTTTATAACTATATATGTTCTGATTGTTTTTATAACTATATTTGTTGTAGTATATATGTGCTGATTTTTAGTTGCTGGTACAATTAATGGACTTGGGAATTAATGTGTAATATAATGCGTTTCGGCATGCATACAAATATAGTATATATGGTGAAATTAATTTGGTTAGACTTATAGGGTGTATTACTAATGCTATATATTATATTATAGTATAATCTAGGGTGCAAATATTAGATGACTATAGGATGTATTAATTAGTTACAAAGACATAGCATTACGGCAGCTTGCCTGACGTATTCCCCTTCCCCATATTGCTTTTACCTTAACATCCACCCAGAAGTTTATCTACGTTTCTACCAATACCAACATCAAAAACTTTTAAGTTCCTTCACATTCTTCTCAGAGTTGTTATCCGGTCAAGCTAGGCATTCCAATTAACCCTCTAATGTTTTGGAAATCTATATGACCACCATTGGCCATATTAGAGACCTCTAGCGCTACTTACAGCTTCTTAATTTCTTGTAGTTATTATTTTAGTATCCCTTTACATTTTTTGGCTAGCGCCTATGACCTTCGATCGTCATCAACCTATAAAAAAAAATTAAACTCGGACGGGCCCACCAACTTTATTTTCCTTCTCGGCCTTTCTTCTCTCCTTTTCGATTCCTATAGTCACCTCTGACTAGTATGTATGTTGTAGAAGCTTCAGTAGACCGATCAATCAGAACTGGACACCACCGAAACATCACAGAGAAAATCGGATAAAAAGTCAGACGAATTTGGCCGATGTAGACGGTTGCTGCCTCTGTTGAAGATGAAAGTACCGACGATCAGGATGATTCTTCTACTGATACAAAAGAGACAGAAGAAGAAAAACATGGTACAAAAGAGACAGAGGCAGTTATAGATGAAAGGATGAATGAGAACTCAGAAACAGTGAGGTTGAAGAAATTGGCTAAATAGTTAAGTGAGGCTGCCACGAAGTAGAGTCTGGTGGTGATTAACAGATTACCGGCATACTTCGTAACCTTGAATGAAGAAAACGGTTTTCTAGAATAGTGGTATCAGGAGGATAAGAGGAAACTTAGTCAACTATATGGTGGCATGGGGGACTATATGAAGATAAAGTGGTACCACATCTCCCGGTTGATGAGTTTCATGACTTATGGATGGAGATGGAGATGGAGAAGGTAGACACTTCTCCATCTCCAGTTTCGATTGGATTCGCATCTTCTTTCAGTTTTGAACATCGATAGGTCTGAGAAATATTTAAACGCTAGGACATGACTGTCTGTAGATTGCATGTAGTCATTTGGAATACTAGTCACACTGTTGATGTGGGGTGCATCATATCTTTTAAAAAAACTAGATGAAGGTCCCTTGGCAATTAAAAAGATTGAGAGATTCCCCCTAAGTATGATTCCCCCTGAGTTTGCATGTTAAGTGACTTTAACAAATGATAGCAATAAGTGACAGTTTTTATGCACAATAATCGACTAAGGTTCCTCTTATCCTTCTGATACAACTACTCTAGAAAACTGTTTTCTTCATTCAAGGTCATGAAGTATGCCGGTAATTCGTTAATTGCCACTAGACTCTACTTCGTGGAAGCCTCACTTAACTATTTAGCCAATTTCTTCAACCTCTCTGTTTCTGAGTTCTCATTCATCCTTTCATCTATATCTGCCTCTGTCTCTTTTGTACCATATTTTTCTTCTTCTGTCTCCTTTGTATCAGCAGAAGAATCATCATGATCGTCGGTACTTTCATCTTCAACAGAGGTAACAACTGTCTTAGCGAAGTGGAAATTTCTTATCAGGTACGTATTATAAGTACTTTTGTGTTTGAATTGGTGATTTTAATTATTTGTGCATGTTTGGATAAGTTTAAATGATGCACTTAATCGCTTTTATAATTCTGTTGTGCAGCTTGTTGATTTCTTCTCAACACTTATTCACAAGTCGATCGATCTGAAGTTTGTCAATAAGGAGAGGGCGCACACATGTGTTGAAAGCACTAAATTGATCAAAAGAAGTCATGAGTCATGATCTATCTTTTCTTTTTTTCAAATGGTTGTATTGTACATGTTATGATCGAAGTACTTGAACCATTTTTAGTATTTTGGTTAACTAGCTAGTTACAAATGTTGTAGTTGATCGATACTACACAAGCGTATGTGCGCTAGCTGGTATATAATATTAATGCAAACAAGAGTACTGCTGTTGATCTATATATTAATTAAAATTCACCAGTTTGGTTGATATGGTATATACAATGCAAACAGGTTTTGAATGATTTTATGATTTTAATTTTGTGTTACGCGGAGGATATAATAAATTGTATAAAAAATAAAAATATAAAAAAAGACCATATAAGAAACACTTATATGTATAAGCGTTTCTTATACTCTCGCGCCAAATGACATAAAGAACGCTTGTCTTGATAAGCGTTTTTTATAAATCTTCATAAAGAACGCTTATAATAAGCAAGCATTTTTTATAGTCAGACATAAAGAACGCTTTCACCTTGAAGCGTTCTTTATGCCTCGTAGATTCCCGCCGCCTTACCCGCTTTAAAAATTGCTTTAGCGATAAGCGTTCTTTTAAATTAATGTATAAATAACGCTTACAACGCGTTCTTTAAAAGGCTCAACCATTTGCGTTGCCGGCATAAAAAACGGTTATAAAGCGTTCCAAAAGACAAATAAAAACGTTGTTTATTCCTTTTTTCCAGCAGTGCGTTATTTTAGATAGATTATTTCTCTCTTATTTATTTTATTTGGTCTATTTTATTTTATTTTTAGCTCATTTTATTTTTAGTTATTTCTTTATTTTTCATAGTTTTGTTTCTCTTTTAATTTTAGTTCTAATCTGAATTCTGTTTTGATGGCCAGCGAATGTTCCTCGTCTGAAATTCAAGGCCGATTAGCCAATCTAGAGAGGTGGCTCATTATGGGATTGACCCTTGTTTCGGTAGTAGATCAGGTGTCTTCTGGTTTATTTGATCCATTTTCCTTTGATTTGTGCTGCTCGTAGTGTGAGGGTAATCACGAGTTCGAAGATTGCCCTGAAATTGAAGAGATGAGGCGTAATGAGGAGCAATTTGATCGGGAATCATTTTATTCGCAGGATATATATTGCTCGTATTGTGGGGGGACCTCGTGAGCTCGATGATTGTCTCGAATTTAAAGAGAAGTTGTGGTTAGAGGATCAACCAGACTACCTGCAGAAAATCACTCTTCGGCAGCAAGCTTCAATCTGGAACAACGTAATGGAGTAGTCTATTGCATCCTCAAGTTTCCCTCCCTCTCCACCCTTGGTTCGAGACAAAGAGGATGTCCACAACCTAGATTTTGCAAGGGAGGAGCCACCACTTGTAACACCCCTCTCCTTAAACACGTAATAATCTCTCACGTAGCAATAAATAAAACATCTTACAGCGGAAGAAATAATAACAACAATAATACTCACTCGGGTGTCACCGGCCATTACTCGCCCATGCGAGTAACGAAGCCAAACTAAATCCAACAACCAATATAAACAAACTACTAACTGCTGTGATAACGAGATAACTCCTATACATCATACTAAGTCCATAGACCATAAACATCGACAAGTGAGCATCTACCCAATCCCGAATATACATAACCGTACCATAATACAATTCCCAGTCTAACATCGTTATACAAATAAACTTCTTGTGCGGTAATTAAAGTAAACCCTAACTACCCTGTTCCCGCACTTCGGCTTCGACAATGATCATCAACCTGAACAATGAGTGTAGTCTCAGCGATAAACGCTGAGTATGCCGGGCCTGGACCCTAATGGTCACTTAGTCATTTTAACCAACTTATTATTAGATTGGTTTCATGCTTTTCCATTTTACAGTTATAATCAATACTGTAATATACATGCATAAATTCATAATCATCCATCCAATTCAAACAGTCATAAATACTTAACCATCCATCCAATCCAAACATTCATTTCATATCACAAACAACAGTTGTATAATCGAACATATCGAAGTAATTGCAGTATAATGTACAATGTACAATCACCATGGACAGTAGTCCTCCCGTACACACAAAGGTGCTCATTTCGCCAGAGGTCCGGAGGCCCCTGACTATTCACTTTGCCTCGTAAGGCATCCATATGAAGGCCGTAGCCACCTGACCCACGATCCAAATAGGGCTCGTTGGGTATAAATGTTGGGATAAAACCTAACGGCAAGTGTACCGGTCAATTCTAGCAAGTTTTAATATAGAGTATTCCCTAAGTATCGAACCAGAGGAGGCGATGTGTCTAGTTTAAATCTTTATTAAACGGAAAGTTAAAACTAAATAACAAATTAAAACAGGAAATTGGGGTTTGATTTGATGACAATTAGAAACTGTAAACAGGAAGTAAAAACGGTAAAAACAAGGAAATAATTGTTGTGGAACTGATTTGGAAAGGAGACCCTGGTTTACTGCTGCACCCTAAATCTGTAATTCCTATCCCTAAGTGATTTCCAAGACAATTCTGAGTAAAACCCTAGAACAAAGATAATTCACCTCCGGTCTCTCGCTTAGCAAATTCTAGTTAGCAAAGACCGAATTCTAACTCTCGTTATGAACCCACGGTTTACTAACCGCCTTAAGAACAATCTAGCTTATCGGTCAATTAGCAATTTAGAGGAATTACCATCTCTAAACTAACCGGTTATTTTCCTGTAATCAATTGAAAGCCGCAGTCGTCACATATAAGCTAACAAAATACTAATCTTTATAATTGGCCAAATTATAACGATTAAAGAAATTAAGCAAGGAAAATAACTTTACTCAATAAAATTGCATTAAATCACCAAGGAACAGGAATAGTCAATTTAGGGATACATAGCAAACCGGAATCTAAGGAAACTACTCATACATGTTCATAATGACAGTGTACACGTTTAATAGTAAAGACTCAGAGAAGCAAGAACAAGAGGGAACTCTAATGTCAGTAGCTGTCGTGGATTCTCTGTTCTTCCTTCAACCTTTCTCTCTCTCTCTTCTGTGTAAAACTAGGCTCTGTGGTGTATCAAGCATATCTCCTCACGTTGGCCAGACTCCCTTTTTATAACAAACAAAAATCTATCTTTAATTCTCTTCTTCCATGCACTATCAGGCCGCGTTTTATCTAATTGGTCCGGGACTTGGTCCAAGTATGAAGTCCCGGACCAGTCTCTGAAATACGCCGAGAGTCTGTCTTCAGGTATGGTCCGGGACTTAAGATGTGTATCAAGTCCCGGACCGGTCATTGAAAATAGGCCGAGAGTTTTACCTTTGGTTGGTCCGGGACTTAAGTTATGTAACAAGTCCCGGACCAGTCTCTAAATCAGTTCGAGAGAAACTCCAGTGGTTGGCCGGGACTTAGGGTATGGATCAATGCCCCAGACCCATCCTAAAATTGAGAATTCATGCAAGTCTTCACTCTGTTCAACATGTTTGACCGTCCAAAATACATTACAATGATCGGGGATGCGTTTTCTTGAGATTTTCGCCTGAAATAACACGTAAACCCATCATAGAAGACAATTGCAAATAAAATCATAAAACTAACCCTAAGGCGGGAATTTATTAACAGATGATGATGAATTAAACACAAATAAGCCTCATAAAGATAGATAAATTCCCGACTTATCAATAAACCTGGAGCGGAACCCGATCGGGAACCCCTCAGTGATCACAAATGCGCAACCAGGTAGTTCGTAAACTACTCTGGATTCCTCACCTCAACTCACACCATCTCTCTCTCATAATGTTTAAGATATGCTCTTAGTCTTATGGAGAATATAACTTATTAATTGGCTGCCCAATGGGTCTCACGCATACCTAGAAGTAATCTAGGTTATATTCATGTTGGAGATCCATGCTCTAGAGACCGACAATGTCGTGACTCATACCTAAGTGTTTTACTTAGGTTACCATATACTTAATATTAATATTGTGGGTATTATATCAAGTAACCGTCATGTCGTCACAATAAACGCATATGTATGTTTATATATAAGCCGATTTATAGTCGACGTAGTGTTAGTCCCGTAGGACGCTCGTGCATAAATAATTAATGCAGTAACACATAATCACATACACGTATCCAAAACACATAACACACAAGTGATCCAACCAAATCCGAGCCCAAGGAATTCCTTAGGACAACCCGGATCAAACCCCTTTACATACCGTACACCTTAGACCAAGGATGCGCAGTGTAGACCACTAGCTCGTCAAGCGCTTTCGTCTGAAGTATGATCTAAACGGTAATAAACTATAAGTCAGTCTCCATGACTAACTAAATTCGGTATTTCCGAATAACAAGTAACCCCGACAGTTCATCCCCGAATTCTACAGTTAATTGTTACGGGTTTCTCTAAACCGGTCGGCTTTGTTACTAAAACTCGTATGTCAAAATGGTTCGACTGTTAAGTTTAATTCGTTATATTTCTTTAATCTTTTCCATCCTTTAATTTAGGTATATAACCTATAGTTGCATGTATACATGCATTATGTATTATATTATTTTATTTTCCCACCATCCATTATAATACATTGTATTATATAATCCATCAATCTTTTAATAACTACATTTGTATCCTAAAACTTATAACTTATAGTTTGTAACTATTTTTATGTAATAACCACCACCATTATATTATATGGTTTCCAACCATAATATATATCCATCCTTATATACATTATTCTCGCATATGTATATATTTACCAATATAGGTAAGTTCCATGAGTTATAAAACTCTTATATTATATGTTACATTTTATCATCTTATATTAGATGATTATTCCCATTAGTTGTATTATATTATACAACTCATATTAAGATTATTATCCTAATATTATGTGACATCTTTATGTTGTACAATTACAACTCCTAAGGTTTATTCAATATATACCTTAGTTTATAAATCTTATTTATTTATAGTTTGTCACATTATTTAATGTGTATATCCTTACTTATATTAATTCCATTAAAACCACCTTGATACCATATAATTGTTATAACATTTATAACCTTGTAGACCATAGTCTAAAATTCATATTCCAATCTTTTATTCTCGGTACAGCCCTTTATTTTATTTAAATTCTATTTTGACCACATAACATTATGTAATGTTATACCATATACTAATATCATATAATATGATATTTTTATTTCCTTTAAACTTATAACCTATAGTTTTTATACAAAACTATATTTAATGCCGCATAGGCATATACATTTAAATCTTATTCTTTTCCACAGCCTATAGTTTTATTTATTTACAAAATCACCCCATTATTTATACCATGTTATATATATATATATATCATATAATATAACATTTTTAACTTATAAAATGGCATTACCTATGGTTATATTTTTGTAAAATTTCCGAACAGACCATGTCTGTTTATAAATTAATTTCCAACCCCTTTAACTTTCCAAATTTATAATTTGACCACTTATATAATGTTATGTAATATATGTCATATATTATAACATTTTAAACCTTAATATAAATATAACCCATGGTTATATGATATTCTAATTTCCGAACAGACCTCAATATATATTCTATATTATTTTTCAACCCACCAAGTTTCTATAATTGCCATTTGGCCCAATTTATAACATATAGTTTTATAATATCATTAAAACTATATATTATACATATATCTTATTAAATACTCATATATTATCCCAAAACTCACCAAATTTTACCCAAGGGTTATAATTTACATTACTAACCCATATATTCTCGGTTATCACTATTTCACCACATATATTTATCTAAAGTGTCACAATGACATAATAACTATATATTATACATATATAGTTTATTTTAATTCCAAAATCAACCAAATAAATTCCTAAAAATTCCTAATAGCCCATGGGTGTTTATAATACCATTTTACACCCCTTTATTTTCGGTAATAACATATTTACCACATATGTTATAAAATTGTTACAATTAAATACTTATCTTATTATAAAACCTTAAATAAGTTATTTAACTTATTTAATTTGGTCAAAACCTACCATATGGTCAAGGTTGACCTCCTTAATATTGCCTTGACCATTAATTTCCATATATTATGGTTTGTACCCATATTTTCTAGAAATTACTATTTAACCCCAAAACTTTATAAAATCTTATAATTTTTATTTTAAATCTTTTTAACCTCTAATTTTCTGCTTTATTAATATATAGCCCCCAAATTTAATTTAATTACACTTTATACCCCAATTCCTTGCGGTAATATATATTAGCTACTTAAACTTAATTAAAACCTTATAAATACATAAACAAAATGGCCTAAAGTACATGGTCTTATTACAAACATTAGCTTATAAAATAAATTACACATAAATGCTCAAAAATGCTTTAAACTCTCGGCCTCTCCCATATGTTTTCCATATTTACCAATTTTCCACATAATGTCTTAAATTTCACAATTATGTTAGTTAATTACTTATATAAATTACTAAACCATTCCTTAATCACCTAAGGTCAAAATAAGACCTTAATAACCATATTCACTCACGGCATATATATACACATATGTATAAATACATATTAATATACCAAGTGTAGGTTTAAGTGATTTATACCTTATTTTTGCCAAGTTTAGGCCTTGTTTGGCCTCGGCTGTTTGGAGATAAATTTTCCACAGCTTTATTTACATGTTTTCAAACAGCAATTAAGGCATGATTAGTCTCCAAACAAGAGCTAACCATAATAAGTGTTTAATGTACATTTTCAAGGTAAATTTTACCTTAGAATAACAAGGCAAGCTAAGGTGTTCTTCGGCCTGTTTTTAGAGAACAAAAAGAGTATCAAAAGATCTACTAAACCAATGCTTAAAAATGGTACAACTTAGATTAGAAGATGGCTAATTTTCACCTTGATTAAAATACCAAAAATGGTGTTTTGGCATGGATTTGGCTATTCCTTGAAGCTCTTGATATACCAACTGAATAAGTGTGTTAACAAGAAGATAATAAGCCTAAGAGAACAGGTTTTACAATCGGTAATGAAAGGAAACAAGATATAAGTGCTTAAAGCACATTTTTATACCTTAAGAACAAGATTAGAATCCTCCACCTCCTTCCCTTGTTACAGCCGAGAATTGCCCTCCTTTTAACCTCCAAAACAAGCTAGAAACATGGATGGAAATGGTTGATGCTTAGCTCCATGAAAAGAGGAAAGAAATGTGAAGAGAATGAACATAAAATGGCTTAATAAGCTTACCTATGTCACTTAGTGTTCTCTTCTGAATATGGAGTGTTCTTACGGTTTTGGAGAAGCAAAAGAGAAGATTAAGAAGCTTGGTGTCGGCTGGGAAGAAAGCAAATGATGTAAGAAAACTAGTTTTGCTTTTTATGTTAATTAATGTTACTTTATAAAATAGTAAATGATGATTCATTAGATTGGCTAGATATTTATGTTGCTTAATGGGTGAGTATTACAGCCTAAATGAGGCGGCAATGGATGGTAAAGTCAATGGATGACATTTGACCATGGTTAAAACTAAGTAATTAAATGTTATTTTGGGTACTATTCACCCAAAATCACGCATTTTGATTTTATTTTTAAACTTTGATTTAGACGTTATAATATAGTCTATCATGTCACATAAATGATATAAAGAATGTAATCTAGTCTTTAAAGTGACAAAAATTCATTATCTTAGAGCTCATACACAAAAATGTGCTTTAAGGTGTTTTAGCGCACATTTTGTGTCACAAGGTGTTTCTGAGCTTGGTTTTCTTTGAAAATGGTTTCATTGTGTTCTTTACATGATAATTGATCTTAGGAATCCAATTTTATATCAAATAGAGGTCATAAGACCTTTAAGGTTTCTTAGAGCACATTTTTGCCCTACTTGACCTTGAAGCATGTAAATGCTTGTTCTTTGTGTTTGAGTGTTTTCCAATGATTGTAGTATGTTTAGTTATGTGTTAATATTCTTAGTACAAAATTTTAGGTCCTAAGAAGTTCATTTGGGTATGTATTTACCCTAAACAATCAAAGGGTGCAATATCTTGCTTTGTGTTGACCATCGTTGTTCTCAATTGACTTTTAAGGCATGTTTAGGCCTTAATTAATGTGATTAGATGTTTAATCCATGTTTTATTAGTTTGGGGTATTTCACCACTGCTCTGCCATTATCATGGTTGCTTTGTGCCTCACCCACAGAAGGAGCACTTGATATTCTGTTATACCTCCTCAAACACCAGGTTTTGTGGAGTTTTTATTATTCTATTCAATATGTTAAGGTAACGTTTCGTTTTGATCCAGGTGGTTAATCCTGATTGTTGGCCACTTCTTATCCCCATTGACGCCACTGTCAACTTTTATTTTTAATCCGGGGTAACGAAGAGAGAGTCTAGCCAAAGACTAAAACTATAAAGATGGGCAGCTGACTGGGAGGCAACCAGTGGTACAGTTTATGTTTATGTTTTATTTTATTTTATAGTATTATTTTGTTTCTAGATTTATTTTAGTTTTATTTCAGTCAGAAGTGGTGGTGGTGCCCGTGCTACTAATTCAACGCTTCTAGTGTTGTTTGGTATTTTATAAAGAGTGTGTAGGTGCAACTTTTTTGGTATTTATCTCTTCAAGGTTGGACACTTGCTTGGATGCAAGTGTGAGGAACGTTTCTACCCCGTTGTTCAAGATTAAGTGTGAGGAAGGGAACCTTCTTCAATCTAAAGATATCAGGGGATCTAAAGATGTCAGGGTAGTTTTAGTTTCTCAATCTTTATTACTTGTGTCCAGTCTGTCATGCTTATAATTTTTATTTGATTAGTCAGTATGTGATGTCCTAAGTGAAATCCATTGAGTCTGGCATATTTTGAAAGGTCTTTTTTCTTAATTTTATTTTGTGAACAATAAGGACATTGATCCTCTTAAGTGTGAGGAAGTGGAGACCTTTCCCTGAAAATACGGTAGGTGTACTTAATGCCACACTAGTTTTATGATTGTTATCTTGCTATGATGAATAAGATTCTTTTAGTGCCAATAAATGCTGAACTTTTGGGTGATAATTTTTGTGAAAGTTTTTTAAATCGAGCCTGATGACAACCTCAAGAATCTTTTTGCTTACAGTTGTTCGTATGTATTGTTTTCTTCAAAGTAATTCTAATTTTACTAAAATTTGGTGGATTAGCTGATTGCGCAAATTAAATTAGTTTGGCTTGGTGACTTTAGGAATGATATCAAAAGTTGGGTAAGAAGGATAAGGTAAGGCACTCCTCTGATCATGAATTTTCTGAACCAAAACAGGCCTCATTTATCCGGTTATTAAGGTTTGTAGGGTGCTTCATCACCCACCTACCTAAGGTCTCGTGATCTAGGATAGAAGGCCCAACACCGTTATAGGGATAAAGAGAAAAGTCTGGGGAATGAAAACAACTATGCAGGAAATAAGAAAATAATTATGCAAAGAAAGGAAATCCCTTAAAAGATAATATTTATAGCAATTTTCCTCTTTTGATCATGAGTGTGTGGTGTTGAAAGGTATTGCGGAATAAGGCATTACTTCACACCCGTTGTCCTCTAAAGGTTGATGAATGAAATCGGTGAAGATCCTGAGCTATTCTATGTTTAGTTTTTGCAATCTAACTTCTCCATGCTTTTATAAATCATTATTTTTCACTGTTTACGAAAACTTACAACTAAGAGCAGGATTATTCTTTGATTGTCATTTTTGCTTGATTTCCTTCTACACTTGTTTGATCCTAAGGTTTGATACTACAACCTTGGAGTGAATTTGTTCTTTATTTGTTTGAGGACAAGCAAAAGCTAAGTGTAAGGAGCTGGCTTGATTTGGACTTGCGATTGCTTGACTCGGGCCCACACTTCTTGCTAGTTTTGAACACGACCGTTGGCCTAGCAAATCGTGGAATCTGAGTTGATATCTGCTCAATATTGCTGAGATGGACCGAGGGACATTTGACCACATGATTTAGCTTGGATCTTCTTATATAGTTGATTTGAATGTTAAACCGGGGGCGGGCCACCCCGCGGGTTAGTTTTCTATCATCCACAACTTCACTTGATATTGATCAACAATTTGTTTTCATTCCAACTACTATTGTTTGCTTCTTCGCGTATATTTGGTATGTAAATTGAGTTTAGCATGACTTTTGTTCAATCCTCACTTTAGACCAATCTGTTACATTGCTAAACCTTATTTCATGTTGCCATTCTCATCGATGTTTTGACCTATCTATTCCCAGTTTTCATGTATATTATGCTTTGTCTCTGTTATACTTCCGTTGTTTTTGCTTCAATTGTAAATTGATATTACAGGGGGCCCTATATAGCCAATTACGACCCGATTATTTCCAGATTCTCAAATCCGGTGTAGAGAAGCCTTAGACGGTACTCCCCACAGCTAGCATATTTATGATTTGTTTTATGGGACGGTACCTTTCCAAACCCGTAAAAATTATCCCAAATCATCCCTTAATTCCAAGATTTGAAACTCAATTCAAAATTCAATTCAATTTCAATTTAATTCAATGTTATCTCAATTTCAATTCAATTCAAAATCCATCTCAAATCCATTTCAATTCCAATTCAAATTCATTTTCAAATCCAAAGCCATTCAAGTTCAATCCCAATTTCAATTCAATTTCAATCCCAAATTCAATTCAATTTCAACTCCAAATGAATCCAATTCCAATTCAAAATCTATTCAATTTCAGTTCAAATTCAATTTCAACTTCAAATCAATTTAGTTTCACTCCCAATTTCAATTCAATTTCAGCTCCAAATCAATTCAATTTCAATCCCAATTTAAATTCAATTTCAACTCCAAATCAATTCAATTTTAATCCCAATTTCAATCCAAAATCAATTCAATTTCAATTCAAATTCAATTTCAAGCCAAAATCAATTCAACTCCAATTCAATTTCAAGCCAAAATCACTTCAATTCCAATTCAAATCCACTTCAATTTTAATCCAACATTCAACCCAAAATCTATCCAATTCCAATCCATTTCCTGTAAAGCTTCAAACATCTCTATACACTTCCAATTCATGAACCCCAACTTGAAAATCAAACTCATAAAAGTGTTCAAATCCTTACAACGTTCGAAACACTTCAAAAGACAACTTCATGTGGATAAATACAAGTTTCACCCTCGTGGATCTAATGAACAATTATTGGGCCCTGAAGTGTCATACCTTAGTTTTTTTATAATTTGGCTAGTAGCCTTTAATTAAAAAGTCTTGGAAAAACCAGGTGGATGGGAGAATTGGGCCTCATTAAAACCCCCACTAAGTAAAACAGAGGTGCCATACCTTAGTGTCATGGGGAATTGATGTATCTAGCTAGTAACAACCGGCCAGATTTGCTTTTTCTGTCAATTTGTTAGCAAGATACAGTTCAACTTCAACACACAGGCATTGGAATGGAGTAAAACACATCCTACACTACTTGTGTGGTACACATGATATCGGTTTAACAAAGGTGTAAAAAGCTTGAGGATGCAATGTTGCTTGGTTTTTCAGGCAACTTTTTTATCTGATCCACATAAGGTCTAATCGTTATCTATCAACTATTTTGCCCCCTATGTGAGAAGGAGATCGAAACATGCGACCACATCTTCATTCACTACCGAATCAACAGATCGATTTGGATCTTCATTCTGTCCTAATGGGGCATTCCTCCAGCCTTTCCATCATCTGTCAGCGATCACTTTCTAATGTGAAGAAGTGATGTTCTATTCAAAATATCCAGAAGATGGTGGATCTCTCGCTGGTTCTTCACAATAGAAGCTATCTGGATGGGAAGCAACAATACAATCTTTAACTCCATCTCACCTGACTGGTTGTAGTCTCCACCAAGATGAGGATTATTGGAACAAACGACTTGCTTCCCTCCTTGCAGTACCCCCAACAATTTTGCTCTGTTCCTCTAACCTTCATGACCTCCTTACTTCTTAACTTTGTTGTTATTGTTGTGCATGTTTTATCCTTCTTTGAGGCTGCTGTTTTGCGTGGTTGTTCAGCACCTTCTCTTAGGATGATGTTTTATCCCTCTGCGAGGTTGTTGTATTTGCGTTGTTGTTCAGGCGAGAAAGGCTCACTCTGAGCCAAAGTATTGCCTTATTGTTGTAATAGCCACTCATAAAAAAACATAAGGCCATATCACAATCAGGGTATATTTTCACATATGATGGAACTTCTATTTCTTGGCGTTCTACAAAGCTGCCTATAGTGGCTACTTCATCAAATCATGCCGAGTTGATTGCTTTATATGAAACTAGAAGAGAAAGTGAGTGGCTCATATCAGTTATCCATCATATATTAAGTTTTTGTGTCCTTCATTCAGATCCAGAGAAACCGAGAGTGATATATGAGGATAATGCTGCATGCATTGCACAAATAGAGGAATGATACATCAAAGGTGATCAAACCAAGCATATATCACCAAAAATATTCTCAACCCATCAGCTTCAGACCAAGGGTATTCTTGATGTTCGCAAGATTCGGTTCGATGAGAATCTAGCTGATTTATTCACCATGTCACCTCCTCAAAGAGTTATTAAGAAGCTTGTTCGTGATATCGGTATGTGATATCAAAGAGACGTTTTGTTAAATTGAGAAGGAGATAAACTTTTAAACTATACTCTTTTGTTTGACCATGGTTTTTTTCCCAATGGGCTTTTCCTGGCAGGGTTTTTAATGATGCGGTATAATACGATGTACATCTAAGGGGGAGTGTTGTAAATATATATATATGATCTATTACCTTTATTTATTTATTTATTTATTATTTCTTAGTTTTTAGTTAAGATACTAAGCTAGTAGAACTTGTTTATACTTTTTTTTATTGCTTACGTACTCTATTGGAAGCATGAATATGAAACCCATGATTTTAGTAGATATAGTTTACTTGAAGCTAATAAATTTGTTGTGATGATGATGAAAGGATTAAAGATGCACATGAATATAAAGAAGGTGCTCCAGCATTAGATTTATGTTTATATTATCTCATTTCATTGTATCCTTTTTATGGATTATATAATAAGAATTCATAATTTTCGCTTACCAATATCTTGATTTTGTGTGTGTATTGTTTTAAATGTGGTTTATTTATAATTTTTTTGTTCAATAATATTGTATTTTCTTATTGAATATAATCTTTAAACTTCAAACCAGAGTTGTATATAACATATATTTATTTTTAGATAATATTTTCTCACTTTTTTATAATATTAAATTGTCATACGATATACAAACCTTGATCCGATAGTGATAGTCTCTATCAATCCTTGATGCGCGGTTGTATTAATTAAGATTTCTTTTTAGGGTTAGTCAATTAGCTCTTTAATTATTTAAGAGTAATCCCAATTAACTAGTGGTTGGCCCAATTCTGCCGATTTGTGTTTAAATTCTTCTCACATGCAAAATTAATTAGGTGTATGATCGAGTTTCGGTTTTACATACTTGTTGATTCACAGACTATCAAAAATCATTAATCAAGTCTTAATCATCTTATAGTATCATTACCAACCAATTACCAACCTTAGAATGGCTTTAAAACAGTTTCTGTGAAGAATTTGGGTTGGTCCGGGTTTGTGTCCTAGGTTGCAAACCCGGACCAACACTTTGGTCGACTCTCTTCCTAGTTTTCATGGTGGTCCGGGTTTGTGTACCAGTTTACAAACCCGGACCATCTAGCGAGCACTTACTGTCTTGTTTTAGGTGTGGTCCGGGTTTAGGTCCTAGTTTACAAACCCGGACCATGCTTCAGGAAAAGTCTTATGCCGTGTTTAGGGGTGGTCCGGGTTTGTGTACCAGTTTACAAACCCGGACCAGACATAATCTGTTACAGTTTTGACAGTTTTGAATCTGTTTCAACTTCAATCAACTTCTCATTTCTTCTCCAATGTTCCCACATGTAATCTAGCATATTTTAACCTCGATTAGACACTCTAAACTATCCTAATTCATTCATTAAATTCATCACTCATCCCCTGTTAATTTTACACAATTTTCACTCTTGTTTTTCCTTAACACCTCATGTTACAGATTTTGTTTTCTTTCTTTTCTCTATCTCATTGGTTTCCCAACTAACATTACCTAGTTATACAACCCACATTATTTCATCCCTAGCTCTACTTAACTACACAAATTTCTCCTAATCCAAACCAAGGTGATAACTACTCAAATTCAACCTTAAAATACACCTAGACCATCCTATGTTCTTTCCTAACAATTACACTCTCAAGTCATCTAATTTTACCCAAATTTTGACAGAGGTTCCCCTAAAATTCTATCATTCTCACCACATCATTTTTGCTCACTCAAATCATTTTAGCATCCCTGTTTATTCAAGACAACAACACACTTATTTTCCAGCACTTTAACATTTAACTAGCTAGGCTTTGCTAACAGAGAAATTTGTAGGATAAACTATATACATAAAAAGAATAAAATACTAAACTAAACCTACAACTCTACTACGGGTAGCAAATAAAAACCCGGTCGGAGTATAGTGTAAATATATTACGACCGAGAGTATCGTACCCAAGGGACTTATAGAAAACTAGTCCTAATCCGGGCAAAAGGCCTATTCTATAATAATAAGGGGGGAAAAGTAAAGGTTGATTCTAAACTAAGAAAATTAAATAAACTAACTTTGATTTGGGAGAATGTCAATGTAAGAGTATCATATGACCAATGATCAAGGGTGGCAAGTCTCAAAGAGGATTTGGTCTCACAAAATGCATATGCCAGACCTCCGCTACCCATAGTCAAGGCCTTTGAATGTGCCGGACAACTTCCATCCGGCACTACATCCGGCATCGTACATTCCGTAAATACCACTTCCAGAATCGGATCTGAATAAAGGAACTCATTATTCATCCTTGCATCATGCATAGCTAATGCCGTGAATACAACCAGAATAATGGGAAATAAGAGATTAATCCTAAACCTTAGGTCTTGCTCCCGCTGAGGCGTAGAAGACAACGTTAAAGATAACCAAATTCCTAATCTATCCTATTCTTGTCTTGTGAACATTAAATAGGACTTAGTGATAAGAGAATAAGTAGCTAATTCATTCTACTTGTAAGAAGATTAGAACTCGGGTTAAGAAACTTAAAAATTCCATAAATGGTCATAAGAGTTTTTCAAGGAAATCTTCCCTAACCAAAAATCTAACAAGGATTCTACATCACCATTCACACAACTACAAGAAGAGAATACAAAGAGGGAGAATGAGATGTTAATAGCCTTAACCCGACAAGGTCTTCTTCTTCTCTTGCGTGGATGGATCTGCAGACGTTCCTTGGACACCAACAATGGAGTGGGGCGGAAATAGAGTGTGAATGGAGTGTATTTGGTATGTTGAAGTGTGTCAAATTGTAGCCTTTCTCGGCCTATTTATAGGCATCAAAATGTCTCTTGCCGGGCGTCGTGCCGGATCACCAGTAGCCGGCACACGTGATAAATGCGCCCAACTGTTAACGGTCGAAACCGTCAATTCCGCGTGAAACAGTGCATATGCCGGGTAGGAGATACCCGGCATCACACCCGGCAGTAGCCAAATCTCCAACGGTCAATAACTGTCATCGTCTGGTCAACCGTGGCGACTCTTCACTTATGCCGGATGGGATCTACCCGGCATTGTATCCGGCAAAGCTCCTTTTCCGATCTATGCTCATGCCGTGCAGGATTAATCCGGCATTGAGTCCGGCTTCAATTTAACTTTTGCCTAGAAAATCATTCCTTGCACAGAAAACTCATAAGAACATAAGTCTGTACAAATAATATACTTAAACACATAATAAGCATAAATAACATATATTTAACCTTATTTACACAAATATAATCCTAAATCTAATGGGTAAAATATGATAAGTCTGCGGCTTATCAGGCTTCAAGGCCTTTTAATCATCATTTTGACAATCTCCAAAATACCCAATCTCTTCCTCATTATGCAGTAACATAACTCATACTCAAAACAATGTAAACTCCCTCATATTCAAGCATTTAAAATCTGTTACAAAAAGCATACAAAACTAGCTCAAAGGTAAGTGCATTTACCTTGGATTTCTAGTTTTCTTTTCTCTCTGTCTTTCTTCTTCTTTTCCTTGTTCTTGTTCTTGGCTCACTAATTCGGCAATGCTACAGCCACCCACACAACAATACTAACTTAGAAAACTAACCCTCTTTTTAACCTAGAATCTAATACATATTAAAGGCTTAAAAGGAGGCATTTACCTTGTGCTTCTTGGTGGAATTTTTGGACAAAAAAGTGGTAAGATTCCAGCTCCAAAATGGAAGATAAAAACCGGCTGGAATATTGGAGAAACAAGAGTTCAACTTGAATTTTCGTTTTGCAAAGAAGAGTTGGAAAAAGATGGATTTTTAAGACTCTCTTTACATTAAAACAACAAGGAGGTGATGGAGGTCACAATGGTATTCTTCAAGCTCCAAATGTGGCTACAGCCATGGTGATGAAGATGGAGATTTTCAGATTTTAAGAGGTGGGAAGTGATCCCCAAGGAGAGAGAAATCCAATGGTATAATTTTTGTAGTGTTTGGAGGTGATTTAAGCCTTCAAAAGTGGGAGAGAAGTGTTGAGCTGGGGGAGGAAATGCAAATCGCCATTGGAGGGTTTGAGGAGGAAGAAGGGAGTCTGAAGCAGGAGGAAAAAAACGTGAGAGGGTGTAACACCCCCAATCGCTAATCCCATGCTTACCGTCTAATTGTCCTATTAATCTTACGAGTTCGTAGCGGAATTAATTACATACTTACTACGGCGGGTGAAACAATGCCGCTAACCGCGCCATACGGCCAGCTAGGCTACTAATACTTACAGTCCGGTCTGATGAACATGGCGTACCGAGCTACTAATATAATGCATACTGAATACAAATAACCTGCTTACATTCTGGGATCACCGAGTATTTAAAGTATATTCAATTACAACCTTTCAAGCATACCAAAAGAATGAGTTTCTAAGGCTACTCATCTATACCAATTCCCTTCTATATCAAAATCCAAAAAGGTGTACCACATGGTACACCGGCTAATCAAAAGCTATAGCCATGTACTACTCAGTACACCAATCATAATCTAGTGTTTACATTCCAAAAAGAAGATAAAAGAAATGGAAGTAGATCTTCACATCTTCATCCCTCGCGATTACCTGCGTGTAGTAAAAATGGTGCCCCAAGGGGCTCAGCAAACGCTGCATATAGACTCCGCATATACCGCGTGCTAGCTAGGGCACGCCGACTATTTGACGTCCGCTAAACATGCTGTTCATTTATTTCATACATACATGCTTGCATACAACATACCTTCATTCACAATACATTATTCATTCCAAGGCAACAATACAATTATACTCACAATACTTACCTTCGCAAGGTTAGCCAAATTATGCACCCGGGTTAATCGGAGTGCTTATTACTCTTTTACTCATTACGCAATACTTACACATTCTCTTTCATACTTTACTTGCTTACCTTTCCATACTCATTTACTTGCTCTTACTTACTCATACTTACTTACTCATACTCATGTTAAGCCGGTATGGCCTCTGGGCAAGGACTACACCGTCCCACCACCAGGCTTTACTTGACTCACCAATCCGGGATGCTACCCATTTAAGGGATTTGGGCCGCGGACCAGTTAAGAGTCAGGAATTGGGGCCAACCTCTCGTGACCCCGCATCCTCACGCGTGGCCGTAACTATATCGGACTTCTACTCATTCCAATTTAGTTACCAATTTAAGTTAGGATGGTTAGCTTGTTAGAATAAGTTAGAAGTCCATTCACATAAATAATCGTCACGATACAATACATCATACATACACACATTCATATTCATCCAAACATTTCATGAATTTACAACTAAAATTTAAGAAAATATTCACAACATATAACACTCTATCACAAGTATGCATATTAACTCCGATTCGTGCTTTATCTTATTTGGTGATCAATTAGCACACAACACAAAATCAGAGTAACCAAGATAGCATACGGGGCATGAGGAATTCATACCGTTCACCGTTGCACGTGTTTCCAAACGTCCTCCGGTGTCACAAATCAAGTCCTATTATATACATACAATTGAATGATTATTTACCTATCATCAACTTAACTCTCCTACTTACTATGTCCTTACACTTTTACACTACACTTTACTTACCTATTTTCATTACTTAAGTTTTATTTTCTTACTTAAGGTTTGCATGCTTACATACATGTACATATACCATATATATATGGGTATACATATATATATATATATATTACAATTATTATTTAGATTAAAATAATTTTTTTTTTTGGTCAGGATAGGGCCGTCCGACCCCCCTGGGTCGGACCATTCCAGTAAATTCGTTCCCAGAAAATTACCCTGTCCGACCCAATACGATTCTCCGTCCGACCATACCCTCTGGGTCGGACCATTCCAGAAGGTTTTGGGTCTCGAGTCTAAGCTCCGTCCGACCCACGTCCGACTCAACCGTCTGGGTCGGACGAAGTCAGAAACTTCGACCACTATATTTTTTGCATGTCCGACCCCGTCCGATCCACGGCCCTAGGTTGACCATTACAGAAGGTTTACGGTTGTTTATTTAAGCCATGTCCGACCCACGTCCGACTCACGGCTCTGGGTCGGACCATTCCAGAAAGATTGGTTTTTCGTTTCTTAAGCCCCGTCCGACCCACGTCCGACTCACCGTCTGGGTCGGACGGTTTCCAGAACCTTGTTTAACCAGATTTTGTTTTTCCTTCCCAATTTCACCCATTGCTTCCCCAATCTTCCTACATGCATCCTAACATGTTTTTGTGCAATTTAAACACCATAAACCATGCTAATTCATTTCCTAATTCCTCACACAACTCTATACTAACTTATATACACAATTCTCTTAATTTCAACTCAACACTTAAACAGTTTTCTCCCTAATGTCTTTTGCTACAGATTTTTGATACTAACACTCCCCTTCTACAACTTCCTCTCCTATTGACATTTCTAGCACCTCTAATGTATTTAGATTGCACTATCTATCTCTCTCAACTTACCCTCCACCTATCTAATCAAAATCTGTTACACACTCCCCTTAGTCACCTAGTTTAAAATTCACTAAGTGTTCTAATCCTATATAAATTTTGACACCTCCCCTATATTTTACACTCTCACCACATATTCTAGTTCACATTTTGTTATCTTTTCACTGTTTCAAAACAGCAATAATAGCCAAGCTCTCAAACACTAATATGAACTACTAAACTCATAAAACTCCTGCACATCAACACTAATTCCAATCTGTTTTCAATAAATTTTTACACATCTTTAAAGCTTCAAAATACTTATATTCTCCTACACATTACACTACTAATACATTACCATTTCCATTACTCATTTCAAACTACTACCAAACAGTTACATACATATATATACCAGTTACACAAAGAGCATTCTTTACCTTGCTTCACTTCTAGATTTTCTTTCTTCTTCTTTCTCCTCCCTTCTCTCTCTCTATACCGGTTTTCAACCAAACTCTCCAATGCTACAGCCCATCAACATACATATTTTCAATACTAAAACTAACCTTAAACATTATTTGAGTTCTAATGCACATTTACTAGGTTTAGAATTTATATATTACCTTGCAAGGGTTCAAATGGAGCTTGGAGTGGCTCAAGAACAATATTTCCAACTCCACCAACAAGCCAAAATCGGCTAGAAACGAAGAACACACAAGGGTTTAGTTTATGAATCTTTCGTTTGCCCACAAGAGCTAGAAAAGATGGAGTTTTCAAAATACTTTTACCTTAGAAGAACAAGAAGAAGGAGGGCCTTCTAATGGTGGTGTTGAAACTCCAAATGAGATACCCTAAAACGAAAATGGGTGTTTTTGAATTTTGGAAAGATGAAAATGTAGCTCTTGGTGAGAGGATTACAATGGTGGTATTTTTATAATTTTTGGAAGAGTTTGGAGAGAGTTACAAAGGAGAGAAGTGGTAGTTTTTGTGTGGCTTCTCTTTTCACCATGGAAATCGCATGAGGTAGGGGAAGAAGAAAAGAGAGAGTGCTGGTGAGGGGTCTTACGTGAGAGAAGAGAATGATAGGAGAGAGAGGTAAAGTGAGGTGAGTGTTTACTTTTTGGTTTTTAATTGTTTTTGTCTTTAGTTAATAAGAGAGTAGAGTGTGTGTGTGTAGATATGTAAATCGGACAGCACACAGCACCTATGGGGATTTAAAATTTTATTACAATATTGGACACATAAGTTTGTGCTATTTATCTTCTACCCCACCCCACAACTTCCCGTTTTTGACAGTTTTTACCAATCTCTCGTTTTATTTGATTTTATTGGTCCCAAAGCTTCACTAATATTTATTAATGATTTTTAGTTGACCAAAATTGTTACGAGTCTATTTGACCCGCTTAAAGACACGAGTTTTCCCGGTTACCTCGAAAAACGTGCTTTAAGGTTCGGTAATGTTTTTAAACTTTTTGTTTTAAAGGTCCGTTTTCTTCGGGATTTGTTCCCTTATGATTATTACACTTAATTAGCTCTTCTAAATTACTTATTAGCCTAATTAATCACTATTTTTAATTACGGGGTATTTCAGAGGGAAGTGAGAGTAGGAGAGAGAGTCAACTTACCTTTTTACTTTATTTTGTTTGTCCTTTTGTGTATAAGGAAGAATAAAGAAGAGGGGGAGAGTGGGGCTGATTTAAAAACAGGTATGTATACACACTAAGGGGGCCGGTTTTTAATTTGCAAAAAGGGGGTTATTTTGCTTTATTACACTTAACACCCCACAAGTTTTCATTTTTGCACTATTCACTAACCGGAACCCGTTTTCTGGAATGTTCTCGTTTAATTAATTTTAATGGTTCTAGACCTTCACTAAGGTGTAATTATAGCTATTTGATTGACTATAATTATTACGGGTCTATTTAATCCGCTTAAAGTTACGTTTTCCCGGTTTCCTCGAAAAACGCGCTTTACGGTTCGTTTGTGTTTTAAATCCGTTTTATGGATCCGTTTTCTTCGGGAATTGTTCCCTCATGTTTATTTAGGCATAATTAAGCTTCTAAAATCTTCATTAGCCTAATTAATCACTTTTTTAAAATTCGGGGTATTTTAGAGGATGATGTTTTATCCTTCTGCGAGGTTGTTGTATTTGCGTTATTGTTCAGGCGAGAAAGGCTCACTCTGAGCCAAAGTATTGCCTTATTGCTGTAATAGCTACTCATAAAAAACATAAGGCCATATCACAATCAGGGTATATTTTCACGTATGGTGGAACTACTATTTCTTGGCGTTCAACGAAGCAGCCTATAGTGGCTACTTCATCAAATCATGCCGAGTTGATTGCTAGATCTATATGAAACTGGAAGAGAAAGTGTGTGGCTCATACCAGTTATCCATCATATATTAAGTTCTTGTGTCCTTCAGTCAGATCCAGAGAAACTAACGGTGATATATGAGGATAATGCTGCATGCATTGCACATATAAGGGAAGGATACATCAAAGGTGATCAAACCAAGCATATATCATCAAAAATATTCTCAACCCATCAGCTTCAGACCAAGGATATTCTAATGTTCGCAAGATTCGGTTCGATGAGAATCTAGCTGATTTATTCACCATGTCACCTCCTATAAGAGTTATTAAGAAGTTTGTTCGTGATATCAGTATGCGATATCGAAGAGACATTTTGTTAAATTGAGGGGGAGAGAATCTTTTAAATTGTACTCTTTTGCTTGACCATGGTTTTTATCCCAATGGGTTTTTCCTGACAAGGTTTTTAATGATGCGGTATAATAGGAAGTACATCCATGGGGGAGTGTTGTAAATCACCCTATTTAATTAGTGGATGTGCATTCACGCATCTTTTGTTTTACCTTAAACTCTTCATTTGTGAAACTCTCGTAACTTCCCTGGACTCGTTATTAGAGAGCATTGATATTTCGTATTCCTACCACTCAAAGGTTAATATTGGAAGGTCATATAATGGAATGCAAAACATGTCTTCTACCTCCTTCCTTGTCTTCTATACTATCCCATTTGATTTTTATAACTATAATTAATTTTTTAAATATATGATCCATTACCTTTATTTATTTATTTATTTATTCATATGGGATAGTATGAATATGAAACCCAAGTAGATAGTTAACTTGAAGCTAATAAATTTGTTGGGATGGTGATGAAAGAATTAAAGATGCACATGAATATAAAGAAGGTGCTGCTCGATTTGATATATGTTTATATTATCTCATTTCATTGTATCCCTTTTATGAATTATATTATAAGAATTGATAGTTTTTGCTTACCAATATCTTGATTTTGTGTGTGTATTGTTTTAGATGTGGTTTATTTATAATTTTTTTTGTTCAATAATATTGTATTTTCTGATAGAATATAATCTTTAAACTTCAAACCAGAGTTATATATAACATATATTTATTTTTAGATAATATTTTCTCACTTTTTTTATAATATTAAACTGTCCTAGGATACAAACCTTGATCCGATAGTGAGAGTCTGCATCAATCCTTGATGCGCGGTTGTATTAATTAAGATTTCTTTTTAGGGTTAGTCAATTCGCTGTTTATTCAATCAAGAGTAATCCCAATTAACTAGTGGTTTGCCCAATTCTGCCGATTTGTGCTTCAATTCTCCTCGCATCGCATGCAAAATTAATTAGGTGTATGATCGTGTTTTGGTTTTACATACTTGTTGAATATTGACAGACTATCAATTCTTGTCGTGCATTTCAAGTCTATATCCATGCACACCATAAATAAGTCGTATCAAATTCAGCAACAATTAAAAGTAACTAACCAAATAATGCCATGATTTAATTAAGGAGGATGTATTTTGTTTGATTATGACATTAACAATAACACATGTAATGAAAATCATGAGAAAAGGGAAAAGATTGTGCTATAGTAGTATAAAATTCAGAAAGTACGTACGTTTTATTGGAAAATTATAATTTGTATAATAAAAATTAAGAAAGAAAACATAAAATACATATATCTGTCTACAATAAGGACTATTCTAGTGTGACTGAAGCCTCCTTCACCCCACCCCCTCCCTTCCTTCCAAAGAAAACCTCCCCAATCCCATGCAGCAGGTGATCATCACATGCATGCACCCTCTGATCACGAGCTTTCTTCTAATGCATCATCCATGGGTGTTCAACCCCAAAAATTTCCTCATGCTAAAGTAAAAAAAAAATTCTCAAAAACTAACAAACAAACAAACAAAGCATATCCATAATCCATCCTCCTGAAATGAGCTAATCTTCTCTCCTAAGCCTGTTAAGTAAAGCAGTAATGAGTGCATCTCTTTTCTCCGCCCTTTGTTCTTCCCTAACCCTTCTTGCTTCTTCCCTCTCCCTCCAATTTCTTTCTGCCGTCAATCTCTCCATCTCTAAACCCTCCATCCTTCTTCTCCAATCCTCTTCCCTTGTCCTCCTCTCTTCCTCCCTCACTTCATACCTCTCCCTCCATTCCGCTTCCATTACTTCCTGTCTTCTCATAAACTCCTCCAACACCTCTTTCACTGAACTGATCAATACACCACTCTCACCACCACCACCCTTTGCAGTTGTCACCGGTTTCTTCCTCTTCCTACTACTGCTTGCAGTTCCTGGTCCACCGCCACTTCGTCCTCCTCCAGCAATACCTGTTGTAATGTGCTTGGTATCCTCGCCCGCCCCCGCCCCCGCCCCCTCACTGTTATTATCATCATCATCATCTTCGTCTGAGGACATTAATGTAGTTGTTGTTGTTGAAGATTTCTTTTTATGTGGTGCGCCGGTACTGGTTGATGGACCAACTCCACCAGCAGCGGCTGCGGCTGCGGATGCTTCGGTTTCAGCCCAGAGCATGCGCTGCATACGAGCTGTGAAGATGGCTTGTAGTTCGTTGTAGAATGGGAATTGTTGTCTCATTGCTTCTGGCTCCATTGTCTCGCACCCCTTTAATTTCATTTGTTTTTAGTATTATATATATATCAAGTGTGTTAATTAATTAATGTGAGCATGCATGGATTTTATAAAGAAATTGCCCTAACATCACTAATAATCTTATCTTATTGGTTAATACATACATATGTTAGGGATTTGATGTATATATATAGTTTGTTTTATGGAAATGTAGAAAAGTTTCTAGTGTTAGTTTTTTCCCACCCCTAATTCATCAACTAGAATTAATATTGTACACTGCCACGGGAACAATCTTGTTACATACACGTCGACTTTACTATTAGTTAGAATTCATGAAGAGGCTGGCCGGTTGGTGTCGACATTTACATAGAGCAGATTTATATAGCTATTAAATATATGCAATAACACTGATGACTTAGAACAAAATTAAACCCACTATAGATTAGAGATGGGAACATATCATAATTCATATACAAATTAATCAAGTTTACCTTATGTACGTAACGAGAAAGAGAATTATTCAGTTCTTAAGGAGTAGTATTTATTTAGGAAAAGAAAAAGAAAACGAAAAGAGAGAGAGAAATACACGACGAGGAGAGACCGGGCCGGGATAGATTGTGTATCCAATTTAGAATAAAATAATTAATACTACTACACAGTTATAGTAAGTAGCAGTAGCTAGTAGTACCTTGTAGCGAGTGACTAGATTCTTCCACTTGCACTTACACTGCTCAGCGCTACGATGGTACCCTTTTTCCCTCATCTTGTTCCCAATTACTTCCCACAACACCTTATTTCTCTTAGTTTCCATGAAAGTCCGGTCCAGTTCCGACCGGATTGCTAAAAATTCTTTCGTTTCTTGTATACTCCACTGCGGGAACCGGTCCCCTGCTCCTACTGAAACTTCCGGCGCCGCAGATGATGTAGTCGGTGATACTGCCGCCATCATTCCTCCCATCCCCATACCCATCCCCATCCCCATCATCTGTTGCTGATGCTGGATTGATCGATTATGATGTGGGAAATTATGTCCTCCTTCCATAGCATCAGGACTGACTGACCAATCGATCGATAATTATATCAAAAGCGGTGAATTGAAGGAGAAATAGCTAGGTATTAAGTTCGTTCTGGTTGAGGAATTGAAGGATATATTGGATGTTGAATGAATTAGAGAAGAGAGAAAGAGTTGTGTTTGTGTTGTGTGTGCGTGGCGGTGTGAAAACGATGCGTTTATGTGTGAAAATATGAGAATTTTTTTGGTTCTGTCATTCATGAGGTGGCGCGATCGATCGATCGATGGTGAGAGGATGAAAGAGAAACACGGCTGCTTTTGTTGTTTATTGAAAGAAAACAATAAACAGAAAATTTTTAGCTCTGAGAGTTGAGAGAGAGAGCAGAGGGAGGATTTATGTGTAGAGAGGAGGCGAGAGGAGATGAAATTCAATGAACAGAGAGAGTGAGAGAGATCGCTGGTTCCCTGGCTCCCTGCCAGAAAATCAAACAACTGGTCGTTTCTCTCCCTTCTGGTTAAAGAGTTTTTATCTATCTGGCTTTTCGTCTCACTTTTCTTCTTTCGACTCTTTCTCTCTCAGAAGAGTCTTCTCTTCTCTTCTCAGGTTTTGGCAGACGACTGGTCTCATCTCATCTCATCTGTCTACGCGCAAATTCTTTCTCTCTCTCTCTCTCTCTGAATTCATTATTTTTAGTCCAATTATTAATTAAGATCAATTCCCCTTTTCCTTCTCTCTGAGGTGCCGTGGTGATTTGTTTTTCCATTTTTTTCTTCCTTTTTCTCACTCTCTCTCCAATATCGGTTTCCCATTTGTCTCCATTGCGTTAAAACTGCGTCACCCTTACGAAAATACTGTTACGCCTTGTTTGGTTCTAGTTCTACACACTATTATTATTATTATTATTATTATTAAAACTTGATTTGTTTAAATTGTATTTTATCGTCCTGCACCTCGCTGGTGGTACTACTACTATACTAGTACTAGTAGTATATAGTACTATATCTAGCGCGTGCTATTATCGGAATCGGATGATGCTAGTCTGTGAAATACTAAACATTTAAAGTTTTTAACTTTGTACTTATTATGTACCATATTAGTAAGAAAATACAAAGCAAAATAGAATTTAATTAAACTAATTGATATACTTATATATTTTCATACCAGTCTCTACGAATAGCTAATTATAATATAGGTTTCATTTAGTCATGTCGTATATTTAATTATAAATGTAGTATAAAAAAGTGGTTCTTGTATACGCTCTCCTTCAATAATATACTGCCACATGTTAAACCAAAATAACTACAAAACAAACATGTTGAACGTAACCATATACTTGAGATTTATGTATAGTTGAAATAACATCACTCATGATCAAAGAATTGATCTTTTGAAACTTCAAAGTAAGATATTCAAATTTTTACACATTAAAAATTATCAATGTGTATCATTCTTTTGTTGTGTTAGTAACTTCTTCGGTTCACTTTCTTTCAAAAAATCAAAATCTTCTTCGGTTCACATCACTAATGGAGAAACTACAATAGTATTAGACAAAAAATTTACCTTCAGAAAGTCATAATTAATCCCAAATAAGCAAGGTCTAAGCGAAACGAGATCACAAGCCAGCAGGAACACTTGGAGAAAGGATAGACGCTTCCTACAAAACAACAAAATCGAATACAGGCACCGTCGTAACTGTACGACCGCTTACGAGAGGGGAAAACTTGCACCAAAAGCTTTCTTTTTTTAATTTTGGGCCATTAATTTTTCCTACGGAGTGCGTACTAGTACTACTACTACTACTTATTTATTTGTGTTATTTTGCTGTTCGTATTCGTACGGAATAAAAGAAAATCAAAATCGAATAGCTCTTTCTTTCTAGGTGGGGTAGGATATACGTCTTTTTCATTTACATACGTCCACTGTATCTACCAATCAATAATACCCAATTGCTACTTTTAGTAAATTTGATCTGGTTGTGATGTGATCAAAACTCTAGCCGGATCATTTTTAGCATACTGAGAGTTTTATTTTTATTTTGAGTTATACTGTTATTTTTTTTTTTAGAATTAGAAAGTAGATGATATATATTATATTTTGAAAAGAGAGATTTAGCGTTTTATATTTCATTTTTAAAATTTTAAATAATGTTTTCTTCTAATTTTTTATGATTTTATGTCATTTTTTATTTTTTAAAATAATAATAATTATTATTTAGTCATTTTCATTTATTTAAATTTTTTGTTCATTAAATTATATTTATTTTTAAATTTTGATTTTATGTGATCTTGAATTTTTATTTTATTTAAGTTTTTAACTAAAAAAACTTTTGATTATATATCCCTAAGGTTATATGATGTTGGAATATAAAAAATATAATACATCAGATGAATATGTTAAATAAAATTGGAATCTTTGAACATCTCATTATGAAAATAAAACTTAAAAATATCTAGAAACCTTAAAATTATTCTGTGAAATTTTCCATCATTTTAAAAGTAGTACGCAAGTAATAATCTTATTGGTAGATAATTTTTAAAATACCATAACATTTTATTTTTATAGCTAAACAGTGATCAAACTGCCGGTCTCTATGAGTTGGTGTGACATTACTAGTCATATATGTAGGTAGGTAGGTGGGTATATGACATTATTATTACTATTATTTATTCCGTCGTCCCCGCGATGAGATTACTAGTCATATGAATGGATTAATTACATGCGCATCAACTAAAGTTATATTATTAGTGAGGAACAGAGCCAATAAAATTAATATAGTTTATAAAATAAAAATTAAATTTGTGAACAGTTAACCTCCTTACATCATAGCTGAGTTGGGATAGGGTCGGGGTTAAGGTTAGCCTGAGATGAATGAACGAGTAATTCGGGGGATACTTTTTTTTCCGCTCCTTTCCTTTCGTGGTGCTTGTAACTTGGTAGGTTAAGGCCCTGCTGTTGTGTCAGTTAAATTAGTAATGGTTGAGAGAAAAAATAGTTGATATGATAATGATATATAAAAAGAAAAAATTAGTTGATTAAATAAACTTATTTACATAAAAGAATTGAATCTTAATATTACTATCTCTGTCTTACCACTTGAACATGTTGTTTGAATTTACTACCTCCGTCTCGTCATAAGTGTCTCATTTGCTTTTTGGCACGTTTTTCCACTTCAATATTAAATATATAAGATAAAATAATTTTTAAAAAATAATTTTTACAATATATAGTTTTTCACATAACGATTCCATTATAAAAAAAAATTTATAAAAATATATTATCTTACATGTTAAATATTGAAGTCAAACGACAAACTCAAATAGTGAAGTGGACAATGGAAGTGGGACGGAGGGAGTAATATTTAACATATAAAATAAAATAATTTTATAGAGAATATGAAACCAAACAAGGTTAAAAAAGAAGTTAAAGGAGTCAAAGTAGTAGCTAACCAGTTTTGGTTCCTCGATATCGAGTTGAGTCATTACAAAATGCATAAGTAGGGCTCTCCTTTTCAGTTTCGTAAATTGACTTTTCAGTTATGCCATTGGAATTTTGATTTCTAAAATGCTCTTTGTCAACAATTTTAACTCGCACATAACGTGGTGGATTGACGGTGAGACCGACGTGATATATTGAATTTTTTTTTCAGTCGTGACCATACGTAAATTCCCATGGCTGAATTTGAGAAAAATTACGGCGATATTGAGCTGGAAATATATATATCCGTTGGCGAGTTTGATTGTGCACGAGGTAATAATGTTTTTTTTTTTTTAAAAAAAGTGCAATATAAAGAATAATAATTGTACTAAAAAGTTTCTTTTTTTCGTCACCCTGTTGTCTGTTGATATTAGTAGTATGTAACATGTTTTTAACGGCCGGTCAAATCAAAACTAGCATACGAATGAGTGCAAGCAAACTAAATTTGACGTGCGGTGCGATATAAGGCTTAGGTTTGGATGATGTAGTAGCGTAGATAGATTTCGGAATTATGTTTGTGTATTTACTCACGTAATCTAAGGAAGGCAGGCAGGCACGATTTTTACTTACAGCCGGATGGATGGATAGATAGATAGTAACTGGTGGCGGACGCGTTATTCTGTGCCGCACCAGGTAACAGCCTACGTCTGCCGTACATGTGGCGCCCATGCAGGCGGTCCACTCCTGATGTACAGTAAAGTTCCAAAGGAAATGAACAAACCACATTTTCAGTTAGTTTTCCCTTTCTGCCATAATTAACACATCTTCACCCCACACACACACTAGCTATGTTCGGTATGGTTGTTTTGTGATTGTTTTGGTCTGGTTGTTTTGTGATTATTTTATATGTGGCAGTATATTATTGGAGTAGAACGTAGGACCCACGTGGGACCCACATGGGAACCACCCAAAAACTACCCAATTTATGCCACGAACATGCGCCAGCCGAACGAAGCCTAGTAGATGATGGTAAATGTTTAAGTCAATGTGAACTCGTCGTCGTATCCATACAATACGTTGTGTTTTATCAACAGATACATATTTTTTAAATAACAAATAAACACAACATTATATGTTTTAGTGATAAAAGAGAATTAATTACGTCATAAATCGTCACTAATTTCAGCGTCTATTCGTTACCTTAAAATTAATAGTAAGAACTACCATCCCTGCAGTTGCTTTAACAATGAAAATGATTCAATTCAAATAGATAGAAAGTAGCGACAATAGGATACATAAATGTTCAATGCTGAATTACAATTAAGAAAATACTTACATTTATGTACGAAACTAGGAAAGAAAAAGAAACAGTGTTTTCACATTATCATTTCAAGGGGAAAAAACACGTAGATCCACGGTCCACCACATGAGTAAACTTTGTTTTTTTGTTATGTCAAATTCTACTATTGGGTAAAAAAGTACACTAACATAACATGAGTTTTGGTTTCGCGGTGGGCAGTACTTTACTTGATCCAACTATAGTATAGATGCGGCACTGGCATGCATCAATCAACTTAATTATTATTTTTGTCTGATATGCAAATGTAAACTGGATTGAACACAAGAAGTCAATGTCACATAACATGCCGCGCGAAACAAAGAATCTCTCTGCACGCACAGCCTGCCTGCATACATAATACTAGTAACATTGTTTAGAAAAGACTGCAGCAGTAGCAAATGACATTAATACTATGAAAAGAAGAGCACAACCCGACATTTATGCGGGTACATACCATTACCATCGACACGTTTTCGAACAAATAAAAACAACGGCGGACGCGTAATTAAACTTCAAAAACTCATCAACCCAAAAACACAGTTGTCTATTTTTTTTATATATAATTAAAATGATGATATCAATAAAGGGTTACTACTTTTTCATTCTTCCATGGGCCCAAAATCTTCATGAAATCAATATAACCAAATCAGATGATAACTTTCCGAATTTTCCATGTTTCACCGTTCAATAATTTTTTTTTTTTTTACAGTATATATTACCATAATAATAAAGTAAAATCTCATCGTGGTCACTATTATATTTTATACGAAAACAACAGTACGTACTTATAAGTTACTTATTTACTTATATTAAAAAATCTACCTTCTTCTTCCAACGGAGGGATCCGGATGATGAATCTTTGCTCGCATTGGTATAATAAGCGGTATCCCATACCCGATCAAAATAGGTCTACTACCACTTTGCTGGAATCTCATCTCTTCTCCCTCCCTCCCTCACTTTGGTTTTTCAACAGTATTTTATCCAAAACAAGGTATCAAAAAAGAAAAAAGATTACTCAAAAGAAAACTCTAGAAGATAGATAGATAGATAGATACACTACTAATATTAAGTCTCGTGAAACATACATTTTCAAAAAAAAAAAGTCTAGTGAAACATAGTCAACGACAACAGTCTGTTCTATCAGGAAGCATGTGTTGATATAATATATACTCCTCATATTTATATATATACACACACACTGACACGAACAGAAAAAGTTCTCCTCCATTGACTTGTTGGACCTCCGGTTTATTCAACTAATTTTTTTATAATTGAAATTCATTACTTATATCATCCACCGTCATCAACCAAATACGATCTATTTTTTTACCATCAACTTTTTTTTATTATCAACATTTCAATTCATTACACTTGGGTACTCACCTTTATCATACTTTTCCACATAAAACACTTTTATTTTGTTCAAAAATAGTTCTATTTGTTATGGATAAAGGTAGAAAATGACCTTTAACATAAATATTGGTTTACTTGCATTTGGAATTAAAAAAAAAATCGGATCTTTCTGGTTGAGTCAAAAATACAAGTTTACCTCTTCCTTTTTTTTCATAATTTACAATGAATACCCTTGACAAATCAGCATAATGCTCTCCTATGTGTCCTCATTCTATCTCCTTCTGCCTACGGCTTTCAAATCCCCCATTACTGCCTACTACTACTACTATTGTCGTCCTCTTATACATTTGCATTAAGTTAATTGTTAACCACTATCTTCAATTGCAATAACTACAACTAACATCTTCACCAACTGTTGTCATCTCAATTTTGGAGTTATATATCCTTTGTGTTTAATCACATTCCAGAACAATTGGAACATCAGCTTGGGGGTAAGTAAGTTCATATTGTCTCTATTCATTTATTTGTAGACTTGTCTTCCTGTTTTGAACCTAATTCAATTTGCTGAAATACATTATCAGCTTCTTTGCCACATTGTACACTGGACAGGATTTCAAAAACAGAAATCGGGGCTTCAATCAAAGGTAAGTTCTCATCACCTTCACCTGTTGTTAAATATCAGATATTTGAGTATTTACATTTGAGTTGGTAATTTGTTGTTTTGAGATTCAAAATTTGTGTTGTATGTAGAGTTAGACTAGTTAATTGATAATTAGATTAGCAGGATGATAGAGATGATAAAGGGAAAGGAAAGTCCAACACTAAATGAAATGTTAGGAAACCAAAACAAGATTGGACCAGTGGTGATGTTGAACTGCTGATATCATTGTTGGTAGAGGAGGCTAGACCACAAATAGGGAGGGTTGTGAGTGTTGTTGGGGTGACACACAATGGATGCCCATAAAAAAAATTAACAAGAAAAGGGAAGGGTTGCCACCGGCGGACAAGGACCTGCAAAAACAAAGGTGATACCTTAAAGATGGGTTGGAGAAAATGGAAGGAACTAACCTGCAAAAAGAGTGTTCTAGGCTGGGACCACGACACCAAGACGGTGACTTATCGACTATAATGGATAGTGAAGATGGCAAAGGTGAACCACCATTTGTAATGCATATATTTAGTTTTAAAAAATAACTATGTTGTGGTTATTCATAATAGGTTCATTGTTGATGGTCAAACTGATATCTGTAGGAGGATAGTTCAATTGCAAAGATGGCCAACTCTAAGTGGCCTGCATATCTTGTGGATGATATGGAGTTCATATGGGGTAGGGGTATGCCACCGGTGATCTAACGCAGACACCAGGTGGCTTCATACCTAAAGAGTTACTACTGAAATACCCCATAAATTAATCTAAATTAATTTATGGGATTTCTTTTATTAAACCCTAAATAATACTATTAAACATTAAATTATTATATGGTATTGTGAATTTATATAAGTCAATAAATCTTGGAAAAATTCGAGACACTCCAATTTTATTATAAAGATTTTAGAAATATTTGGAGCATTGATTTGAATCATAAAATTCAATATAAAATCATAGAAACCTTAAAGCTTCTCAAGTCTTGCTAGGGTTGACTTTTTGAGAATGGTCAAACCAGCCCATGAAACCTATATCAATAAAAGATTACGGAAAACCAAAAAGATTGATAATAAACACGTTAAAAATGGATCATCCTAGCTCAAGATATGATCTATGGAAGTTTAGAGCCAAAATTTTGAAGCTTGCTGACGTGGCTAGGGTTTTCTGACTCAGCCGCCGCCTCGGGAGTCGCGCCCAAGCTAGTTTCCCACAAAAAACGGCTAAGTATTCTCATCAACTATCAGATGGTGTGCCCATCTTTAGACAACCATAACTTTCGTTCTGTTCATCCAATTGTCGTCAAACCTTCACCATTCTCTTCTCCTTTTAACCTAGTTTTTTAACTATCTATCCAGCTAAACCTAATTTGCCTCACACAAAAAGTTATGTTGTCTCAAAGTTGCGTCCTCAGCCTGATGAACCTAGAAATCCATATTGTAAGGTAAAATGTATGATTTTGCTCTAGCTATAACGTTCTCGCTCCTGAGCCAAATTCGTTTTGCCATAGCTCATTTTAAAGCTCTTTGATTCCTCTTCAACATATCTTTAGAAATCAAAGGCCGATTCTCGATCATATGGCGTCTAAAGTCCCCAACTCGATCTAGCAGTGTTCTTGCCCAGAATTTTTCCAGAAACAAAATGGTAAACTCAGATCTTTCGAGATCTATAACTTTCTCCCTAGTTCATTGTTTTCAATGATTCTTCCACTCATGTTTAGAGTTACATACCTAGTTTATGTTGTGGTAGGTTTCGTGGATCGAATCTCTCTTAGTTGGCATGAGTTGATCCGTGAAGTGGCCTACTTGGTCTGCACATAAATAATCAAATTTTTCTAGAAATACTCAAGGTATAGACTCGAATATTTCAACTCACAATCCTCTGTGTGTATTACAAATTAGATCAATACCTTCCTATCATCTTTAGGGGTACATGTCCTCTATTGATTAAGCCCATAACCATAGCCTAACTCGATCCATAATGAATCTTATAGATCTGCAAATTTCGACCCCCAGTCACTCATAAAGTCAAGATTTTCTAGAAAAAACGAATAATAGTTCTCTTGCTGGCGCATCTCCGGTACATTTCCGATCAAATTACCCCGTTATTGACACTCGTTTATACATTATCGGTCATACCCAGTTGCCAATTTAACTTGTAACGCATACATCGCGAGAATTTGTTGAATTCAAACAAAAACGTATAAACCCTAGCTTCAACTAACCCATAATCGATTTCCCAGTGCACTACATTATAGGTCATAAAATTGGTACCCGTTCAATTTCAAGTCGAATGAAACAAAAATAAATGAATTTCGTTCTGTGGATTGCAAGGAATCGACCAATTCCCATTCGTAGTGTTTAGGGGTGAATCTGATGAACTCATGAAAATTGGTCCGTCCGATAGTAGGTTATAAGAATGGACGGCCGAGATTAAAAGGTAGGAGTTTAAGGATGTTTTAAGTAAATATAATTTACAGAATAATACTCTAACTTGCTAGATTAATTTAATGATCTTCCCTACTGCATTTTGACACGAAACTTTAACCATAGATTCCTTGTAAAATCTAGTTTATTTTCATGTAAATTAATATGGATTTTGAGTTTTTAAACGTAAGTTATAAATTTTGTAAGTTCTGGATATTATGGATGTATTTAGATAGTTAACAAAGAGATTTTTATGAAATAAATTTTTATAATATGTCTAAAATATCATAATTACTATATATAAATGTGGGATTTTTTAGACAAAAGGAAATAGGTCTAAAAATTGTTTTTCTGAAATTTTTATAAGTTACCGTAGGTATGTGGTTTTGTTTTAATGAAAATTAAAGTATAGTGGAATAATAAACTCTATAGGTTGGAAATCCTATAACAATACTGAATTAACATTTAATACAGAATGTTAACAAATATTTTAGGCTATAAACTTTTGGGTAGAAATAGAGAAATAAAGAAATAAAGGATTATCATAGGTTAAATCAAGGAATTTAAAATTTCCTACTTTTATGTTAATTATATACTATAGAAGCTAATACACTAAATTGAAAAAAAAAATCTTATAAACCATATATTGGATGTACATGTGTGTACGAGTTAATAAGAATAATTAAATACAACAAAGCTACGTAAGGAATGTCTTAAATAAATCCTAATATATAGATAACAAAAAAATAAATAAATAATAAATAAAAGAAAAATAAAATACCTCATAGAAAATAGAATATGAAGGAATCTATAAGTTAAACTAAACCTATACATAATACTATTAAAAGAGTATTATATGAGGTGGTATTAAATTATGGTTATGAAATTAAGCTTAAAGAGTACCTTTGAATTTCTAAGATTTTTTATATAAACCATATTAAACTTCATGCATAATATTATTTGTCAACGACCAGAATGCAAATCCATAATTGGGTAAGTAATTAATAAGTTAAGACTGAGGAATAATTGTAATTAGATTACATAAAATGTTACACAGATAGATCTTATTATATAATTAATAATAAAATAAATGAAATACTTTTACATCTAAATGTGAAGTGGATTAATAAGTCTAGACTTAATCATTTCATAACATTTATAGTATTGAATAATAAAATGTTTTAAGATAAAATAATTAAACGGATTATGATATAAAACCATATTAAATTATAATTAGGGAATTAATCTAAATAAATCCTTTAGTTTCTTAGAATTAGATAAGCCATATAAAATAGATTTATTAACAATATTCAGAATGTGAGTTAATAATTAAGTGATGTATTTAGCAGTTAGAACTTATAAAGGTTTGTAAATAGAAATTATATACTTAAAATATTTGAACCTTTAATTAGATGAAACTAAGTTACATAAGAGGTTATATTGATCTACTTTATGATACTGAAAATCTTAATATGTCATTTGAATATAAGGTATAAGGATTTTTTTGAATAGATGATCTTATTAAATATTGACAAAATCACTTATGAATGAGAATTTAATTCTTAGGTAAATTTTACCTTATGTTAAGATATAATGTCTATCCTAAAACATAATAAAGGAATTAATTTATTGAGTTATTCCTTTGAAACCATAGGTGTTGTAAACAATCTAAAATGTATTTAAGACATCAGTTTATTAAAATTTAGTACAAAAGGATTATATATAGTCTATAGAGAGAATGTGTGTAAAAAATAAAACAGTTAGGAAATTAAATGTAAGTAAGGATACCTAAAAGGTTATCTATAAACACCTTATTATATAGGTAATAATAAAGCAAATATATACCTTGTGAATACTAAATGTAAGAGTTCGATAAGTCTAAGTTAATTAAAATATAGTTATTTCAAGATGAAAAGTAGTTTAACATCTTATGACAAGATTATTAAATGGTTGTAATAAAAAGTCATTCTGGACTAAAGATTAAATAATTGAGTTTATTAGTTGTCCCTGAATTCTAAGATCAATTAAGTTATAATAAAGTGCATCTACAACACTATGATTCCAATATACTGGATGTAGATTTTAATTAAGTTAAGGGGAAGATTTAATCATAATGGATTATCTAGTAGATATTGATAAAAATATATAATCATTACATTGTGAAATAATAGTATATAGTATTCTGAGATAAACCTATCATAGGTCATAATACGATGTTTTTCCTGAAGTAAGAATAAAGGTATTGAGCTTAAGAATTACTATTGAAATTCTAAGATTAAATGAATAATATAAAATGCATTTATGATATAAAGGTCTCAAAAGTCTTGAATGTGAGAATTATGGTTAAGTATTAGTAAAGTGGATAAGAGTGGAACAATTAACAAGTGTTAATAAAATACATTCCTTGATCTTACAACCTTGGGCTATACAACATTCTAAAATAAGTCAAAGGTTATACATAACATTTAAGCGAGGGCTTACAAGATAATTGAGATTTAGAAATACGAGTGAGGAATTTATTTAATTTTAACTTAGGATATACGTTATTGATAATAGACTACTTTTAATATTCCTCAGAGTATGGTTGAATATCTGCACGAGTCTACTAGAACTGCTACAGCAGTAATCAGGTATGATTTCTCGTACTCAGATACTTCTTCTAACAGACTTAAGGAGACGTTTGAAAACGCTAACTGAGCTTAAATGAATTTCAAAAGGAAAACTGCTTGTGTGACTAACTCAGCTTGATGTAACTAACTGAGCCTTGAATGTATAACTTACATGGTTACTGTTTCTGCCTATCTAGTTGTTTCACTAGATATTAACTACAAAGGGTTTACGCCTCTGCACTCTGTATGACTGAGTGTTTTGGTATTGCACTTGTACAGTTAATGATCTAGCGGAATTGCTAGGAATATGGGAAAATGTCAAATCTTGGTAAATTCTTCCTTTAACTCTGGATATCATTTCATCCATGACCTGAGTCTTTGGTCAGCCCTTCTTCAGGTGGAGTCTTTTATTAAGGCGTGTGCGCGTCTTCACCGATGACTGAGAACGGTCGTTAACAGTGGGGTACTGTATATTCCACGTCCAAAAAGGTGTGTGTGACAGCGGAGGACTGTATATTCCTCATCCTAAAAGGATGTGTATGGGCGGTGGGGGCCTCCTAATTGGTTTTATTCCACTCTTGAGTATGTCTGTCTATGGGAATCTACTTTCTGGATGGTGGTAACATAAACTGTCTACCACTTATGGATATTCTTGTCATTCCTAGTCCTTTGTGACTACCTGGATCTCCTTCTCCTAACTGGAACTTGGGCCTAACTTATTATTAATGCTTACTAACTTTATGGAGTGATATCTTAAGTGATTGATTTGGTTTTAAAGTGATTTATCTCTATCTTCATCTTGTTCTCTTTTCTCTATAACTTGATTGTTCTGAAGTGCCTTATTACCTTGTTTGCTTTTAAGAGTTTGATTTCAAGTTACTATTTCATTTTAAGAGTTATATTATGATTTGTTGTTTTAGAGAATCGTGTCAATTCCATTCCAGGGAACTGACTCACCCCTCCCGGGTGGGATGCTTGGTTTCATCTTGTAGGTACGAAATGGTTTATACAGTGACCACAAAGAAGATTATGAGATTGGGATGAGATTTAGGAATTGAGAAGAGTTTATTCTATTTTTACCGGCAGTCATGTTTATGGTGTATTTCTCGAGTTCAGACCGTAACTTAGATGATTGTAAATGGATGTAATCAAGTGAGGTTTTATACCGGGTGTTTGGTGCCCGATGGTCTGTAATCGCCAGTAGAGATTTTTATTCCGTTGTATTTACTTTAAATAGGGGTGTTACAACTACTCTCTCGTTGACCCTACCACCAATGATGAGGATAGAAATAACAATTTCATTTCATCTATTGAAATCACCTATTCTGATGCAACTGATGGCCACTCCATGGACATATCTGTAGGAAACCAGCTACATGGTAGTAGCAGGTTATGGGTTAGAATGGAAAGAGGGTCACTACCCCATGTGAGGGGGCTATGGGGGATGACAGAGCTCCTATATTTGACTTTGCACATGATGTAAATCGAGCAGCTACAAGTTCACTTGCTAACTCATTTCACTACAGTCAATATGCGGGCTTGGTTGCTTGTACTTCAGCTGGTTACGTGCCTAATCTAGATCAGGCTTATGCTGATAGTCAAACCTACCATAATCAAGCTATTAACAATCTTGACAGCTTATCCCTCTCTGCTCTTGTGATCCAACCCCATATCAATAACCCTGCTAACTCTAAGCCTCCTGAATGGGATAGTTAATGGAGGTGACCAGTATGGGAGTACCCCATGGTGGGAGCAGAACTAAGTTGTGACTTATTCGTGATACAAGTGTGGGTAAGAAAAAATCGAAAGGTAGCAAGGGTAAACTGTTGTGATATTGGAGGAAATCAATGAAGTGAAAGGTGGCCTGAATGATAAGTTGTGCAATGCTACGTCCATGATCTATGAATTACATCAACAAGCTTCACTTCCATACCCAGTCCTATTCGTGCAAGAAGTAGTAACATGGATCAGGAGTGTGGGTGGGTTCTTGAAGAAGATGATTATGCATGCCACTTTTGTCTTATCTAATAGAAAACAGAGGGCCTCTTTTATAATAGAGGATGGTGAATAGAATGATGAGTGGGTGCATCAAGCTTACTATGACAAGTACGGAAGGGATCAATGAGGGATGCATGGGTAGTTGTGTGTGTGGTAGGTTAGGAGCCTATTATTGAAGAGAGAATTAGATGTTATGTGTATGCTATTTTTTATGTTGTTAGGACTATGTTTGTCATCGTTTTGAGTTGGATTTTGAAGGGAGGAATGTGTCTATAGGGAGGGTAAGGGCTGATATTGGTGTGTTAGGTTGTAGTAGTTATTTTGACAGTCCAGATGTTTATACAAATATTGTGGTGTTCAACAAAGTTGATTGTGAATTACAATTCAATATTTTAGCTGATATACTTCTGGTTGCTATCATAATTTTGCTTAAAATTGTTTTGATGCACTAGTTGTAGTTATATAATAATGGCAACTACTATTGTCTCTCTCATATGACTTTGACAATGAATCCAAAAGGACACCTCATACATCTAGTGCATAAGAAGTTGAGGGATAGTATAATGGATTACATTAAGTTTTTCATTTTGCAAGTGGTCGAAGAATTCAGGCAAAGTTCATTATGTTGCTTGTCAAATATCAGTGGGAGCATTTCACGGAAGAATTCAATCTATGAATCCCAGAAGAGAAAATGCCATACATGTGAGCTATGCCAGAGAATGGAATTATTTGATCAGCTTTTCAATCATGTTTAGAGAACTAAAGAGCCCTACAATCTGTCACTTGCAAACCATGTTAAAGACATGTTATATGGATATCTGAGCCAGATTACCAGAGGTTAATAATCAGGGGGCAAGCTAATGCAAAATGCGCTGTTGAGAGATTAAAAAGGATTAGGGACTGAGTGCAATAGAATTCAAATATGGAGCTGGTATGATACAGGATGACAATATTTGTGAAATTATATAATGTCTAGAAGAAGATGAAATTCTAGAGTTAGTTAAAATGAGAATGGTAAAAGATGTGAACTGGTCTACTAGAATAGTCTAGCTGCAAGAGTTTTGATTGTTTTACCTATTGAATTGTTGTTTTGTTTTATAAAACACTTTAATTCTTTGCCACTTTGTAATGTTAAGTTAATAATGAAAATGGAAATACATTTACTTGTACATTGAATGTTTACAGTAAATGGATTCAAGCTATGATGTGGACACTTAGAACACTTTGTATAAGATATTACAAGATCCCCACAACTTAATGAATTATGTAACGCACTTGCAAAAGATATAGCAGACATACAAATTGAAATTCAAAGGATACTTACTCTACTAACTAGTTATGTTCAAGTACCCCTTCGAACACCGATGCATACATCTGCACTAAGAGGGTCGGACTGGGTGACTGAGTTATTAGATGGTCACCCAGTGTGTTGTTTCAATGCTTTAAGAATGAACAGGGACACTTTTTTTTCACTCTGTCATGTGATGTAGCTTAAGTACTACATAACATAACGGTCTAGGCTATCAGTTGTGGAAAGAGCTACCTTTTTCTAAGGACTCTAAGCCACTGGTGTGCAAATCGAGATTCCATGGAAAGGTTTCAACACTCAGGGTCAACAATTTCATAACATTCTAGAGACATTCTCGATGTAGTAGGTCGGATGGGCAAGGACATTTTCATACCCCGTGACCCACAATTCCAGACTGTATCTGATCATATCCGTAACAACAACAAATACTACCCAACCTTTAAGGTTTGTGTCCTAAAACTTGTGCAACATCATGTCCTTTCCACATATACAATTGTGTTATTCCTTGACTGTTCCTTATGATGGTAGGACTGCATTGGCGCACTAGACGGATGTCACGTTGAGTTAGTTGTACCAGAGAGTGAACGGATCAGATTTATAAACAGAAAGGGTGTTACCTCAACAAATGTTCTAGCAGTGTGTGACTTTGACATGTTTTTCATATTTGTGTGTCCTGGATGGGAGGGGTCTGCACATGGCACAAGGGTCTACTTAAGCTCTATAGCTGATCAATGCTTGTCATACCCAAAACCACCACAAGGTAAGACAATCACTTCTCTAGTTTTTCAAGTAAGGTTAACTAACAAAACTAACAATGGTCACATTAGTGATAAGGAAATACTACCTTGGTGGCAAGGATTATCCTGACCGGGAAGGTCTAATGACTCCACACATGAAGGTCTACTATCACCAATCTGAATTCAGACTGGAAAACCCAGAAGGAGCCAAAGAAATGTTTAACAAGGTTCATTCATCATTGAGATCAACTATAGAAAGGTGCTTTAGAGTACTAAAAGCACGTTGGCAGATATTACGAAAGGTACCAAGATTGTGAATGTGTGATTTACATTACATAACTTCATTAGGCTAAATCAACATGGGGACCCTAGTTTCACTCTTATAGATGAAGTTGTTGATGTCAATGTTACTTGTAATGTTAGGTTGAAAACACCATCAGACAATGGTTCCCAAGATATGATCCAACTGAAACAGAGGCTGACTTCTGAATGCTACTGGCTACAAGAAGTGGTAGAACATAGAAAACACCATTTTTAGTTTATAGTTTTGTAAGACCTTAAAACCATATGGTCAATTTCAATATCAAGTACGTCAATGTTGTAAGATGTAAGTCATACCAAATTTGATGTTATGATCATGTTGCATAACAAGTTATGTTTTTTTTTCAAACAAATGGTCATCTGCTAGTGACACACCAGTGTGGGAAAAAGTAATTTTTGTAGAACAACTAATTTATTATGAAGTTTCAAATCATTATTTTGTGTAGTTCATTGCAAAAGCAATAAACATATGCACTTTTGATAAGTACTGCATAACAGATTTGATATTCATATAGAAGTTTCATTACAATGTCAGTTCACCCAAGCTTTAAAGCTTCAAAATGTGTTAACTACAATTTGCAAACCCTAACCTACTAACCACCATAACATGCCACCCGTTACCTTTAAACCCACCCGAAGCCCCCCCTAAAAAACCCCACCAGACCACCCTATCCACCAGCCCCTACAAAGCACAACCTATCAACCTTATAATTCCTCTCATGTCAACTCTAACTAATAGACCTACTAATATAGGCGGCTACACAAAAACCTTGGACAAACCCAAACAACTTGTCATAACCCCTCACAAAAACACCCCACTCTTGTCCCATGCAGACTACAACATATTGAAGCGATCTCAAGTTGTACTCTCTGTTGTCTTAACATTTGAGGGGTTGGTCTCAACCTCTGCACCATCCCTTTGCTTTGAGGTGCTTGCATTGTTTGACTCACCCACTGCTAGTTCTTTACCCTTAGAAGACTTACCCTTCTTGCTTTAACTAGTGTCGAACAGCCTATTCACCAAGCTCCATCTCCTCATGCACGGGTGTGTATCTAGACCGATAGTACCCATATTGATGACGAGGGAATAGAGTGTCTTTGAAGGTAAGATCATCAGAGCAAATACCTACCATTTGAACCGTGTATGGAATCGAATTTTTGTGTGATAGTGGTGGGGTATCATCAATTATCACCACTGGAGTGTCACCAATGTAGTGTTTTTGCGGTTGTTGGTTCTAGATCGATAACTTTCCTTAGTTGGGGTGGTGAACGTGAGGGATCCATTTGTGGTGAGAAGTTGGAAGTGCAGAAGAATGTGAAAAACTAGTAAGTTTGGAAACCATAAGGAAGAGAAAAGGAATGTGGGTGTAGTTGAAATTGAAGTCATACGTGGTGGGTGTCTTTTTAAAGTATTTTTTTCTTAACCAAATCAGCAACATGGTAAACCAATCGGTTTCCAGAAGCATTGATGACTTTACACCCCTTTCCATCCACCAAACTTTAGAGTAATTACTTGATTTAACATATTTGGTTGGAAGATTGGATAAATTCAATGTAATATGGGTATGTGTGTAGATGTTTTTAAATTAACATCAGATAACACCATTAACAAGTACATAAAGTAACCATTAAACAGGGCAGCCATAAGAAATCCATACATATTAATGATTATATTAGTAGGTTACAAATTCATCACAAGTTAAAATAGATAATATCAAAGTTAACAAAAGGATCAGCAGCTCAACTCCCCTCAGTAGCATCAGAATCACCAACTTACATAATTAACCAATCCAAAAGAACAAAAGTTTAACTCCCCACCCCTCTACCTACACCTCCTAGTGCAATAGAAAATAAATTTGAAACAAGACAATAACATACCTCAAAATAACAAGCCTTGACAGGGTTCCCTTAATAGTTGCCTGACCAGCAAGCAGTTGTGTAATAGATGCTTCAGCCTCATTGGTTACTCTTTCCAGTCTGGTCAATCTTGATCTTACAGCTGGTTGAGGAGCAATGATCCACATGAATGTTATTCTGGTCAGCAAATGCGGATGGTCTATTAACTATGTTCCACCACACAAAGAAGTCACATAAGTTGCATCTGAAGAACAAACGATCAAAATTATCCACTGTGTAGGAAATGAAAAGCATACCACATTGCACCTGTAATTTATGTATCAAGTGTTCAGTTCTCAACCCTTTTTCCAGAGGTTGCACACAAAAAATGTGTTGGTCAGTGTAACAAATGAACCTTGTTCAAATGGAAAACATAAAATCAAGGTGTAGCACTTACATTATGTGAACTTGATGACATTGTAATGACAGAAGGTAGAAGGAGTGGAGAAAGCAGGAAAATATGGGGGAGGCTGCGGGTGAAATGCGGAGATTGAGAGTTATGTTAAAATGTAAAAGGTAAATGACCTCATTGTACACAATGCAGGGTGTTTTAGGTAATTTTTTTAAAATTAAAACTACCTTTATTTTGACATCTAAAATGAAGGTTGTTGTTGAACAGTTTCTAACAATCCTTCAGAATTAGTGAGCTGTGTTCGCAATGAGGGGTAACTGCCGGTACAAAATCCAAACAGTTAACCAACGGTGTGAGAGTGAGATTCACTGAAATAATTATGGATAGCTGATAAAATATGTATCTGAATTTTCTTTTTGTCGGATTGATATAATTTTATGAACTGAGTTATTAAATTACAATTTTGCCAAATATGTATAATAAATAAGAAATGAAGAAGTCACGTTTTTGCGCTTGAAATTAACGACTATGAAAATGTTGTGAAATTAGTTAACAGTTAGAATTACGAAATCAAAGGATCAACCATGAAGATTATCCAAGTGACAGTGTTAAATACTGTAGTAAATAGTATATTTAATCGAGAAGCTAATAATCAAACCAAAAAAGCCTAAATTTTGGAAAGATAATTCATTACAAGGTGACCAATTTTTCTTTATTTTAACATTTATCTTCTTCTACTAAATGGTCTGTCACCGCCAAACTCCGATGGGCCGTCTCTTGATGACCCCCACCAAACCGTACCGTACCAGTCATTGCGAGCGAGGAATGTGCTTAGGTTAGGTGGAGCATGGAATCATCCGCAACCTGACATTAGCGCGCATTAAAAGCCTTATGGGCCAAAGCAGGATCATTGTACTATTGTGCCCACTGGATTGTTTAACATAGGTTTTAAAGCCCAATACAGGCTCAGATTTATTTCCAACCACCTTTACTTCCTTTTTACAAGTTTCATTTTTTGTATGTCGTATTCATGCTAGACAGTTGGACGTTCACCATCGTCCGAGTTCATATTAATTGTATAGTGAAAGCTAATTAGATGTCTGCAAAGTATATTTTCCACTTTTTTATAAATTTCATTTTAAACTTTACAACAATAACGCTAAATAAAGATTATAAATTTGTCAACCAATATAACGTACTTTTAATATTATTAATTTTCGTAAATTCAGATTTTCTAAATGACATTTAAAGCTAGCTACAACAATGGTATATAGTATATTATATTAATATAAAAAAATTAGTAAATGATATTAGTTGTACTTATAATCTGATTGGATCTTTGTAAATATCTATGAATTCACTATTTATAAATACGGATTTTGAAGGTTCATTTTTTAACCTAACAACGATCGTGCGAAAAAATAACAAAATAAATTTGCCTAATATTAATTGTAACTATAACATTATTGCATCTGCGTAAATTTGGGTATTCTAAAGAAGATTTTGAACTTAACTACGACAGTGTTACTTTGATTGTCGTCTATATGAAGCTGGAATCGCTAGTACCGTCGGTCACCATACGACGGTGAATTCGTTCTCGGGTCTTGTACACACCGCCATTCACACTAGGGAAGCTGCTCATGTCTGAAGTCATTACCTTAACCGCAAGGAGGGATGCTGAAATCAGAACCAATGATGTACCAAGGTAGTCAAGGTGCAACTCGATCACCTCCTTTTCAAAAAAAGCTAATGTTTGTTGGATATTTTGGTTTTACATTGTAGATATAGTTATTCACTATCTATAAATAGGGATTTTCTAAAGTTCATGTTAAACCTAGCAACGACAGTGTTAAATAATAGTTCTATACTAATTAACATCAATAATTTACGAAAGAATATCAAATAGTACTTATAATAGAATTCTATGATGGCAAATATTAACGTTAAGTACTATTTATAAAAAACATATTTATTACATTAGATTTTAAGCAAAATAATAGCACTAAAAAATACAAACTAAATTAACATTATTACTTTACTAAAAAAATTAATAGGATAGTGTTATTTTATCAGATCATTCAAACATACAGTCATCAAGATGTGCACTCACTTGTATGTGAATAATATGTAATATTTAATATGCTGCAAGTTGAGAGGAAAAGGGATGTAAGAGAATGGCATTATGTATTGTAGAATGGCTGTGATTCGGCATGGCACTCAGTTTTGCAGAAGGTTGAGTGGCGACATGTAGCTGTGACCTCCACCAGTGGCGGGGCAATGGAAACTGAGAAAAGAGGTGAAGAACAGGGTCTAGCGGGTCTGACATGAAGTGAGCATCTGCTACAGTTACTGCTACATTCCCTGTACATTTTGGTCAGTAGATAGATACTGTAACGAAGAAAATCATCTGATTGTGTGGGGGATGAACACAGTAAATTCAAGCAAAAATCAAAATGATCCCTAAAAAGAACCAACACTATCGACACACTTATCATAAAAATAAGATTTGTCCGATCCATCAATCCATCCGATACACTTTGAAGGCCGGAGGAGCACATACACACGGGTTTACACCTTCAATTGACCTTGAAATCCGTCTTGTATGAAGAACCAAACACCATAAAAAGAACAAACTAAAATTAACTCTTACACAGACATCATCATCAAAGACAAAGGTAATAAATCATTCGCTATACTACCATTGTTATCATCCCTCATTACACCCATCCGAATACCCCGCTTGCATCTCAGATTTCACTTGCTTTTCCCCATGTCCGTGGAACACAGCACAATCCTACAAGGCTACTACTACTGCCTACCTTTCTTCATGCACGATGGGCACTTATACTGCTTGATGCTCTCTGCCTTCGCCGGTGTTATCTTCACGCATTTCCCATGGAACCACCTCTCGCAGATATCACAACATATCCAGAACTCGTCTGCATTGTAGTTCCCGCCACAGCTACCACACAGGGTTTTCCCTGCTCATCTTCTTCGTCCTCATAGCTCTCCTCGGCCACCATCTTTGGGCTCGGGTTAGGGTTAGGGTTAGGATTAGCGTTAGGGTGGGAGTTGCTCTTCACCTGTCCATCACTTGCTCTCTGTTGAAACAAAAACATTATCATTCTTGCTTATTGTTAATTAGTCCAGTTTGGTGGCTTTCATAGTCGTCAAAGTAATAATAAGTTCTCAATAACAGCAAACAAACAACTTAAGGAATTTGTTTGGCCTACCTTGGTGCTGCCTCGAGACTTGCTCCCGCTGTCCATCCCGGGCTTGTTGTCTTTCATAGGCTTCCTTTCAGTTACAACTTCAAATACAGTTGGTGAATCGTTGATCATGCTGAATAACCTCTTTCTGTTGATGAGCCAGAGCCAGAAGAGATAAGCAGTTAGCTATCAACAGCTCAATCTCAATTCCGAAGAGGAGTACAATGATCCAGATATCACCCGCACAAATCAAAAAGTGACAAGAAGCACAAGAATGACGAGAGAAATCAGCAGGCATATTCCTCTGTCTAAGTTTTGTTTGTGTTTTAAGCAAACTATGGTTATTCTTCCTTCATTGTCGCATACACCCACCATGAGAAAGTTATTCAAGGATTTGGGAGAATGGTCGACAAAACATGATGCAACCAAAGCTAAAACTTGTAAAACCAATAGTAAAAAAGCATGCAAAATTTGAGCAAATAGTTGTTCAGGACGCTAATGATGAAAATTAAAGTACTAAATAAAGAACATATGAAAATTGTCTGCCAATATATATAATTAATACCTAAATACACAGTTCTTTAGAGCTCATAATTGGAACAATAGTGAGATGTTACGACAGCAACTGATAATTTATAGATATTTTAAGGTTTCACTTACCATGTTTTCACAACTAATGGATCCTACTACCCCATGGAATTATTCAAAACGCTGAAAAATGTCAGATTCATCACCAAAAATGGCAGAACTTTCATATAAAATTCAGTTGACCAGTTCAGATAGACCAACAAATCCACGATTGTGCAGCTTACAGTGAAGTTAAAACATGTCATACAGAATCATATTTTCAGCAGGTCTTTCAAGATAGCCAGTAAACAACTAGTCTGGAGATTATAGGTAGGAAAGCAGCAGATGGTAAGAGATTATCTACAAATTCATACACCTATCACTCTCAGGTCTTTCCTAGTAAACTAAACAAGCTAGAAATTATGACAATCCACCCTCCAGATCACAGACGATTGAGATAATGAAAAAAAAAAGCTAAACATTGTCACAATAGCTACTCTACATTGGGCATCAGCACTTCCAACAATATATTATTAGTGCATTATCATCTCTTAGATAATACTTCAAGCTGATTTGTGTTCAGACACCTAGACAACTTTTGACGGAAGGATAAGTATCAATAGAAGAATATTTTAACACTCTATATCTTAAAAAAATAACAGAATATCAAGGAGGTTTTATAGGGATGTGCAAACAGACCAGGTAGTAAGCACAGTTTTTCTTCTTTTATTTTCTCCCGGCACTTCCGTGCAGCTTTTAGACAAATTAGAATCAATAAAATACCTGATGACACTACACAGTATACTCTCACTCTTCTCTGCCATATCTTTTGGGCAAATAAAATGCCTTCCTGATCATGTCAGGTTAAGAAAAATGGATATGGATTTAGCCTTTTAAAATGTACCAGCAGAGTATCTAAAATGACAGCAGCTCATCAGTTCAGATCCAGAATATTGCAATCCCAGAAATCATGCCAACAAGTGAAATTGAGAACAGATGAATGTGAATGGTTACGAGAAATGAGTAAGCCAACAATAAATATTTAGGGGTCCAGTCCTAACAACTGTCAAGTTGTGGCTCTGTAGGATGAAGCATCTTAACCAGTAGTCGTAAACATCAAAACATTCAGGTCCAAACTTTAGGATGGGTATCAAGAACACTACCCTTAGTATTTGTTAAAGCAAAAATAAAGGAATCAAATCTCTAGTATGAGCTTTATAAGAATATGATATTTCCAACATCCTTATCACTCAGGTAAGGGCTACATGCATTGTAGCTGGCAGAGCATACATGCTTAACTTGGATAGCTCAGGCCACCACTAAACAAATGTATAATCATCTCCCAGGGAAGTAGAGATAGGTATCTTAAAATGTAAAAGGGATTGAAAAATGTTAACAGAAAGACCCTTCCCATCCGCTTGGAAACACCATTTCCAGGAGCCATATCCTATAAATTGCTTCTGCTACCGCAACAGTTCAAAACAACAATGCCAAAGCATGGACACCCTAGGTAGCACTTGGTGGGGAAAAGGCTACTTATCAGAAAGGAAAGGACTTCAAAAACTCTCTAGAGATGCATACTATAACGATGATCTTACAACTGAACTTAGATACATTATAATAGCAAGCGATAAGGAAAAAACACGAGAAATATATCCACCACGGTGAATGTGGTTGTCACCCATACATCAAGTTTAGTGAAGGTCACAAGTTTTCATCAGTGGCATCATTACAGATAATGGGAAATCACCTTTCATTGCGATTCAGACGGGCACCAAAATAGAAAGCCACGGACATCAGCCAACAGTCACTGTGAACAGCAACCAGTGAAAGCCAGTCTCTTCGGTTCATGCCGTCTCTAGCAAAATTGATCCCAAGAGCTGGCTCTGGAAGCTCTGGTGGAACTTCCTCAGCTGGAAGATTAACTTCCCACGTTTCATTTGGATGCCCGTATAGACACAGGTTCTCCTTCTCTGGTTTCCAAAAACTGGACCAAGTGAGTAGTATATCATTTGTTGACAGGTTAATTCAAAATAGGAGGAGGAATCCCGTGACTTGTGCAGTTGTATTTATTATTAGCATTACTCGGTATCATACATCCAGCCCAGCTATGGAATACCCCTATGCCCCTGCGCGATCGCATGCATAGTAAATCTTCAATTCGTAAAATCAGAAAGACAGAAATGGAAGAGAACATCCGAGAAGCAAATTGCCGACTTTGTGAAATTAGCCGCTACCTAGAACTCTATGACGCATTTAAATTAGAAAAACGACAGGATAGAGCAGTTAAGGAAACACCCGTCTCCCCACCAAGCCCAGAATTAAAGGAGAAACAACTAAGAACTGTACCGGGGTCACAGAGTCCGTAGAATTCGTCGACATCTACGAGTAGACACAAGAGGAAAAAACAACCCATATAACGAAATTGGTAAATGGTAAAAAATGAAAAGAAAGCAAATCGAGAAGTCGATAATAATCTAGATAACTAAACAGTCGGAGAAGAGTACCGGAAGTTAGAGCACGGACAATCCCCGTTCGCCGCGCGCTGAAATCCTTGAAGATCTCTTCAACTGTTCGCGGATTTGAGGACGTCGCTGACATTTTTCTCTCTCTCTTTTCTACCTCGGTCCTATGGCTCCCTCCAACCTTCCCTCTGGTCTGAAAGGGAATTTTTTTTTTTTTTTTTCTTTTATTCTCAGGTTCCCACCGATACTTGACCGAACATACGGAGGGTTTTAATTTAAACTGAGATTTGGATTTCGGTTGAATTGGGATGGACTGACTTTCAATTGCTGGAAGAGGGGGAGGAAGAGAGAGAAGAGCGGGGCGCAGAAGACCTGGGGAGCGAGGTGGTGTTGAGAAAGATGCCGAGTGGATCTTTGGCTTTCGCAGCCAACATGTGCAAATAACGTGACAACCAACGAGAACGGTAGACTCTAAACGGCGACGTCCAAGCTTTCGTATGTTTTCTCTTGCTTTTTTGCCTTTCAATTTTCATCGTCTGTTTCTAGACATGCCATACTTTAGATTATGAATTTTAAGGTAAATTTAGATTATAAAAATAAAGTAAACATGAGAATTAACCTAAAACAACATAACATACTTTCAAAAGTCAAAGAAGATGATACCATCTACTCATTGTAATATTTAATATTATAACATGTTGGGTTGTGTTTTCCCCACCCGAAACTATTTTATTTTATTTTTTTGTTTCCTACCCCAATCAGCTAACATATGAGTATTTAGATTCCTATTTTATTCTCTACTAACAAAATCCCAATCAACCTTCTCAAAAAATCACTAGCCCACTTGACATCTAAGAGTACATCCACTTGCTTCAAAACCAACCACCCATCTCTTACAAAATATATAATAAAAAGAAAATCTAACAAAACATTCACCAATTCCAAACATTAAGTTATACTAGTTAATCTTGAAATTTTGTAATCTGAAGTTATAACAGTTAACATCTTACTCGAGCTAGGATCATGATTTTCAAACTAATAACATGATAATATGAATTGGTTCAGTCTTAAGAGATCCTTTACAACAAGATACTATTTGTTTTTACAAAAGGTGGACTATAGCATGTGCCTTTCCATTAAATAGAATAAATAAATGTTTGAACACAGGCGTGGTTTATAGTTATTTTAAGTAATATTTTTATGAGATTCTGAAAATTAATATTTCGATGTTAGACAAATTTTTCTTTTAAAAAATCTTAGACAACCCCTTGAAATAGTTAAACAAACTGAAAGATCATTTTAGTTGTGAGGGTATCATAATCTTGTGTCACGAGGTATTAATAATTTCATTGGAGGTAGCAAGTTGATATGTAGAATTATTGAAATGTTCTGAATTGTTTCAAAATTACGTTGTATGCAATAATCTCATTGCACAAATTAACATGCTAAAGAATTATTATCTAACTGTCCTGATGAAAATTTACAATTAGTGAAAGTGACTTGGAAATGGAACAACTTAATATGACCAAAAAAAACTGACCAGTTTATACAATGGAGATTGAAAATATGTTATAAAGATATGTAGATGAGAAATATATGAAGAAAAGTAACACAACCTTTAGTATAATAAGTTACTTTTATTTAGTATGGAAGTTACCAACATCAAGGGTTTATGTATATAAACAAAAAAGAAGTGAAAATTATCTAAATGTTAGAATTAATTTTTCACTTATGAATTAAAGAATTTATAACCATATCAAACTTATCAATTATTATTTGAAATTTGACAATAATACTACAAAATAACATATATCAAATTAAGTTATCCTAATTGTCCTCTCTACTACTAATATAATACATGTATGAACTTATTACTTTATCATATTAAATCAAAGACGCTTTAAACAATTATAAAATGTATGATCATATGAAATAATGCAGTTTTAGAAAATATAACAAAGGATATTTCGCAATAAATTAGATTGCTACAATTACATAATCTATGTTTACTTATAGTTTATATGTTAGAGTATCTACAATGGTAGAGAGTTTCTTAACTTTTTTTTGTGACATGTCAACAAAATATATTATTTTACTATTATATAAGGAATTATGATCTCTATAATGGTAGAGTTCCTTAACATTCTCTTTCCTCCCATCAATATGATTGATTTGCATAACGTTGTTTAATGAGCAACGATGAGAGAGAATCATGGTGGAATCCACAATGTGGATACCCTTAGAAAACCAAAATTACTTAAGTTTAGAGTCTGTCTTGGCTACAACTGATTGTAGCTAGAGCTGGCTACATACAGCAGGAGCACCAGAGCAGGGAGCACCAGGCGCGCTGCAAGTTAGTTTTTTTTTTTCTTTTTTCATAACTAAAAATTTTAAAATTGTTATAACTTTTAATATATAAATCTAAAATTAAAAAAAATTATATCATTGTTCACCTAAATTCTAGTTCTTCAAAACAAGGCCAGTCATGGATATATTTTGACAACTTTAAAAAAAATATTTTTACATGTATAGTGTACAGAACATAAAAAAACATGTACAAGTGGTCATACAAACCTGTACAAATGTTCATTAAAATATGTACATCCACACGTAAAAACATGTACATCATCGTATTAAAAATATACAGATGGTCACATAAACCTGTACGAATCATTAAATATGTACATCCTTAGATTAAAATCTGTACATATAAGGGAGAAAACTTGTACAGATGGTTATACAAACATGTACAGATGTTCATTAAAGAACATGTACATTTTCACATCTGAACATGTACATCGTCACAATAAAACATGTACATTCTCACATTAAAATATGTACATACATCCTCACATTAAAATATCATGGTATACATGTAAAAATAATTTTTTTTTTAAAGTTGTCAAAATATATTCATGACTGGTCTTGTTTTGAAGAGCTTGAATTTAGATAAACAATGATATAATTTTTTTCCATTTTGGACTTATATATTAAAAGTTATAACAATTTAAATTATTGTTAATGTGATAAAGATAAAGAAAAAAAAATAAAAATACAAAGTAAAGCATGCGTTAATACAGTGTCGGAACTTTCCAGATTTTTAATTACAAAACCACCACTATCTCTATTTTTTTATAAAAAACCACCATTATCCCTATTTTCTATTACAAAACCACCATTCTCCTATTTTCTAAATTACAAAATCACCCCTGAATGTAGCCATCCTAGCTACAAGCACATGTAGCTAAGAAATTGGGTAAGTTTAACTTATTCATTGGTTAAGTTATTTTAATATAATCATCCGTTGATGCATATTAAATATAAATCATACACCGTGTATTTTATATCGCTATGTGATTTATTGTTGTTGTAATTGAATTAATAAGACGTTGAATATCGGTCATTTGAGCATTTTTGCAAAGATTTTAAAAGTGCTAAACGTCAAGAGATAAACACTAAAATTAAGGTAAACATACCACACATATACATTGACAAAAATACTAAAACCAAGTCAAAAGTATATTAGAAGTATGCCACAAATATGCTGATACTCAAATGCTTGTAATTCTTTTTATAACCAATATAACAAAAAATGAGACACATAAAGTCATTTTTTCAAAGTCAGTATATAGAGAAAAACGTTGAAAGGAAATGGAATTAAGATAAAGCAATATGTTTTTCAATAGTATATCAAACGAAAGATACACAACATGCCCTCAAGACAGTATAGCAAAACAAAGGAAAAGGCATGACACTTAGTCTATAAGTTCTCTTAAATGCATTTTAGCTGTACAATTGCAGTTTTGACCCTAATATTCAAATGTGTGATACAAGAATTGAATTTCAAAACCAACGGTGTAAATGAATGAAATTTTGAAAATGAACTATGAACAAAAACACATTAGGAGAAGGCCAATATAACAATTCAGCTCAATTAAAAAAGACTCTTCAAACATTGACACAAAACCAATATGTTTATCATATTTAGAGCGGTAGCACATCACCCACATTAGCTTAGTGTTGAAAAAACACTTGGGACATTCTTTTGTGAGTTGAAATATACAGTTGATGTCAGTTGTCAGTTGAAATTAGAAAAGTAGAGAAAAAAATTATTGATATGACAGTTGATGGATGGGATATATAGAGAGAAAAAACTAACTGATCAAATAAACTCGTTTGATAATGTGACAAAAGAATGGGGCCTAATTGTATAATAAGTCCGGAAAGGGCCCAACTCAACGAGTTTTATTCTCTATTAGTAATTGATAGTTAGTTTACAGTTAGATGTAGTAAGTTACGAATCTATAAATTTCTTCATTTCCATTGTCTAACGTCATAGATATAATCGCAAGTCGAATAACTTTTGCAACCAACTCAAGAGGCAACCTCTTAGGGCATCCACAATAACAAAAGTGGATTCCACCCACCAACAAATATTATTTTATTATCTCCTCTCGCAATCTCTCTCTTGCTTACCTAGGTTCTCTAAAAAGAGAGTGTCTTAGGGCATCCACAATGGAGTGGAATCCACTCTAAATTAATAAAACAAAAAGATAAATGATGACATGGAGAAGATAAGTTGTGTGAAAGTTTCTTACTAACTAAGGGCATCCACAATGGTAAAAGTGGATTCCACCCACCAATAAATTTTTTTTATTATCTCCTCTCACAATCTCTCTCTTACTTACCTAGGTTCTCTAAAAAGAGGGTGTCTTAGTTAAGAACCCCTCTCACATCCTCTCTCCTCCACCTCATCATTTTCTTTTTTCTCTTTTAACATTATGGGTGGAATCCACACCATTGTGGATGCCCTAAGAACCCCAAAAAGTGGGTGTCTTAGCAAAAGAAGAGAGAGATTGTGAGGAGGAGAATAAAATATTATTATTTTGAGAGTGGAATCCACTCTTGTTATTGTGGATGCCCTTAGTTAAGAACCCCTCTCACATACTCTCTCTTCCACCTCATCATTTTCTTTTTTCTCTTTTAACATTATGAGTGGAATCCATACCATTGTGGATGCCCTTAGACCTGTTCTGGCCGTAACTTCTTCTCATATAAGAAGTTGATTAGACCTTTGAATTATTTAAAACTCTCTCACAACTCAAAGAGAGAAAAGCTAGTACAACAGCTAGCTTGGGAACGGGGCCTTAGAATATGTAGTCTTTTTTTGACGTCGAAGATTTGGTGACGGATTGAAATTTTTTGTGAGTTTGACGGACAAGAACTCAATCGTCACTTTTATAATAATTACACAATAAATAATTAGATGGCTGAAACTACTCCTAGATAGACTCAAGCAGTGGATGTTGGATGGACATTGCATAAAAATATTACATGCTTAGTGTGCATGTTTGTGTGAAAGTATTATGAGTAAGATATAAGTTTAATTATAAAATATATTATAAAGGTTAGATTATATTTAAGTGTAAAAGTAAGATTATAATTAGAGAACACTCTTATACATTATAAAACTTCAAAATATAAAGTTGTCAACATAAACCCTAAAATCTAATAATGATTCTAAGTTATAATATAAATAAAAAATTATGAAAACCAAAACTTGTAAAATAATCATACAAAATCAGAAGAAAAAAACTCTAATGAAATAAATTATTTAACTTGGAATCATACCGCCTAGTTTTTTACTATAAAGTTGCAATAAAAAATAAAAAATTGAAATAACTCATAAAAAACTATAAACATCAAGATATAAAAACCATAAACTAATCTAAGAACTGTAAACTATTAAGGGCTAAGTACTAATAACCATAGTTTATTTATATAGACTAGATTGTAAGTAAAGATGGCATACAACTAAGTATAAAACAGAAAAGAAGTCGATAAAGATAGGTAGTATAATATCCAAAAATTATGATGTCAAAATAAAGTAATAATAACCATAATAACAAATAATAATATAAATAGTTTATATACTAAAAGATATGTAATTCGTTCTTAATATTAAATCGTTCTACAATACTTTGTATATCGTAAAATTGGTTTTGTGTCTATTAACATTCTTTATTATTTTTTTACTCTTTTATAAAGTAATATGTATGTTGAGTTTAAAATGACTATACGACAGTTGATAAATGTTTTAGTCGCTGCTTACGTTGAAGGCCAGAGATCAGGTTTGGTGGTGCCCTCCCTCAGAGGGCTATCTTATGATTAATATTGACGGTACCTTTAATCCTCTTGCAGACTACGCTGCTGCCGGAGGTCTATGTCGCGACCACAGAGGGAACTGGATGTTCGGTTTCACAGCGTCATTTGGGAAGCAGAGTCCCATCCATGCTGAAGCAATGGCACTCCTGTATGCTGTTCAACTGATTGCGGAAAGGAAGATGAGGCATGTAGTCATTTGCTCCGACTCCTCCATCCTGGTTGGGTTTTTCCATAATTGCCCAGAGAGCTGCCCTCTACGACATATCATTAGGGAGTGCAGAAACATTATAAAACCAGAGTGGGATATTCAGATAACATTTACTCCAAGGTCTTGTAATATAGTGGCTGATTCTCTAGCCAAATTAGGTGTGTCCAAGGGGTTGGGGCTGCTATATCTAGATTCTCCCCCACCATGTATTGCTCTCCAACTTTTGGAAGAATGTAATCACTGTCATTCTAATATGAGATGAGGTTAATCCTCCGTTTTTCGACCAAAATCACGACTGTATTAAAATTTAAAATATCTAGGACTCTTTATATAATTAAATTATTTAAATATAAAAAAATGACTAAATAAAATATATAAAATGAGCCCTTAGCATACATTTAAGATAAAATTGGACATTTATATAATTTTCTCATCACAAAATCTAAAGGAGAAAATAAAAATTGCCCCCCAAATATAGGGGTCCCTGTTCCGTCGTCCCACTTTTTTCGGATAGAGAGCCGGCTCTGCTTAAAATATATTTAGAACAATTAATAAATGTTCCCACTGAATATTCCTAAAATAAATCTTTGACACTTAATATTCTTGGGGTATGTATGGGATTATGGTATCTTTTATGCTTCATTTTTAGAACTTTATAATGCTCCAATTTCTCGACAGGGTTTAGGGTTTATGGTTTAGGATTTAGGGTCGACGATTTAGTTTTCATAGGGTATGTCTAGGGTTTAGCTAGTGTATCTTTTTGTGATTCATTTTTATATCCTCAGAATGTTAATACAGAAAGGGACATTTTTGACAGTTTTTATCAGCTAAACTCGGCGGTTTAAAACCGCCAAAAATACTACCGCCAAAAACAGAAGCCATTTTTGGCGGTACTTGCTTTAAAAACTGCCTAAAAAGAGCGGTATGAATCCGAAAATGGTGTTTTTCTAAAAAAAAATGTTTTATTATCACATTTATCTAAGCAACACATCTCACAAGACCTCTTCATCCATTTTAATTCCAAACAGTTGTCAACGACTTACAAATCCCAGACATTCTTATACATAATCAACTAATACTAACACTTAACAATTGCAAAAATAAAACAAACACCCCACACTTCAAATGGTCACATGGCCATGCAACCATTAAGAAAATGTGTTAAGTAGCTACATCATTTCAAACAGCATGAGTGAGTAGATAAGTTAGGTTTGCAAAATTACCGTAAGTGAATAGATAAGTTCGAGTATATTACCGGTTCTAATTAATGAAGATTTTCAGCTCTGTCTTCAAACCGTGTGTGTTCGAGCTCCGGTGACTTAATCTCTACAGAAACACAAACACAAGAAGAATATGAAGAGAGGGGCAGAGCCTGTATGTTCCTAATTCCCCAGTGAGGGTTGCTAAATTACTGTGAGTTTGCTTCACAAGGTGCGACAGTAATCACAAACTTCTATTGTCACTTAATATCCAGATTCAAGAACATAAGTTCAAGTATTACCAACAATTTAACACCAAAATTTGACAAAAAAAACCGAAAGAAATCAAAGATAGTACACACCTTTTTTTAGTTTTGTCGACTGTTGCTTATGAAGGCTTCCCGGGGGCTGGGAGGTGACGCCGATGACAAGGAGGGGGGAGGGTTGACGACGGGGCTAGGGAGATGACGGAGGGGCTGGGGAGGCGACGACATGGCGGAGAGGGGCAGTGAATCACCTGGCTTCGCGGTGGAGGTTAGGGTTGCACGAGAGAAAGTTAAGTGTGTGCTCGGTAATGAACAGAATGTGTTTATGGTGAGAATATAACAGGAGAATTTTCTACGGTTGCTAAGACAGAACCACCGGAAAGGACTTTTTTACAAGCAATTTTTGACGGTTTCTTCCCTGAACCGCCAAAAATTCCCTTCAATAAACTCATTTCGGCGGTTCTATCTTAGAAATCGCCAAAAATTCTCCTGTTATGTACTCTGGTTACCACATTTTTGTTGAAATTAGTTAAAACCACCGAAAATGCCCATTTTTGTATTAGTGGTTTCAATTTTCATAACGTTTTTAGGGTCATCAAACTCTATACCTAAATTCAACCCCTTTGATAAACATTCAAAGATTTAACATTCCTAGGCTATGTTTGAGGTTTAAGGTATCTTTTTGTGATTCATTTTTATATCCTCATAATGTTTTAATTTCTCGGTAAGGTTTAGGGTCTAGGATCGTCAGACTTTAAACCCGTGACTTTAAACCGTAAAAGAAACCTTCGACAATTTAGAATTTATCGTAACACCCCTACCGCTAATCTCGTCATTAACAACTAATCGCCCCGTTCATCATTACATACGCAGCGGATAATCTAAACACTACGGTGGGTGAAACAATGCCGTTAGCCACCCATGTGGCTAACAAGGCCTAACTCAAATACAGTAACGGTCTGATGGACCGGAATACCCGAGTACTTAAACAAATACAAACTTCATTCATTACTAACCGAGTCACATAATACAATCCTCAATTCAATTCTATACCGAGTCTATACAATTCTCAACTTGCCGATAACATTTTGGTCTTACAATACAACATTTACAATGTAAATAAATAAACTACCCATGCAATAGCAGCAACCCCGTCCTACTCTCGAACGTTAATCAGCTCCAATGTACCTGAAAAGTAATAGGTGGCCCCAAAGGGGCTCAGCACCTTTGCTGGTATGGTAGTCGTGCAACCCGCTACTACCGGGCCACACTCAACTAATTCTCGTCTAAGCATGCAATTGATTTTATTTAAATCATAACATGAAATGCAATAAACATACAACATGCTCGCATTATATCAAGTATTCAAGTATAGGAATACAATCACAAAACTAACACATTAAGTTAGTTAGTTTATTTATCTTGCTCTTTAGGCATTGAGGGTTTCTACCTCACTCACGCCTCTTCCTCATTGTTCAATATCTTATCCATTCTCTTCGAATATTTTTCTTGTTCTCTTAGTTCTATAGACACTACAGGTCTCAATCTTATTTCCTCAATTATTCTTCTCTTGAATAATTCTTAAGTCAATACACATGACCTCCAGGCAGAGACATTCACAAGACTCACCATCGGGCTTTCAAGTTCTAGTTTTACTTCCCTGGTTTTGACCCTACACCGGGTCTAGCATGGTGGGAAGGTACAACTAGCAACCGGAACTACTCTCTTAGTTCCACTTTCTTTCCAATACGTCCGAATCTCTCTCGAACTTCTCACATTCCCAATCACTCCTCTCTTGGAGTCATAACATAATTATATGTATTAGTCTACAAGCATCACTCTCATGTCATCTAATAACTTAGGGAATTTTCTCAAGTTCTTGTATTCTCAGATTTAAGGGTTGCCCCAACTTTTCGAATACTTATACATTCGGGTCATTTTCTCATACTGGGTCAGATCCTCATATAGGAGGTCGACTAACTTTTGAAGGGAGTTTGATGGTCCCTGATATCTCTTTTTTACTTTTCTCATGAGTTCGTAACTTGAACTATTATTGTTCTCTTAATAGAGGTTCTTTATATCTTTCCACTATCACTTATTTCGTGGATTGTTTTGTTTCGGTTCTCTAAACGTTAACGGTAGTTTACTAATCCCGTACATCTCTCTCACGTTCTAGTGAGTTCATAAGGTTGCATTATCTTTATTATTTAATCGATAGTTCTCATGTATTTTCCACGTTTACATTATTTTGCGGGACGACTCTTTCTACGAGTCACTAACCAAACCTTACTCATTTATGAGTCGGTCTACAACACCAAGTTAGACCATACAATCAAACAAGGTTGGTTATCACACACAACATGCATCAATATATATATATATATATATATCAAATGCAATAAACATTTTTCGTGCTTTTTTTTTGGTAGGACACACAAGCCAAACAACACACACACGAGTGAAACTCGGTAGGACACAAGTTGCAAGAAAACCATACCGTTCACCAAGGGTTAATCTCGCGTGTCGTCTCACGCTCCTCAAATAGTTCTCGAATCTCTGATAACATTTTGTAACACCCCCGAATAAACATCCAGCGATACCAATGTCGCGCCTAAATAACATCACGGTTAACTACGCAGCAGTATAAACTCCATCCGGTTGTCACAGACGCCAACCACCCACATGGTTGACACAACCATACAACCAACATCAAGTTACGGTCTGAATGACTGGAAACCGCCCTCAAACAAAACTCATATACAACTCAAAATACAATTTCCAAATACCGAGTGTCTACAATAAAAATACCCAATCATAATCTGAGAATTACATCTCAGGTTAGTAACAACACATACACTAAACATACTACCCAATTCGAAGGTTATGCCCTGATGGACTACCCCCATGGTAGCCATCTCGCCTACGCTCCGTTATCGTCCGGCACAATACCTGAAAAAAATTGGGTGTAAAGGACTCAGCAAACACTGAGTATGAACGTGTGTAGCCCGCATGTTGCCGGGCCACACGACTACTGGTCGAATATGATTAAGTTCAATTTGCATGCTATAATAAAACAGTAACACACAGCATACAACGACAACATAGTAACTCTCAACATGTTGGGCATAGAGATAACACCAAACACCTCAAGCATGTGAAACAAGTAGAGCTTACAAATAATTTGAATAATGATGATCCACACAGTGGGATCATTCAATGTTGAGTGTTTTCGTCTCTTTTTCTTTGTTTCCATCATGTGTACTTCTCTTTCTCTTTCTTGCACCAGGTCTGGGGATGTAGGTTGATTCCCGTGACCATATAGTATGGGTGCCCATCTTTCTTTGCTTCTTTATAGATTAATTGTGAGTTCTTTTGTTACCACGCGAGTTGGAGGACGTCTCCTCCATAGCTAGTCCCCCATTCCTGACGTCATGCGCCGAGAAAGCGGAGTCGCCTCTAGTCTCCAGGATAAGCTCCACCAATTTGTCACTCCCCCATTCCCGACACCCAAGGTTGGGAAAGCGGAGTCGCCTCTAGACTCCAGGATGTGCTCCACATAGAAGGGCGAAGGATCTGATGCAGATACCAACTCCCGAGTATTCCATACCGCGCGGCCCGAGATGTCGTCTTCCCGGGTTATCCCCATGTTCCACCAATTGAGATTTGCTCTTCATTATTATTCATGAATAGACACCATAGTGGGTGTCATGGTACGTCCTCCATGGTTAGAGAGGAGTTCCCCTTTATAGAATTTTCTTTGTTTTCATAGTTCCCAGTGTTTCATCTCAAATTCCATAAACGCAAAGGGACTAAACTATTGTGTGCGCGCAAATAATATGCACAATGATATAACAATCATACAAGCAAGATAAACAGGCAATCCAATTACATGCTTAAAATCTTATGGTCGTTTTCACACAGAGCATACAGCAAACAAGCCGTGAAACACGGCACATACGAACCACACATGTCCATACCTTACAGAAGGAAGAGTTATCTCACACATAAGGTCCCGGTTGGCGTTCGTCACGGCCCTAACGTAATTAAAACACTTGTCAGTTTTATGATCCATGCACAACTGTTGTGATATTTTCCTAGTTTATCCCATTTTATCGGGTGTTGTTCCCTAGGTGAACTTTTGATTGTTCAACTTATATTAGTCCTTAGAAATTTTCCAAGTAATAACCTTAGACTTATCAACTACTTGGACATTTACATTGTTGTTTTAACACGTTAGCTAAGTCCTTCCCTCTAGCTAATGTTGTAGGGTATTCTTAAGCACCAACATGTAACAAGTTTATCCAAATTGCCCATTTACCCCACATTTTTCTCATAATTTCATCATAGCCCCTTTTTTTTTTTAACCAAACTTTAATTATTTAAACCTCATATTATACCTCTTAATTAGTTTATATTATTACTTAAACTTCCAAAACCTCCAGGTTTATATACTAATCCCCTCAAATATTACAATCTCCGTTTATGCCCATTTTTTTTTATAATTACATATACTCCCATAATAATAATTTTGTTATTCTTTTGACTTAATATTCCTGTAAATACTTAGAATAATTATCCTTGTCATTTAATTTTGTTACCTTCATAGGTGGTCAAGGTTGACCACTTAAATTATTCTTTGACCAATTTGATAGTATTTATGAAGATACCCCATAGTTTCCTAGTTTTATAATTTACTCCTTTTATTTTATAAAGTTCATATTTTATACTTATAAAAATCCAGGGACTATCCTTTCGGTCATTGTCTCCACTTATACCTTATATTTCTTTTTTTATCACTCTTTGACCTCATATTAATTTATTATTCTCATAAAGTATGTATATATATATATATATTTTATATACGGTTTCAGAAATTTATTTAAGTCATATAACAAGCTTACAATTATGTCTATATTTTTTCTAAGATGTTCCCAAATAGTTATATTTACTACCATGATAGTTTTCCACCAGGAATTCATATATCCTCGTAAATCAACCCATAAATTGATTAATGAGTGTTTAGAACACAACATAATTATTTTGACAAGGCCTAAATACATGGCCTTAAGATAGCACAATACATTTTCATAGTCACATTATAATGTCTCCAAATTCTACCAAAGTTACTGTTTATACGAAATTTTCTCCTTTAGTCCTTTAAATCATTTCTTCCCAAATATTCTTAGTATTACTAATTATATACACTTAATTCAATTGCCGTTTTATATATATATATATATATATATATATATATATATATAATATTTCTAACTTATAACCACCGTTGGTTACGTATCATCAATTCAAGATCATATATATATATATATATTATATCCATACATATACCCATCATTATTTGGGTTCGCATTAGAGTTTAGGATTATATATATATATAATAATATATATATATATATATTCATACGTTACCAACTACACTCCATAACTTCATGTAACTCGTGTATACATATATTCCTTTATTGATACGTATTATCTATTTCAAACCGCCACATATACGTGCCCATGTTGTGATATCCTACTCGACCTAGTTTACAAACCCATGCATTTCCTTCCCAACTCACCGTCGCATGTATACGCTTATTTCTACACATTAAACTGCGGAAATACCCCTAACCTTTTAAAACTTAATTAAATGATCTATTAATGATCTAAGATGATTAATAAACATCTAATTACTATTGGGGAACAATCTAAAAGATCTCAACAAGGCAAAACACGCCTTAAGATCGGTAAAGCCAAAAATGTGCTTTAAGACACCATAAAGGTTGTATGACCCCAAATAGGATCCAAAGTGGATTCCTAAGTATTATAATGAAGCAAGGAACACAATAAAACCATTCTCAAGGAGAACTAAGCTCAGGAACACCCTGTGACACAAAAATGTGCGCTAAAACACCTTAAAGCACGTTTTTGTGAGATTGCCTTTTAAATTGATTTTTAATGGGCTTAAAGATTATAATTACCTTAAATATGATATTTTATCATATTATATCATATTAGGAATTTAATTCCAGAAATTTACGAATTTTTACAAATTTAATATTAAAATATTAATAAAACCCTAAAGTGGGGCCCGCATGAGTCAAATTGACCAAGTTTGGTCAATGGTCAATCAATTGACCCATTTGGACCATGGAAGTCGGCAGGCAAGGAGGGGAGGAGACAGCTTACAATCATTGTAAGACAAATTGATACCTAATACCAATTTGAATAGTAAAAAGTAACTTTTCTTACTTTTTCAAATCAATTAAGCCATTCCAATCATTCCCTTGCCTTCTGCCCCATTCCAGCCGATCCAGCACCCCTTCCAAGCTCTCTCACGACTGGCCCTTGAGTTAGGAAGGCAGTTCAAACTCTTAAGCTCTTAAGGTAAGCTTTTAATGTCATTTTTAGCCCTTTTTCTTCATTTCTTCACTACCTACACTTAGATTTCGTGGCTCATCAATTCCCATGGCTCATTCTCAGTGTTCTAAGGTTAGAACAACATCCAAACTCGGCTGAAGCAAGTCTAGGGGCAAAGGTTGCCCAAATTTGCATTTTAAGGTAAAAACATACCTTAAGCCTCTCTAGTCTTCAAGCGATTTTCTTCCTCTGATTTTTGTGAGTTTATACACTCATAATCTTCATATTTACATGTTCAATCAGTTGGTTAGCCATTTGGAGCAAGGGTGGCCAAGATCCAAAGGAAATACCTCTTTTAAGGCATTTTTCCAAGGTAAAATCAAATACCAAGGTAGCTTGTTGTTGTCTAGCTATTCCTTATGCCTATATAGTGGATCTAACACCTTGTGGTGTGTTTAAATCAGGCCGAATTCACTTGGAACTTCCCTTGCATTTTTAAGGTGATTTTTGCCTTAAATCTTACATTAATTATTCCTTATGGTTAAGCTCAAGCTTGGAGTGTAACCATATCTTGTTTTTGTGTATTAAACATGTCTAAATCATGTGGTGAATTTTCCTACAAGAGACCGAGCTCATACAAGGAATAATCAAGGTATAAACACCTTAAACTTATGATTTTATGTTATTCTTAGCATATATATTTATGTGCCGAGAGTGAAACATAATATATGGGTTATTTATAACCTAAGAATGGAAAAAAATGACTAAGATAAATTAAGCTAGTCATTTAAGTGATTTAATTAACATAATGGTCAAATTATGACATTATGTGGAAAAATATATAATCTAAAGTGAGGCCGTGAGATATACTATATTTTGAGACATTTAATGTGTAATTTATTTTGCAAGTTCAAGGTTGTAATAAGGCCATGTCATTAGGCCATTTTAATTTAAGTTTATAAGCTTATTTAGTTAAATTTATGCTTATAATTAAGTTTGGGGCCAAATCGTAATTACTGGAAAATTAGAAAGCCGTGGGCTTAATTTAGAAGAGTTTAGGCTTTTTAAATAAATTAATAAAAATTATAACATTTTATAAAGTTTTGTGTCAAAATTGTAAAATAGAAAGGTATGGGGTAAGATAGGTAATTACCGAAAGTTTGGGTCCCATTTGGTATTAGAGGTCAAAGTTGACTATATAGGAGACTTTGACCAAGTTTGGAAAATTTTAGAAATTTAAATACCACCTTATGAAGAGATAGGTATTAAATTGTAAAAGATTTATAAGACTTGGGGTGGTATTGTTATTTCCGAAAACTTGGGGTACTAAATGGAGTTTAGTACAAACCTTAGGTTATTAGGAATTTTTAGAAATTGATTTGGTTAAATTTGGAGTTTATATGAATTATCTAAGTATAATATAAGATATTTCATAACATTGTTACAAATGGGTAACATATGTGGTAAAACCGAGATTTAGAGAAAATATAAGGTTAGTAATGATATTTATAACCTTTTGGTATAGTTTGGTGATTTTTGGAATTATATATGAGGTTTTATGAAGATATATGTATAATATATAGTTTTGATGACATTAGAAACTATATGTTGTTAAATGGGGTTATTTGGTGATTATAAGAAGTTAAGTGGTGGAAATTAAATTTAAATAGACCATGGGGTCTGTTCGGTTGTTTTAAGAAAATATAACCATGGGTTATAATTATATTAAGGATTATAATATAAGGTATACGTTATAAGTGTAACAATTAAATATAATTTGGGGTTGATTTACAAATTATGGAAGTTTAGTGGAGAATAATAAATACCGAGAATTTTAAGGGCTGTTTGGTATTTTATTAACAATATATAACTATAGGTTATAATTGTTTTAATGACTTAAATGTCATAATATATGTTATGTAACTATGATATAACATTATATAAATTATGTGGTGGATTTTAAAATATTTGAGAAATATAGGTGCTGTTCGGAAATACTACTATTTTTGAATGAAATTTATAATATGGTTTTAATGTTATAAGAGTTATAACATTTATAATATAAGAGGTATTCATTAAAAAGAATGAATATATATTATAATGACTTGCCATATAATAAAATAGTCCTAATGCATATATATATAAATAAGTATATGTTATAGTGTGGAAAATATAATATAGTACAAAGACTATATATTACCACAATTAAAATGATATGAGATAAGGGAAAAGAATTATAAACACTAGTTATGGAATTCTAATGTTAAGAGTGTACATGAAATAATATGGGGTTATGTAGTTCAAGGCATTTTTATACACGAATTATACTACATTTAACTTGGAAAAACAAACCTTAAAAAAAAAATAAATACTAAGGCGAGATGTACAGTACACGATAAAGGATTATACATGCAATATAGAAACAAACTATATCATACACAAGGTGTATTACACTACATGCGATAATAAACGTTTAAAGTTAAGAGTATTAATATACTCGACGTAACCACGCATGTGATATAGCGTTTTTCCTAATCCCGAGTTAAACCGAAAACCCGACAAACGTTATTAGTTAACAGCGGGGAATAAACCGGGGTAGATTAATAACGGTACGGGGTGCCGTAGTGTATTGTTAATATGAGATGCTGATGCATAGTGTGATGCATGTTGATAGATTGTTAGAGGCGTCTGATCTCCACCGTAATACTCAGCAGTGTGAACGGTATGTTATTTATGTGGCTTGACTGTCTCTGAGGATTTCCTCAGTTCAGACATTGTGTGAAAACCTGTGATAAGATTGAATGTCTGCTTGTGAATTAATATGCTTGAGTTGCGTATTAATGCTGCTTTATTATTATTACTGTTGTGCGATAACAGTACCGTTCGTATATATGAACATATTATAAAACGAACTAGCGGCAATGATGCTATCTTATATGTGTAATATAAGGAACGTAAGTAAAACGTTGTAGCGTTAGGATAATAAGATATATAAAATATCTGAGACTCATATACGGAGCATTGGCCTCTTTAACGCCGCTCTCGTATCTAGCACTGGATCCCGAGTCGACATACTCAGGATTGGACTACGACCTTGGTCTGCTGTGTTAGGAAAAAGAATAGTAAAGCGATGCGATGGTATAGATAAGTTTATCAAGGATGTGGCTCTTGCTGTGAACTGTGATCCATTAACGATACTAGGACACCGTGTGGTAGCCGTAAGTATCTGGATAAATTTCCAACGAACTACAGATTGTTCGTAGGACGGAGACTCTACCGCTGGAGTGGCTATTGCCGTGGGTGACCCGCCATAAGAGATGGGTAACTTAGAGACACGTCGTTCTAACGAGACGTTGTCATTAGACATGACTGAACAATTACGAACGACTATATTAACTCGTACATTAGGCGAACATTATTTGGGCTTGCAAGCCAAAGACGAGAGTTCATACTCGTTTACAATTCTCGTTACTTCGCCTTGTTGTTCATTGGTTGTGCTTTGTGGTTATGTGTGGTATGTTGGTGGATTTGTTTGAACGAGCCATTATGCTCATATTGTGTGTTGTGAACTGGTTGTGTCGAGTAACCGTACTCATGTGTGGATTGTGGTTGGGTGTTTGGTCGAGTGAGTCGTTGAACTCAATTATGAATTATTAAGTGTTTGTTGGAATGGAGTCTCTGTACTCATATAAGCGCTGTAAACGCTTTCAGTGGTTTATTACGATGCGATGTGTGAAGCCGGGGGCTTGTTTGTTATTTGATTACTGCAATATATATTGTTGTTTTACAGTTTCAACATTGAACTATTTGTATGGAAACGAATTGCATGCTCTCGACCAAATAACTGAATGGTCCGAGGGTGCATGACAGTCAGGTAATAACATACTCAGCAGGGGCTGATTCCATACCACAAACTACCATTTTTGCAGGTATGCAACTTCCGGTGTCGGCAAAGAGAGTGACGCGCTGGGTAGTTTGATTACAGTTATTTAAACATGCACTGTTGCATTTTAATACGAACCTAGAAACATGTATAGGTTTTGGATACGTAGAAAGCTCACTGTGAATGTATTTTATATTGGTTTGGGAGTTTAGATCTATCTCTTGTTGTCACTGCGAGAAAATGTTTCGTATTTAAGAGCTTATCAGGAAGCACGTTATTACTCGTATGGGCGAGCAAGAACGGTGACACCAGTAGTCAATTGTTGAGATTACCGCTGCGATTATATTGTTAAGTAAGATGATTAGGAGCCGAATAGAGTAGGGGTGTTACAAAAGTGGTATCAGAGCGGAGTACCGCTCTGATGACAAGAGATAGTAGGATTTATACAGTGAGCATAGGTTTTGGGAATACGGGAAACGTTGTGAGGATACGTGACCTTGCGGGGTTGATGCAATGCTTAAAGCTTGCACACCATAGCCGTGGAGGCACTTCAATAATAAATGACCGAGACTACGGTATTAGACCAAGTAAAGGTCTAACCCGTCCTCTTGACTTATGTCAGAGAGAGGTCAGGGTAACAGTACTAAGGAAGAACACGGAGCAGCGGAAGGTGGTGAAGGTCCAGCAACCCCAAGTAACGCGAAGATGGTATGAACCGCTCGCACTCGATGGAGAGCATCCCGGGAAATTTGCAATGGTACCCCACCCGCCGCAGCCCGTAACTCGAGTGCTATCTAGTGAGATAATGAAATGAGAAACACCACGGAGATAACTCTCCTGATCGGAAAGACCCGATGTGGATGCTAAAAGGATTATGTTAAGGTAGAAAATAAGACTTTGTGTTTTGGTGTAATGTTTAGGACCGGGGGTCCTGGTAATGACGTAATGTCTATCATACGAGGCTGAGATAAATAATAGACCGAGTTTGAGGAGAAACTCCCTGTAGGACTAATGGGGCTAGCTTGCTATAAAGCAAGACAACCCTGTCTTACATCCAGGAAGCACCGATGGTGCGCTGGGGGAGAAAAGAGGTAGAAACGGCGAGTAATGACTAGTTATGATACATGTAGTATACGGAAGGAATTACCTTTAGAAGTCTCACCCGAAGCGAGTAACTCTAAAACCATGCAACACTGAAGGTTCAAGATGGCCCGATGTGCATGAGGAGAGATCATGAGAACTGTAGAAACAAGAACTCGCTAAGTTGCTATCATGCAACACCTCGTGAGGAAAGTAAGAACTTACTACCACGGTAAACTTGTGGGAACAAGTGCGGGAGTGAGACTGTATTAATTTGAACAAGAACTTTTGACCAGAACAGGAACCCGATTAGGGAATAACACTGCACTGACACACCGTACTGGTGGCTCAGTCTGCATGGTGCACTTGCCACTGCAAGTGCCACATTAACCAAAGCATTAAAATTCAACCTGCCTTGCGCACTTGCTACAGCAAGTGCAGCGACGGTAAACTAACCCTAAAGGACGTGGTGGTCCAGGCGGTTACCAATAAAACACTAAATCTTATGTAAGTCCGTAATGCAATAAAGCAGGACACAACCTTCTTAAGGGCAGGGGTACGAAACCCTTGGGTTTGAGGTCGATAGAACCTCGAGAAGACCTAGCCGGTCTGACCATTAAACCAAAAAAAAAACAATACACCATTTAGTAGAATATTAAAAGGGGAGTGAATGAGAATAACAATAGTTAGTGCCTACAAGTCTAACCCCAGTGCCGGTATGGACATTAAACGTCAACCATTACCGGTGGGGAGTGACGGGTCTTCAGGACCAGCATAACCATATTTAGAGAGTGCGTGACACTCGTGGTTAAACCACTACGATTGAACATTGCCAGAGGGCAAGAAGTGAGCTATATGAGGCAGGACCTTTTAAAAATAATAATAGGCAGATGTGAACGTGCATAAAAAAGGGGCCGATGTAATGCCCGCACCACACACGCCGGAGGTGTCGTGATCCATTATGCTGCTAGACTCCCGTATGGAGGGCAGTGGAGTGATATAAACTAAAAAGTGAAAATTGCCTGATGACGGAAGATACCGTTACCTCAAAGAGGATGGAGGAAATATGAGTTGAATAAGAGTAAGGACCACACAATGAAGAGGAATGATTAGCGGAAACCACTAAGTTGTGGGCACCAATTGTAACCTCAGGAGAAAGTATTAGAACCAACTAGGAATAAATTAAACAACAAGACTAACAATCATTTAACTATCAGAATAAGTATTGAGTCTGAATATCGTATGACATAGGCCTACAGAGGGACATCTTAATACCACCAAAGTGACCCAAAACTAGGGGAACAAGGGTGATGAATCACAAGTACTGATTAATATCAGACTAACAGGACTACCATAAGACAGGGGAAACACGAGGTGTCAACCTTTATCATGGAGTCCGAACTACACCATGGGGTGTAACCCAATAGATTGGGTGGAATTCGAATACTGAAAACTCATATTTGAAGGCGTTAACAGCCTAGGAGTGAACGGGGGAGACAATAAGTAGTTACTGATCCCCACTCACAAATACCAGATGACGAGCATGTGGAAACCAGAATTAGGGCGATAAGTCGCAAACACCTGGCTTAGAGAAAGTAAAGGAAATACACATTAATAAAAGAAACCATAGAACCTAATATTAGGGCCATTCTGACATTTAAGGTTAAGAATGGGCAACATAGTTACTCAAAATAAATTACCGAGACTAAGAGTAAGATAGTCACCGGGTACGAACGCTACGAGTGCACTAAACGAGACATGGGACGACCGCACTCCTAGGAGCTTGTGGGCCTGACAAACTATACTAAGTTAGTTGGGTAAGTAGTAATGTATCAGTATGGTACCCCATGCATGTAAACGAGTAGTGTAAGGACCCAGGAGATAATCAACTCTGTGTCTAAGTCAGCGAATGGAACCCTGACTAGGTAAACCATGTAACGACGAGAGAGATCTTAGCCAAATTAGCAAGGTTAGGAAAATCAAGGATAGCTTAATAATAAAGTGACATAAGGCCGCAACTCCACAGTGGAGGAGTCAGAACATAAGTTTTACGGATTTTGGTAAACGAGGAAACTAAGGCCAATTTAATGGTAATGGCAAGTTGAACTCATGACTGAGAAAAGGAATTGTGGTATTTAAGGAAGTTATATTAGAGAAACCTTTGTGATAATAGATGCTACCCAAAAAGGGGGCACAGAGAGAGTTACCACGCGCTGAGGGCGCTGCGATGATGTCGCATTAAATAATAATAACCACATGCTCAATCCATAAACGTTAGTATGTTAGTACCAATTAGGTTTGAACAGAAAATGAATACCAAGCTAAAACCACAGTCGTATTGTATGTTTACAACAGATGAAGGGCAAAGGCGAGCATTACAAGAGATACTCTAAGCTGGAGATTAGATACTCCATGCAAACCGCAATGGCGGATAACCGTCCAATCGACTGGTACATGGTGCGCAACAAGCGACCATTATAATAACTGTTAACCGAATTATGCAGGTGAGAATCAGAAGGTGGAAGATCAGATAAACAAATGGATTCCCCTAATGGAGAAGAGGGATGAACCATATATGCGGACACTAAAATACCAACACACGAGGGATACGAGTTCACACTAGCAAAAGCGGACCTACAAGGTACCCAAAGAACGAACTCATTCCAGAGGGAAATAACTTGGAGTCATGAGGCGCCAGTTAGATGCGCATATCAGACTCGTCTTGATATTTTAGAGACAACTGATGTAAGCACTAGATGCTAGAGCATAGCTCGACAACACTTATACCGAAGGTTAGTTCGGTAGGGTGGCATGAACTCATGGGAATATACCTTGAGCATGTATAGAATTCAGGAGGATTGAATAGAATGGCTAGTCGAAATAATAAGCGTGTGTGACTAACGATACCACACAGTCAAATAAATTACTCCATTCCCATAATTATGGAAGACCGTGTAGAAAACACCGTCACATGGAGTTGAAATCGACATAAAACTACTACCTAAGAGGGGTAAACTAACCATAAGGAAGTTGGGCATACTGCTTGCGGAGCGAGTGGGCCCATATTGCTTAGGTTTGACGTACCTAGCGGGTTAGGGGAAACAAATGACGTGTTTACATCTCCCGATCAAACCGTATATGAATATACATACACCTAACCAAGATAGACAGTATAACCTGAGGGGCTAAAGCCCGACCCCATAAAAAAAAAGGGGTAATGAAATATGTAGCACATTGGTGCACGAATAATCCCACTGGAAGGGAACATCTTGAACTTACTTCTTCACGATGATATATTCGTAGATTACGTGGGATTTTTAATTTAATTTAAGGGGTAGAGCGATTAAATTATACCGTACGTAGGAGTACGTAGCGCATGGTACACATGCTGCAAACTATTATTGTACGTAGAGTACAAGTATTATGACTGTGTTATATTACTTGAGGTAATATTGTGATGTATTATGTGTATGAATATATATTTTTAGTTCGCATCCCTGTGGCGAATAGGAAAAGGAGAACAGATAGAGTGTTCTTATCCTAATTCCGATTATTTATGCAAACGTTGCGAACACTAAACACATAAACGCCTAACTTGTTAGCTCCGGTTGAGAGTTCAAGTAGGTTTATCTGGTAACTTCGGTGGGAGATGGCAAACAGAAGGAGTAGAAAGCTCCATACTATATGATTTGTGACTCGGTATGAAACCGATTATTGGAATGCGATGAGTGAGTCGGCATGAGACCGATGTATAACCTAGTGGAGGTAAAACCTCTAGGAATTGTATGAATAATTATAAGTCGAGTGAACTTGGTACTTGGTTAGAATACATGATCCTATATGACGGTGATTAGATTAATTATACTAGTTGACTTGTGTATCTATAGAACACAAGGTGGCAAATATCAAGAGGAAACAAGATTAGAAATGAATAAACAATTGATTGATTGAAATTGACGTGGGAAGTTGAACTTGATCCTGGTCCGATCAAGGGAAACCGAACACAAATTGAGGTGAGAGAGATAGTTCAACACTGACGCTGACCACGTCGGGGTTGAATGATTCTCGAAACTTCCTACAAGTGGACACAGATATGAATAGAAATTGGAATTTAGGGCGTCACTCGAAGAGCCGTGGACCGTGGAGCCCTTCGTCATTAGACCGGTGTGTCTGCGAGTGACATCACCCAGAGAGCCGTGGACCGCAGAGCCCTTTGTCATTAGACCGGTGTGTCTGTGGGTGACTAAGGAAATAAGGTGATACTGTCCGAGGAGCCGTGGACCGCAGTGTCCTTCGTTATTAAACCGGTGTGTCCGCGGGTAGTAGACGTTGGCTGGGGTTGGGGATCGTCAAGTCCTGGTCTTTAAGACTGCTTCCCTGTGAACTGTCAACGTTAACTATATGTGCACGCATACATGTGGAATGATGTGTGGGTATCCTCGCGAGATACTAACATGTAGATAGGGATGCGTGGAGTATCCCTTGCAAACACCTTTGAGTACTTTATGAGTTCTGCACCTTGTCTAGTGCTGTGTACCATGAGTTTTGCACCTTGTCTAGTGCTGTGTACCATGAGTTTTGCACTTGTCTAGTGCTGTGTACTATGAGTTTTGCACCTGGTTGGATATATAAATAGTACCGCTGAGTACTTTTGTGGATGAATTGGATGTGCACCTTGTTTAGTGCTATGAAACGAATGAGCTTATACCATGAGTTTGACTACTTGATATATACTGTATGTATAGACTAGGTCTGAACCTAGTGGGAGTTACTCCCTAGCAATGGATGTTTGGTTACTTAGTGGAACTTGATTCCTTAGGTGAACTGTAGAGGATTAAGGACTTCGGGACGAAGCCTTTTTAAGGGGGATAGACTGAAATACCCCTAACCTTTAAAACTTAATTAAATGATCTATTAATGATCTAAGATGATTAATAAACATCTAATTACTATTGGGGAACAATCTAAAAGATCTCAACAAGGCAAAACACGCCTTAAGATCGGTAAAGCCAAAAATGTGCTTTAAGACACCATAAAGGTTGTATGACCCCAAATAGGATCCAAAGTGGATTCCTAAGTATTATAATGAAGCAAGGAACACAATAAAACCATTCTCAAGGAGAACTAAGCTCAGGAACACCCTGTGACACAAAAATGTGCGCTAAAAACACCTTAAAGCACGTTTTGTGAGATTGCCTTTTAAATTGATTTTTAATGGGCTTAAAGATTATAATTACCCTAAATATATTTTATCATATTATATCATATTAGGAATTAATTCCAGAAATTAAATTTAATAATATAAAAATAAAATAAAAACATAAAATATTAACCCTAAGGGGGCCCGCATGAGTCAAATTGACCAAGTTTGGTCAATGGTCAATCAATTGACCCATTTGGACCATGGAAGTCGGCAGGCAAGGAGGGGAGGAGACAGCTTACAATCATTGTAAGACAAATTGATACCTAATACCAATTTTGAATAGTAAAAAGTAACTTTTCTTACTTTTTCAAATCAATTAAGCCATTCCAATCATTCCCTTGCCTTCTGCCCCATTCCAGCCGATCCAGCACCCCTTCCAAGCTCTCTCACGACTGGCCCTTGAGTTAGGAAGGCAGTTCAAACTCTTAAGCTCTTAAGGTAAGCTTTTAATGTCATTTTTAGCCCTTTTTCTTCATTTCTTCACTACCTACACTTAGATTTCGTGGCTCATCAATTCCCATGGCTCATTCTCAGTGTTCTAAGGTTAGAACAACATCCAAACTCGGCTGAAGCAAGTCTAGGGGCAAAGGTTGCCCAAATTTGCATTTTAAGGTAAAAACATACCTTAAGCCTCTCTAGTCTTCAAGCGATTTTCTTCCTCTGTTTGTTTGTGAGTTTATACACTCATAATCTTCATATTTACATGTTCAATCAGTTGGTTAGCCATTTGGAGCAAGGGTGGCCAAGATCCAAAGGAAATACCCTCTTTTAAGGCATTTTTCCAAGGTAAAATCAAATACCAAGGTAGCTTGTTGTTGTCTAGCTTTCCTTATGCCTATATAGTGGATCTAACACCTTGTGGTGTGTTTAAATCAGGCCGAATTCACTTGGAACTTCCCTTGCATTTTTAAGGTGATTTTTGCCTTAAATCTTACATTAATATTCCTTATGGTTAAGCTCAAGCTTGGAGTGTAACCATATCTTGTTTTTGTGTATTAAACATGTCTAAATCATGTGGTGAATTTTCCTACAAGAGACCGAGCTCATACAAGGAATAATCAAGGTATAAACACCTTAAACTTATGATTTTATGTTATTCTTAGCATATATATTTATGTGCCGAGAGTGAAACATAATATATGGGTTATTTATAACCTAAGAATGGAAAAAAATGACTAAGATAAATTAAGCTAGTCATTTAAGTGATTTAATTAACATAATGGTCAAATTATGACATTATGTGGAAAAATATATAATCTAAAGTGAGGCCGTGAGATATACTATATTTTGAGACATTTAATGTGTAATTTATTTTGCAAGTTCAAGGTTGTAATAAGGCCATGTCATTAGGCCATTTTAATTTAAGTTTATAAGCTTATTTAGTTAAATTTATGCTTATAATTAAGTTTGGGGCCAAATCGTAATTACTGGAAAATTAGAAAGCCGTGGGCTTAATTTAGAAGAGTTTAGGCTTTTTAAATAAATTTAATAAAAATTATAACATTTTATAAAGTTTTGTGTCAAAATTGTAAAATAGAAAGGTATGGGGTAAGATAGGTAATTACCGAAAGTTTGGGTCCCATTTGGTATTAGAGGTCAAAGTTGACTATATAGGAGACTTTGACCAAGTTTGGAAAATTTTAGAAATTTAAATACCACCTTATGAAGAGATAGGTATTAAATTGTAAAAGATTTATAAGACTTGGGGTGGGTGGTATTGTTATTTCCGAAAACTTGGGGTACTAAATGGAGTTTAGTACAAACCTTAGGTTATTAGGAATTTTTAGAAATTGATTTGGTTAAATTTGGAGTTTATATGAATTATCTAAGTATAATATAAGATATTTCATAACATTGTTACAAATGGGTAACATGTGTGGTAAAACCGAGATTTAGAGAAAATATAAGGTTAGTAATGATATTTATAACCTTTGTGGTATAGTTTGGTGATTTTTGGAATTATATATGAGGTTTTATGAAGATATATGTATAATATATAGTTTTGATGACATTAGAAACTATATGTTGTTAAATGGGGTTATTTGGTGATTATAAGAAGTTAAGTGGTGGAAATTAAATTTAAATAGACCATGGGGTCTGTTCGGTTGTTTTAAGAAAATATAACCATGGGTTATAATTATATTAAGGATTATAATATAAGGTATACGTTATAAGTGTACAATTAAATATAATTTGGGGTTGATTTACAAATTATGGAAGTTTAGTGGAGAATAATAAATACCGAGAATTTTAAGGGCTGTTTGGTATTTTATTAACAATATATAACTATAGGTTATAATTGTTTTAATGACTTAAATGTCATAATATATGTTATGTAACTATGATATAACATTATATAAATTATGTGGTGGATTTTATAAATATTTGAGAAATATAGGTGCTGTTCGGAAATACTACTATTTTTGAATGAAATTTATAATATGGTTTTAATGTTATAAGAGTTATAACATTTATAATATAAGAGGTATTCATTAAAAAGAATGAATATATATTATAATGACTTGCCATATAATAAATAGTCCTATAATGCATATATATATAAATAAGTATATGTTATAGTGTGGAAAATATAATATAGTACAAAGACTATATATTACCACAATTAAAATGATATGAGATAAAGGGAAAAGAATTATAAACACTAGTTATGGAATTCTAATGTTAAGAGTGTACATGAAATAATATGGGGTTATGTAGTTCAAGGCATTTTTATACACGAATTATACTACATTTAACTTGGAAAAACAAACCTTAGAAAAAAAATAAATACTAAGGCGAGATGTACAGTACACGATAAAGGATTATACATGCAATATAGAAACAAACTATATCATACACAAGGTGTATTACACTACATGCGATAATAAACGTTTAAAGTTAAGAGTATTAATATACTCGACGTAACCACGCATGTGATATAGCGTTTTCCTAATCCCGAGTTAAACCGAAAACCCGACAAACGTTATTAGTTAACAGCGGGGAATAAACCGGGGTAGATTAATACGACGGCGGGGTGCCGTAGTGTATTGTTAATATGAGATGCTGATGCATAGTGTGATGCATGTTGATAGATTGTTAGAGGCGTCTCGAGGATCTCCAGAGACTTTAGCTGATTCATACTCCACCGTAATACTCAGCAGTGTGAACGGTATGTTATTTATGTGGCTTGACTGTCTCTGAGGATTTCCTCAGTTCAGACATTGTGTGAAAACCTGTGATAAGATTGAATGTCTGCTTGTGAATTAATATGCTTGAGTTGCGTATTAATGCTGCTTTATTATTATTACTGTTGTGCGATAACAGTACCGTTCGTATATATGAACATATTATAAAACGAACTAGCGGCAATGATGCTATCTTATATGTGTAATATAAGGAACGTAAGTAAAACGTTGTAGCGTTAGGATAATAAGATATATAAAATATCTGAGACTCATATACGGAGCATTGGCCTCTTTAACGCCGCTCTCGTATCTAGCACTGGATCCCGAGTCGACATACTCAGGATTGGACTACGACCTTGGTCTGCTGTGTGTTAGGAAAAAGAATAGTAAAGCGATGCGATGGTATAGATAAGTTTATCAAGGATGTGGCTCTTGCTGTGAACTGTGATCCATTAACGATACGGACACCGTGTGGTAGCCATAAGTATCTGGATAAATTTCCAACGAACTACAGATTGTTCGTAGGACGGAGACTCTACCGCTGGAGTGGCTATTGCCGTGGGTGACCCGCCATAAGAGATGGGTAACTTAGAGACACGTCGTTCTAACGAGACGTTGTCATTAGACATGACTGAACAATTACGAACGACTATATTAACTCGTACATTAGGCGAACATTATTTGGGCTTGCAAGCCAAAGACGAGAGTTCATACTCGTTTACAATTCTCGTTACTTCGCCTTGTTGTTCATTGGTTGTGCTTTGTGGTTATGTGTGGTATGTTGGTGGATTTGTTTGAACGAGCCATTATGCTCATATTGTGTGTTGTGAACTGGTTTGTCGAGTAACCGTACTCATGTGTGGATTGTGGTTGGGTGTTTGGTCGAGTGAGTCGTTGAACTCAATTATGAATTATTAAGTATTTGTTGGAATGGAGTCTCTGTACTCATATAAGCGCTGTAAACACTTTCAGTGGTTTATTACGATGCGATGTGTGAAGCCGGGGGCTTGTTTGTTATTTGAGATTACTGCATATATATTGTTGTTTTACAGTTTCAACATTGAACTATTTGTATGGAAACGAATTGCATGCTCTCGACCAAATAACTGAATGGTCCGAGGGTGCATGACAGTCAGGTAATAACATACTCAGCAGGGGCTGATTCCATACCACAAACTACCATTTTTGCAGGTATGCAACTTCCGGTGTCGGCAAAGAGAGTGACGCGCTGGGTAGTTTGATTACAGTTATTTAAACATGCACTGTTGCATTTTAATACGAACCTAGAAACATGTATAGGTTTTGGATACGTAGAAAGCTCACTGTGAATGTATTTTATATTGGTTTTGGGAGTTTAGATCTATCTCTTGTTGTCACTACGAGAAAATGTTTCGTATTTAAGAGCTTATCAGGAAGCACGTTATTACTCGTATGGGCGAGCAAGAACGGTGACACCAGTAGTCAATTGTTGAGATTACCGCTGCGATTATATTGTTAAGTAAGATGATTAGGAGCCGAAATAGAGTAGGGGTGTTACAATTGAAATACCCCGAACTTAAATATAGAGATTAAAATTATCTTAATAGGTATTTAAGGCTAATGGTGCCTAAGTAATATGGTAAGGAAAAATAATAAATCCAAAAGAAATAAGAAACGCTTAAAAAGCGAAAAACGCTCAATAACCGTTAAATGACCATAGGAGGACGAGACCTCGGATAGAGTATTAATGGATTCTAAAGGCTTATTTATGCCTAAATAAATTATGGGAACAACTCCCAAAAAAAACGGATCCAAATAATGAATTAAAACGCTAATAGAGCTTTAGCGCACTTTTCGAGAAACCCGAAAACGTGATTTTAAGTGGTCAAGCGAACCCGTAAAAATTATGAATCATTAAATAACAATAATTAAGCATAATGGGAGCTTAATAACCAATAAAATTAAAGAAACGAGAAAATTCCGGAAAACGGGCCCGGTTAGTGAATAGTGCTAAACCGGGTAAATAAACGAGCGTTTCTGTAAAAGACGAAAAATGCTCCCAGCTCATGTATATTAGTGGGCCAGTTTTAAGAGAGTAACTAGCTCTCACACACTTAAACTAGCTAGAAATAAAGAGAGAAACAAATAAAGTAAAAAGCAAAAAGCAAAAGTAAGGTAAAAGTACCTTACCTTTCTCTCTCTCCCTCTCTCTCTTCTCTCTCTCTCTCTCTCTCCTTCATTCTTTCCTTCCCAGACGGCTCCCTCTTTCTTTCCCCCCTCCTCTCGTTCTGGAGCTGCTCCAATGACGATTTATCAGCCCTCTTCCAACTCCCCACTTCTCTCCCTTGTACAAGGCAACTCCTTGCTCCAAATCAAAAACAAAGTGCATATTTGAACTCCCCTCATCATTCTCTATCATTCCCTCCTTTTAAAATTCCAAAATGATGAAGTTCATTTTCGTGGGTATACCCCATTGGTGAAGAAAATGGCATTGTTGTGGAGCTTGGAGTCCTCTCTCTTTTTAGGTAAAAACATTCAAGAAAAATCCATTTTTCTTCATTGACCTTCTTGGACGATTTTGCCCCTTTGTAACACCTTGTTCTTTTCTTGTTTGAGCACTATTCCAACCTTCCAATGGGGTGGGAATCATCCTTGAACCAAGGGTTAAAACCCCTCTTGGAAATCTAAAGGTAAAACCCTAGATTTTTGTGTTTTGAGCATTTCATTGAATTAGTATTATTCCAAGGGTTTAGGATTTTAATTACACTTGTTTTAATTGGTCAAACGAACCCGTAAAATTATAAATCATTAAATAACAATAATTAAGCATTATGGAAGCTTAATAACCAATAAAATTAAAGAAACAAGAAAATTCCGGAAAATGGGCCCGGTTAGTGAATAGTGCTAAACCGGGTAAATAAGCGAGCGTTTTCTATAAAAGACGAAAAACGCTCCCAGCTCATGTATATTAGTGGGACGGTTTTTAAGACAGTAACTAGCTCTCACACACACTTAAAAGCTAGCTAGAAATAAAGAGAGAAACAAATAAAGTAAAAAGCAAAAAGCAAAAGTAAGGTAAAAGTACCTTACCTTTCTCTCTATCTCTCTCTCTCTTCTTCATTTCATTCCTTCCCAGACGCGGCCCCTCTTTCTTTCCCCCCTTCCTCTCGTTCTAGAGCTGCTCCAATGGCGATTTATAAGCCCTCTTCCAACTCCCCACTTCTCTCCCTTGTACAAGACAACTTCTTGCTCCAAATCAAAAACAAAGTGCATATTTGAACTCCCCTCATCATTCTCTATCATTCTCTCCTTTTAAAATTCCAAAAATGATGAAGTTCATTTTCGTGGGTATACCCTATTGGTGAAGAAAATGGCATTGTTGTGGAGGTTGGAGTCTTCTCTCTCTTTTAAGGTAAAAACATTCAAGAAAAATCCATTTTTCTTCATTCACCTTCTTGGCCGATTTTGCCCCTTTGTAACACCATGTTCTTTTCTTGTTTGAGCACTATTCCAACCTTCCAATGGTGGTGGAATCATCTTCTTGAACCAAGGGTTAAACCCCTCTTGAATATTAAAGGTAAAACCCTAGATTTTTGTGTTTTGAGCATTTCATTGAATTAGAATTATTCCAAGGGTTTGGATTTTAACTACACTTGTTTTGTGTGCATTGGGTGATGGGAATGGAGTTTGGCAACTCCATTCCCCACATGGCCGATTTATGCAAGAAAAAGAAGGAGAAATGGAAAAAAAAAAGGAAATAAGAGCTTAAGGTAAGAGCTCTTTCTTAATGCTAGATTTAATTGCATTAGAGTAATGGGAATGGGTAAACTAAAACAAAGAACCCAAAATATGTATTAGTAGTGTAGTTATGGAAGTTTAAGTATTTGTGTGCAAGTATGTGAATTGTAGGCCTGGAGCCAAATAAATTGTATGTGTGTATTAGTATTGTGGATTGAGGAAGTAATGATGTATTGATATTGTTTTGGTTGCTAGTAGGACCCTGTATGGGTGTGGCTAGAATAGGAATGAATTGAGAAAGAATTGTAAGTATGTGTGGAGAAGCTTGTAGGTGAGCTATGGCAAAATTTTAGTAGGAATTGTGCATTATTGGGTGCCTTGGTGAATGGAAGAACCAAGGTGTGTATTGGGTTTAGTAGAGAGGTTAGAAACCATGGATAGGTAGTTTAGTATGAGGATGTAAGAATGTAAAATCTGTGGCAAGAGGTATTGAAATGTATTGGAGAAACTAGGGAGAATTAGTGTGTAGGACTTAGTGAAATGAGTATTGTACTGAGTAAGACTTGGGTTGAGTATAATGCAAATGAGGCAATGAAAGAGCCATAGGAATAATGGGAAGAAGAAAGGAAAAACTGTAGTATTTGTTAAAGAGCAAAAACTGTCACAAGAGGAAAAATTTGACAGTGGGAGAGTGTTATGTAACAGATTAGTATAGAGATGGGTTAGGTTAGTTTTGATTGCATAATTAGGGTCAAACCACCCTAGATTATATGTAGGTATTGGGGAAGAGATTAGTAGAATTTGGAGTTGAAACATAATAAAAAACTAGCATATTTGTAAATACTGCAACTGGTCCGGGTTTGTAAACCAGTACAGAAAACCCGAACCAGTCAAAAATCAATACAAAACATAGTGTAGAGTGGATAGTCCGGGTTTGTAAACTAGGACCTAAACCTGGACCACCCCTAAATCACACCGAGAGTTCTTACAACTTGTGGTCTGGGTTTACAAAGGAGTACACAAACCCGGACCAGTTGAAAATCATACCCGAGGCTTATCCATACATGTGGTCCGGTTTGTAAAGGAGTACACAAACCCGGACCAGACGATTTTTCTTACCCGAGAGTTTGCCCAAGGTGGTGGTCCGGGTTTGTAAACCCGGACAGTAACCCGGACCACCTCAAATTTTGTACAGAATACATACTCGATACATACACAATCCATACTCAATACATACACATACCTAGTACTTGTTAGCTTCATTTGTCCACCGGTTTAATCGGGAGGAGTTACTCTTTTACTCGGGGTCAATGACTTACACCACCAAGACCATTACTCATACAATACTTTACTTTACTTACTACTTACTCAAGTCAAGTCGTCGGGACCTCCGGCCGGGGACTACTGTGTCCCACCACCGGGATTTACTTGGTTCACTAATCCAGGATGCTACCCATTTAAGGGGTTTGGGCCGTGGACCAGCTTAAGAACCAGGAATCGGATCCAACCTCTTGTGTCTCCTCATCCTCACGCGTGCCGAAACTATATCGGACTTCTACTCATTCCAATTTACTCAATACTTACGTTAGGAGTTAGGTAGTTAGGAATTAGTAGAAGTCACACATATAAGCCACATACAAAAGAATACATTGCTCATATACACATCCATACAAGTACAATACACAATTACACTACAGGATACAAATACACTTCATCATCATTCATACATTTCATGAATTATACAAACTAGTGTTCAAGACAATATACATCAAGAACAACCAAAGCAAGCACAAGTAGGTGCATATAGTCCGATTCATGCATTTATCTTATTTAGGTGATCAAATAAGCACACAAATCGGGGTAACCAGGTTAGGATACAGAGCATGAAGAAATCATACCTTACACCGTTGACTTTGGACTCACCGACTCCTCTTCGGTGTTCAACTATTCAAATCCTAGCATATACATAGATTCGGGTGGTTAATTATCTATAATTAACATTACTCATTACTTTCCCTAATGTTTCCCAGTTTATACTTACTAACTCATTGTTACTTAAATACATTTACTTATGTTACTTACTTAAAATTATCTTTAAAAATGTTTATGGCCATGAACACCTTTAAACATCATTAATTAAGCCTTAATTACCTTATACTATCATTACCCAACCTTAGATTAGCTTTAAATAGATTCTGTACAAAATTTGAGGTGGTCCGGGTTACTGTCGGGTTTACAAACCCGGACCACCACGGGCAAACTCTCGGGTAAGAAAAATCGTCTGGTCCGGGTTTGTGCACTCCTTTACAAACCCGGACCACATGTATTGATAAGCCTCGGATATGATTTCAACTGGTCCGGGTTTGTGTACTCCTTTGTAAACCCAGACCACAAGTTGTAAGAACTCTCGGGTGTGATTTAGGGATGGTCGGGTTTAGGTCCTAGTTTACAAACCCGGACTATCCACTCTACACTACGTTCTGTATTATTTTTTGACTGGTCCGGGTTTCTGTACTGGTTTACAAACCCGGACCAGTTGCAGTATTTACAAATATGCTAGTTTTTTATTATGTTTCAACTCCAAATTTCTACTAATCTCTTCCCCAATATTCCTACATAAATCTCGGGTGGTTTGACCCTAATTAGGCAATCAAACTAACCTAACCATCTCTATACCAATCTGTTACATAACACTCTCCACT
>CM041777.1:50796271-50868903 GCA_023374045.1 Limonium bicolor
TTTTTTTCATTTTGGACTTATATTTCAAAAGTTACAACCATTTAAAGTTATTATTTTAAAAATGTATACAGTCAGCATGATGCATGTCACATCAGTGTCACATGGCACAACCCATACAATGCTATACGCGGCCCTGGTGCACAATCTAATTTGTCTTCCCATAATGCACAATTTATGTCTCATCTTTACCAAGAATCGAGACTAGACGGGAGGGTATTGTGACGAACATAAATATCCGTCGACGGCCATAATCTTGGCCATTAAATATTTTAATATTTTGTTACTTTCTGACATGATAACAGATATAAGGTGAATGAGGGATGAATTTAGTGCTCTCTACCACGGGATCCTGTGAATTTTTTAAACTCGTTCTGAAACAGTTCTTTTCTATTATTTTCATCTATTTTCTTTAATTTCCTACTATATGTTTGCATATTAAGTCTCTTTATTATTTAGTTTCTTACAAAAGAAAAGTTCAGGAATTATTACCTTTTGTATAATCTTATTAAAAATTCAAAAAATTAAAATCCTTAGATTATATATTTCTAGAGCTTAAAAAATGTATTTAAAAAATTAGTGACAAATATTTTAACAAAAGTAATTATTTATTTAAATCTATGAATTTTAAAGAATTTTATACTTCAATATAATTTATAAGGACTTACATATTAAATACGAGTCACATTACTCATATATGCTTCATTACTCGTATATGTCCAAATTTAACTTGGTCACATTAGAACATGAGAGGTGATAGATAATTTATAAATGTGGTTTTTACATATTTATTTAAGCTTGGTTCTAATGTATCCACAATATTTATAAATGTTTTCACTGATGATCAGAGACATGTAAACCTTCAATAATTGTTTTCATCACTGTTAAAAAGGTTACACCAGTTGTTATTATATATTTTCCCTTGGTCGTTCTCATCAACCATTGTGTATAAGAATATTTTCTTAGCATTTATCAGTTTACAGAGTTTGACTAATTGATAAACCTAAAGTCTATAACGTTTGGAAGCGGTAAACTAGGTCCTTGGAGTCTTTTCCGTATTCATTTAACCTTAGTTTTTACGTATCTACAATAATTTATACACGTTTCAACCGATGATTAGGAACATGTACACAATCTTCTATAATCTTTTCAATCACTATTAAAAAAAAACATTAAACTTTATATATGTTTCCTTTGGCCATTATCGAATCATTGTGTATAAAATATTTTCTTAGCATTTTTATAGTGTTTGACTGATTGATAAACCTAAAAGCTATAAATGTTTGGAAACGATAAACTGAGTTGTTGAAATCTTTTACGTATTCATTTAATCTTGATTTTTATGTATTCACGATAATTTATAAACGTTTCCATTAATAATTAGGAACATGTACACAACATTCTATAGCCGTTTCCATCACTATTTTTAGAGAATTATACTAACAATATATATGATTTTCTTTGGCCATATTGAATAATTGTGTATACGAATATTTTCTTAGCATATATCAGTTTACAAAGCTTGACTGATTAAAAACCTAAATGCTCTAAATGTTTGAAACGATAAACTGGATTGTTGGAGTCGATTTCACGTATTCATTAACCTTGGTTTTACGTATCCACAATATTTTATAAATGTTTCCACCGATAGTTAGAAACATGCACACAACCTTCTATGATCGTTTTCATCACTATTTTAAAAATAGATGACACCAGCTGTTATAAAGGTGAGTATTCGGTTCCGGTTATTCGGTTATAACCGAGAACCAAATTATTTCGGTTTTTTAAACCCAAATTTTCAACCATTTTTAAACAAATTAGGTTATTTGGTTATTCGGGTTGAACCGAAATATTATTTGGTTTGGTTTCGGTTCCATGATGGGTAATTCGGTTTACTGGAATAACCGAATTACATATTTGGCTAGTTCGGTTCTTTTTACAGTTGGTTCCTTTTAAAAATTGGTTCTTGTTTACATTTGTTTTTTTTTATAATTTGTTCAGTTCTTTTTTATAATTCAGTTAGAACTAAAAACTAAATTAAAAAATTTTGGTTTTCGGTTCGGTCTCCGGTTCCAGTCTTAGAAAAATTTGGTTATTTGGTTCTCGGTTATTTCGGTTCTCAAATGAAATTCGGTTATTCGGGTAGAACGAAAAAAACTAAAAACCGAACTATTTTTCCTAATTCGGTTTTCGGGTAGAACCGACTAACCGAATGCTCACTCTTAAGTCATATTATATATATATATATATATATATATATATATATATTCCTTTGTCGTTCTTATCTATAGAGAAATCATGGTGTATACTCTTTTTTTCTTATATATAAAAAAATCATTTTCGTCACTTTTTTAGTTTAGAAAAAATATAAAATATTAGTTTAGTGATTTTATATTAGCAATTAAAAACATATAGTTAGTAAGGCAGGAATTAATATATGCTATATATAAACAACAAATATCATAAGATTAAAAAATTATTTTACAATAGTCATATATAGTCATGTAAAAATTTTTATAATTGATGAATTATTCTATAATGATTATAAGTAATTATGTTATTAAGATATTATAAGACTAAAAAAATAATATAAAAGATACAACGTATGCAATGCTTGTGTTGGATGAGTTAATAAAATATCACGCACACAGTGTACCTGTTTGATATGTTCAAGCAAAAAAAAGGAAGTTCTATAAATAGACTATAATAAATCCTAAAAATGAACTTAACTTGCAAAAAATCAAATAGTATAGTGTTGTATTAATCAGTTGTCGTGAGCATATTTGATAAAAAGAAACAAAACTTAGATAAGATCACGCAATCTAGGTCATCTTTAATTAATTAGGAAAAACAAAAAAGTTGTTCATCGCTCTGCGGACATTTGAGTTCCGTGACGAAATCTCCGCGCTCCGCCCCTATCCCATGATTCCCATCATTTAGGTAGAGAACGGGGCCTTAAGTTGGTTTAAAATGTCGAACAGCTACAACAAATTAATAAGACGGCAAATTCGTTCCGCACACTATATTGCGCGAACCAATCTGATATGGCAATCCCAGTCAGCAGCTGACGGCAAATTCTACCGTACAACCGGAAGCACAGAGTATCGTGCTTCCAGTGTACACATGTACAAAAACAAATACAATGTGGATGCGTGATGTGGATTTGTTATATTTAAATTTTTCTTTTTCTTTTTATTATTTAAAATAGGATTTTTAAATCTATTAACCGTTCAGAAAAGAATCCCGATCTTTGAGGAAAATCTAGAAGTTTAAAACAAACCATTCTAAAAAATTTAGTTACGTGATGTGGATTTGTTATATTTAATTTTTTTTTTTTTCTTTTTATTATTTAAAATAGGATTTTAAATCTATTAACAAAAGAATCCCGAATTTTGAGGAAAATCTAGAAGTTTAAAACAAACCATTCTAAAAAATTTAGTTACTGGTATGTAAAAAAGTCTCAATTTTAGATGATGAAAATCTAGAAGTTTAAAACAAATAATTCTGAAAATTTCCATACAAATAATTCTAAAAAATTTAGTAACCGTTAAGTGAAAAGAATCTCGGGTTTTTAGAGGAAAATTTGCAAGCTTAAAACAAATTATTCTAAAAAAATGTATTAACAGTTAAGTATAAAAATCTTAGTTTTAGAGAAAATTGTACTAATATTCATTTATATATAATTGTCAATAAAAAACGAGTCTGAAATTTTGATCTGAGCAAATAAAATTTATAAACAGCATAAGATAAATTTTGAACAAATGGATAAATTTAGAACAAATGGTTTAAAATGTTGAACAAATGGTTGAAAACGTTGAACAAATGGTTGAAAACATTGAACAAATGGTAGAAAATGTGGAACAAATGGTTGAAAATGTTGAACAAATGGTTTAAAATATTGAACAAATGATTTAAAATGTTGAACAAATGGTTTAAAATGTTGAACATGTAGGTGTATTGCTAATATGAACTAATTGATGTTAAATTGTACTAATATTATTTTATTTATAATATTAACTAGACTGCAATTTTAATTTGACCAAATTTTAGAAACCACATGAAATAAATTTTGAACAAATGGTTTAAAATGTTGAACAACTAGCATTGCTAATATGAACATGCAGCTGATGTTCAAAAAATGGCAAAAGAAATATAAATGGTATAATTATACAGATATTTTTTTATGATAAATTTTTGCATGAACAAGTATCAAATTTGTGAACAAATTGTAAAAAATAGTTGAACATATGACTCAAATGATTGAACAGCTAATTTTAAATTTTTAAAACATACAGTTCACTTAAAAACGTGAAGTAACTTTTGAACAAAGTGTGTTAAAACTTGAACAAGTAATACATAGTATCTGAACACAAACTTGAAAAGTTTTAAAATAGTAATCCGAATTTAAACAGAGAATTAAATTGTATTAACATTTTTTTCTACCAACGGCCAATTGGTTGAAGATGAAAGTAATATGAGATAAGTAAACTCTATCGTGTACTGATAAAAAAATGAAGAGATCGATGGTTATATAGCTTACATGTGAAAACATTGAGAAGTTTCCATGGTTCTTATCATTCAATTCCGTTGATTATTCATCGATGCCAGTAGCGAAATTTTTGGACCGATTTGAGTTTTATTTGAACTGACAGGGTGTAGAGGAGGAAAAATAAGAGAAGAAGAACGATCATAATTGCGACAAGAATGAGGAGAAAAAGAAAGAGAATAAACGAGGATAATTGCGACAAGAACGTATATGTAGATTTTGAGAGAGATGAATCTTTAAAAACTGTAAATTGTTGAAATAATTTCTAAATAATGAAGAAATTAAATGATTTGTTTTATATTAATTTTAAAGAACAAATATAAAAACAAAAATTGCCATATAAATAGAGAAGCCACGTCAGCGACCGAAGCACGGTGCAGCGTGCTTCGGTTGTATAATAGACTAATTGGCAGCTGACTGGGTATTTTGCTGACTGGGTTCACTGGTGCGGCGCGAGTCTAAAGAGACGGTTCAAACTGTCTAAAAACGACGGTTTCGAACCGTCTCTTATACCGGCGTAGTTTATTCAGTATTATCTTAAACGACGGTTTCGAACCGTCGTTTAATAACGTTCTAGACGCGCGAAAAGGGAGCTTAAACGACGGTTCACATGAAACCGTCGTATATAGTCACCTTCCCGCGGGCATTACCAGACGCGTGAAATTGATTATAAGAGACGGTTTACTTTCAACCGTCGTTTATAGTATCAGTATAAACGACGGTTCTGTCGTCGTTTATATACATAAACCGGTCGCGCCATTTTCTCTTTAAAAGACGGTTTCTGTGGAACCGTCTTTTATAGTATAATTTTTTTTCAATTTTTTGTTGTTTTTTTCATTCCCTCTGTAATCTCAAATGATTACATCCACCACAAACCTGCATAATAGCAGCATTGTACAACAATCATATTTCACCCAAATATGTAATGTGGCATTCATTCCCTCTGTACTCACAAATGATTACATCTACCAAACCTGCATAATAGCAGCACTGTACAACAATCATATTTCACCAAAATATGTATTAATGTGTGACATGCTTCACACACAGATTGCCATTGCATTTAAAAAGCTACAACACAATCATGACAGCAGCTAGTCCACAGTGTAATCGATATATACTTTTTCACAAGTTAGTTAACCAAAAGTGTGAATTAACACACAATGACAACAGCTTGACATGGTCTTGTAGTCACCATCTTTTTTGACCTCCCAGTCCTATCCATGAAATCATTTTCCTCCTTTGAGCTTCCTCTGTCATTGCTGCCACCGTTGACGTGGATCTACAAAGATGCAGAAGAAAATACATGAAGACTTAGAGAGTCAATTATCTCATGATCCTAACTGTTTCATCAACATCAAATACTTACACAAAATTATAAGAACTCATAGATACGTACTCTATTTCTTGAAACACTTGATGATGAACAAACTCATCTGCTCTCTTACTAATGCAGATCTTTGACCTCTTTTAGTAAGTTTTGCCCGAGTTCTTGAAATGATCTCGAACCTGTAGAGAACAAGATAAACAAATATGTATGTAAAGACACATATTTATTTGTTTTAAACAAAAATTATAGACAGATTTATAAAATGTATATGTAATGGAATGTTATAATATACCTCATCATCTTTTGTGAGCTTCTCTATGTTTAAGACAATTTCCAACATGTATCGCATTACATAGTAACCACAACTCTTAGAGTCCATTTGCCTTGGACACTGACAAGTATATAGAAAACAAAAACAAACAGTCAAAAATAGCAAATTACGACTAACACACTAATGATAAATAACTGTACCTCAAGATGAACAATTGAAAGGTTTTCAAACTGTTGAATACCGTCTTCATATAAGCACTGTTAAGTTCAAAAATTAAATCATTAATTCCGGTTCATCATATTATATAGACAAACGAATAAGTTGCATTCATTAACTAACACTTACGCTTTGAACAAGTCGTCGATTTGCAACTCACGATACATTCGTAATGGGTCAAGCACAAGTAATTGTGATGTTGCCGTGGAGAACAGAAGGAGTACCCAATGGTTGCTACGATTGTAATTTTGAAAAGAGTTATCATATAATAATACAATAAGTCACAAACTTAACAAAACGAATTAAATGCAAGAGGGAGAGAATTACGCACGTCTGATGGAAAGGAATCATCACGTATCTACTACTGTTTTGAACAGCCTTCGTTAATCCATGCGATACATAGTTCCTGTATCCGGCTGGGTCTCTGTTTGCAGAATCTAGTGATGTTGTTTCAGGGTATAAGAATGTCACCAATTCTCCATTTTTTTATGACGCAATCTAGCTTTCAGATACCTTCAACAAAAAATATAATAATTAAAGGTGGAATAGCAAAACAAAAACATAACAATGTAGTCCTTAAATTACAAGTTATTTTATTTAAATTTATTTTCGAATGTAAGAAACTAAAAGTAACACTTACAGGGAATATGCTTGGATGACAGATATATTCAACAAATCTCTGCACAGCATCTCTTTGATGTCCTCAAAATTTATTAATGTTCTTTGATCCGCTTCGTAATGGAAAAGCCACTCAGGTAACAACAATGACATGCTAGTCATATGCAGACTCTTTTGCAATATCAGTTCATACAGCATCTTCTCATACTTCGCAAAATGGTTGATCACAAAGGGGGGACACACAAATTTCTTTCGCTGAGCTTCAGTAGTTACCTCTGTCTGCATATGTTCTTTCCCCTTGGATTTCTGGTTGGCCTCAACCAACTGTGTGTTGTCTCGATCAGCATCCCTTGATTGGTTGATCTCTTCATCACGGTTTCCCAGTCTTCTCGTTTGATCAGGGATCTACCCAATCATATATAATACAATAAACAACGAAGTTAAAACAATGTATACATTAAGGGAAAACAATTCATAAAAGATTTAGACATACCTCATCAGTGATGACAATAAAACCAACTGGCCATGGTACAATAGCACCCTTCCCATCAAATAGTGTCACTTTGCCATCAATATCCATGGGAAGAAAAGCATTCTCAAATCCATCAATGATGGTCTGCAGGATTACTCTAGCATAGAATGGGGAAGACGCTTGAGATTAATCAATGTAGTTGATGCTGATTGTAGCACAGTACCGTATGCAGCATCAACAGGATAACCATCAAGCGTGATTTGCAGACGACATGTTTTTTGTTCCTAAAATAAGTAAAATTACAATTTAAAAGTGAATAAGGCTAGTATTTTTTACAGTCATTCATTTACCATGACGAACAAGATTAATAGAGACATACTAACCTTCAGATTAGCAAACGGATACGGATCAGAAGGGGCGGTACAACTAGATGAAGAAGTCGGTCGGGTTAGATCAGTTTGTTGGTTTCGTCCTCCCAAAGCCTTAGAAACAACCTCATTCACCCTCCGATCTACAAGTGCAGACACCTCATGCTCGGTCAGACTTTTGGAGGTGGACTTTTCAAAAACAAATTTCTGACGCACTTGTCCCCCGAAACCCCTAACCCTTCCAGGATGATCCTTTAATCCAAGAAGTTGATTCAGCGGATCATTTTGACTTGGTGGAGCAAATATATCTATCTCCCCTCGCTGGGAGGCTTCAGCCTAGTAAGATGATTCAAAAAATAAGCAATAAGTTATAAAATGTAAAAAATAAACTTTTAAACACAAATGTTATTATTGAACAAGTTAAACACTTACAATCTGAGCAGCCAACTCTGCTGTCTCTGGTCGCGGGTGTATCTTCCCATCCTTATCTACTTTTGAGTGACCCAAAACGTAGAGCTGAACTCGGTTGGCTTCATACACAGTGTCGATGGGAACTTCAACGCCATCGTCATTCTTTTTTGTGAGCAAACCGGCATCTTTCCACTTGGGAATGCTACCAGTGTATCCCTTCCGGCCCATATACTGTTGAAATCTATTTTTTGATCGGTTTGCCTTTGCTTTTTCTTGAACCTCCTATCAATACAAATCATTAAACTATTCATTAAAACAATATATACACATATTAAAATTTGTGTTATACAAATTTAGATTCAAACTTAAATATAGATTCATTAAAAAATGTATACCAAGAATTGCTCCGACGTGTGAAACTTCTCGAACTCTTCCCATTCTTCCTTTGTGATCATGCCATCATAAAATACCCATGGTGGCACGTCGCGCGATTTCTTGATCCAGTTCGCCACCAAGAAAGATCTGAACTGCCTCGCCCGTGCAGCTATAAGTGACAGAACCGTCGCCGCGCTTCATCTGGTATTTTGTACCGTTGGTGTACTTGCTGCCACATTGATTCTTTCACTTCTTCCTCCTCGTGCCTCCAATATTTATTAATTGAGCAACGACTTCGCAAGATTTCCTAACATGCTTGCGAACTCAGCTTTACAGTCTCCCCAGCTTCTGAAGTATTTATCCCAGATTAGATCAATATCTGCATCTTTCTTCAACCTCACCCCTCTGCTCGGCCCCCTACCCTTCGTTTGTTTGACGATTTCTGCTGCTGTGCCTCCTGCCGTGGTGCTGCTGCTCGGGTGTGTGGCTGCTGTGTGGCGGCTGCTGCTGTGGCTGCTGCTGTGCATGTTGTTGTGGCTGTGCTGTGGCTGCTGCTGTGCTGTGTGATGGTTCATAGTCATCAAACTCACCACCCTCATCACAATATAAGTCTAGATCATCCATATCGATGTCCATTTTGATTCCTGCATGCAATATAAATAGAAGATTTAGATAATTAACAAGTAAATGAAACTAAGAAATTATAAATACGGAAACAAAACTATCAATAATGGAAAAGCCATAAATAAACTATTCAATGTCATTGATGGACAAAAGAAATAATAAATAAGCTCACATTAATCAATCCACATTCCTTCGTCATGGTCTGACCGCACAAAATTTGTAATATGGTCCAACTCTGGTAATTGAATCGAAAGGCTTGGTATTTCATCTTGCATGTCGTATTCATCCTCATCGACCACACCATCCACACCAACTATTCCTCTTTTTTCCTTGAAGTACAAAGGACCATCTAGGATTAGATTGGTCAGAAATGTAATATACCTGTTTCGCCTTAGTTGCAACAACAAACGGCTCAACTGTGGGTGTTGCACCACCAAGATGAACTAGTTTCATACCATGTTTCTCCTCACGGTAACCATGTCTGTTATCAATCCACTTGCAACGAAACACACAAGTCTCATACGCGGTGTAATCTAGAACCCAAATATCTTGTACAACACCGTAGTATGATTGTTTCAACTCCACTGGATTTTGACCCATACCTCTGACATTGTACATACTCTGGTAAGCAATCACATTGATGCCACTGTTTTGATTGATTGATTTTTGATCTTGTCGTTCCGTATAAAAATTGTAGCCATTTACGTCATACCCTTCGTATGAAACAACGTCAAGATTAGGACCAAGTGCCAACGTCTTAATAAAGCTGGCACATTAGTTGACTGGTTCGAAAAAACTTTATCCTTGAACCATTTCACAAACGTTTTATTCTGCTCCTTTTTTAGCCTGATGTCACTCATTGTTGGATTTTGTGCTGCAAGCAGTGACAGGTGCATTTCAAATACGGTTCTACAATTTCAAGGTGACTCAGCACAACTAAGTGCGCTTTGTTAAGGGTTTCAATATCAATTCTCTTCATTTTCTCCCAACGGTACCGTGTCCCTGCAGTCTTCCTTCATGTCTAGATCTAGGAAGACCAATGGATTCAACATCTTCCAGATAGTGAGTACAAAAATCAACAACTTCCTCTGTTATATATCCCTCTATAATACTTCCTTCCGGACGACGACGATTCTTCATTTTTCTCTTCAGTATACCCATGTATCTTTCAAAAGGATACATATAACGAAGATATACAGGGCCCACACTCTTAATCTCTCTGACCAAATGAACCAATAAATGAACCATGATGTCGAAGAATGAAGGAGGAAAATACATCTCCAACTGACACATCGTGACAACAAGATCAGCTTGTAATTTGTCTAGATTATCCACATCGTGAACTTTAGCAGATACTGCTTTGAGAAACACGCAAAGGTTGGTGATTGCGTTTCTCACCGCATCAGGTAGGATCCCACGAATTGCGACGGGTAAAAAATCTTGCATTAATACACGATAATCATGGGATTTCATTCCAACTAATTTCAGATCAGACATTGAAACAAGTTTTCTTATGTTAGACGAATACCCTGATGGCACCTTGATATTATGGAGGATATTGCACAGACTATGTTTCTCTTGTTTTGACAATGTGTGACATGCAGGAGGCAAGAACATGCGTTTTCCACGTTCTTGTGGCCAAAGATCTTCCCTTATGTTCAAATAAATCAAATCTCTTCTCCCCTTTATGTGATCTTTGGTCTTGCCTGGTATGTTCAAGAGGGTTCCGGTAACACTCTCTCCGACATTTTTTTCGATATGCATTGCATCAATACAATGTCTGACATCTAAATGTTGCCAATACTCAAGTTCCCAAAAGATTGACTTTTTTTCCATACACTTTTCTCTGTGTTTCTATCGAAGGACCAAAGTTGTTGACAATATTATGCACCTTTTTATACCTCTGAACCAGGTAAAGGAGGACGAGACACACTGTGATCAGTCTTTCCGTCAAACTCAATCGACATCTTGCGATATTTGTGGCCCTTTGGAAGCATTTTTCGATGACCCATGTAAACATTCTTACCACTATGTTTCAAGCGGATATTTGATGTATGCTCACCACAAATAGGACATGCACATGCACCTTTGACTGTGTGACCAGAAAGATTACCATACGCAGGAAAGTCATTGATTGTGCAATATAACATAGCCCGTAAGTTAAAATTCTCTTTTCCAAATGAGTCATACACCATGACCCCTTCATTCCACAAGAGTTGTAGGTCATCTATCAATGGTTGTAGAAAAACATCTATTTTGTTGCCCGGTTGTTTTGGACCAGATATCAAAAGTGACAACAAAATGTGTCTAGGTTTCATACACAACCACGGGGGAAGATTGTAGATCATCAATAATACCGGCCACGTGCTGTGTATGCTACTCAATGTACCGTAAGGGTTCATCCCATCAGTACACAAACCGAGTCTCAAGTTTCTGGCTCGCTAGCAAACTGAGGAAATTTCATGTCAATGTTTTTCCACTGGGACGCATCTGCCGGATGTCTCAATTTACCATCATTTTTTCTGTGAGTCGAATGCCACCTTAGATTCTCCGCATCTTTTTCAACTGCAAATAGACGCTTCAGTGGTATTATGGGCAAATACCACAACACTTTAGCAGGGGATGCCACCTTACGACGACCAGTGCATTCATTTTGGTTTTTCCTCGCACCTCGCATAACGTGATTCCCCACATTCTGGACATTTATCAGCAAATTCATTACCCTTCCAGTACAAAATACAACCAGATGGACAAGCGTGGATCTTTTTGTACCCCATACCCATTGGACACATCAACTTTTTTGCTTCATATGTCGATGTTGGTAAAACATTATCCTTAGGTAGTATGCTCTTCATCATCTGTAAGAGAGCAGTGAAACTCACATCACTCCAACCAAATTTAGATTTTAGATTGAAGAGTTTCAAGACTGCGCTCAATTTACTCAATTGTGTAGAATCACACCCCGAATACAGCGGTGTTTTGGATGAATCCAGCAAAGTCTCATAGGTGTCTGGCCTATTGTAAAACTGTTGTTCAACATCTTCCAGCATTGCAGCAATGTCATCGTAATCTGGTTCATTGTCTACTATGTCATTGTCATCGACCACAATTGTTTGATTATCTTCAACTTCCTGTTGTTCATTACACATGACATCTACCGCCCTCTGACCATGCCACCGGACTATATCTTCATAGTCTTTTGTAAAACCACGACGAATCAAATGTTCCTTTATTTTTTCTATCCCTTGATACTTCAAATAGTTTCTGCAGTCCACGCAAGGACAAAATATGTATCCCTTACTAGCAGGAGTCAGATTATCGACCAGAACATTGCAAAATTTGTCAACTCCCTCAAGAAACTTGTTATCAATTTTCCGCTGTACATCCATGAGTTTGCCATCTGATATCCTTTAAAATATTGTTTAGTGCCACATGTGAAAAACCAAGGGCAAATTTAAGTATTAATAAAGCAATATTCACGGCTGAAGAATTGTTGTGATGAAGAGTAGGATATGGACTGTTAAGTTTGTTGACTTTGCATCTTTGTGAGTCACGACGAGGATGAACAAAAGGAATAATCACGGCAGAAGAATTGTTGTGATGAAGAGTAGGATATGGACTGTTAAGTTTGTTGACTTTGTATCTTTGTCAGTCACGACGAGGATGAACGAAAGGAAGTCTACTTCATTGTGGAGGGGAATAAGGCGTTCAATGGACGGGTAATTAACTATATATGTTGCATAAGCATATATTACTAAAGGAAAACATTTTAAATGTACCTTATTCGATGCAGATGATAAGCGTAATAGTTTGGTGATGAAGAAACGTGAGGAATCCAATCAGATTAACTCTGTTTAAGAAAATAGAAAGTAACAGTACAAAAAATAGTAACTACAATTGTAGTGCAAAAGTGATAGTAAAAACATAATAATGAAAGCATCAAAACAGAGGCGAAGTAGTGCGTTTTAAGAAGGTAAAAATTATTGTAACATACCTTAAAATGCAGGAGTACAATGCTCAACTTTTCAAAAGTGAAAAAGAACAGCAGAGTTTTCCAGCAGCAGTTCTTCATCAACAGTAAATTAGGAGCAAATAAGACATAATGTAATTAAAAACCTAAATCATCCGAATATGAGAGGAAAGTCAACAAATTAAATGGTAGTAATAGAAGCAAGTTCAATATGACCAAGTTCGAGTGTATTACCGGTCTGAAGTAGACTATTTTCAGCTTGTATAAAATCTGGTGTACAAGATGCAGCAGTTTATTGATTTACTCACTGCAAGGCGCGGACAGTTAGTAGAGAGGTCTACGAGATGTAACATATATTACTTAAGGAAAAACATTAAATTTGGTGTACGAGATGTAACATATATTACTTAAGGAAAAACATTAAATGTACCTTATTCAGCAGCTCGGTGAGAATATATGCCAGAGAGAAGATGCAGCAGCCCGGTGATATTTGTCACTGTAGAGGAGCGGTCAAAATAAAAGAATGAGATTGCAGAGCTTGTGTGTCATAATTGTACATGATAGAAGAAGGTAAGTTCAAGTGTATTACCGGTTCCAAAATGAACTGCTTTCAGCAGCCCAGTGAGAATATGTAAGAAAGAAGATGCAGCAGCCCCGTGATTATTATCACTGTAGAAGAGCGGCCACAATAAGGGAATGAGATTGCAGAGCATGTGTCATAATTATGCTAGAGAGAAGAGGGTAAGTTCAAGTGTATTACGGTTCCAAGGTGAACTCTTTTCAGCCTGTGTGGTGTACAAGATGTAGTAGCCCACCAGTGATTCACAAGAAGAGAATGAACAGATCACAGAGCATGTACGTCCTAGGGCGAAAAAATAAACACTAAGCTCGATCGGTATTAGGTGGAATCGTAGTATATTCGATCGATAGATATTAGGTGCAACAAAGACTGAGAAGATGGGGAGTTATATATTTTATATAATGTATTGCTAATAGTAAGAAATAGTCAAGTGCAGGTAAAAATCAAAGATAGAAAATTTCACAAGAAAATTTCGGCATGGTCTCCCCTGTTTTTCTTTGTTTTCCCGGTTCTAAGAACCTCCACAACTTCTCTCAATAGGATACCATTCAACTCATCAAGCGCATCACTAGCAATTGCAACCAAATAATCTAGTAGCTTAGGCAATTAAGGATCAAAATTGGGCGCACGAGCTTCCGGTATCTTCCATAATGCAACATTAAAAGTACCTTATTCAGCAGCCCGGTGAGATATATGCCAGAGAGAAGATGCAGCAGCCCGATGATTATTATCACTGTAGAGGAGCGGTCAAAATTAGAGAATTAATGAAACCAACTCCCCAGTTTCTCCAGCAACAGAGGTATGATTCATATCGTGTTAACAATTCATTCGGTTTCTTTCTTTTAGATTTGAATCCTTAATTGGTCTCTAAAACAGTCAAAAAAACATAAACGGTTTCCAAAGCTTGGTTAGCACCTTTCATCAATTTTGACTCATTTATTCACCATAATTATTTGCTCTTTTGATTTACTTCTTTATTGTACGTGTACTGCTCTTACCTCTATTTCCTTGCAATTTGTTAATTTAGTCTCATCAATTACCTCTTTTGAACAATGTTTGGATTTTTTTTGTGTTATTGTCTGAGTGCTACATCTTTGTCAATTAAGTGTTTATGTTTGGCTTTGTTTGGATCTGTTTGTAAATATTTGAGCTGAAACTATGATATACAAGCTCTAGTTGCTGTGTTATGAGGTTATAGGCTTATAGCAGATTGAGGATTCAATTATGCTTCATGACAAAATTTTGTTAGCTTTATGCAAGTTGTTGGTTTTCTGCTGTTAGTTTTCTGATTAAGGAGTCAATCGTGGGTCATTTATGATTGATGTTTTTTTGTTTTGATAATGTGTTCATGCTGCTAGTTTTTTGTTTTGATTAATGTGGTTTATACTGCTATTTTTTGTTACTAATTTTCAGTTTTGATTAATGTGGTTTGATTAAAATCCAACACCCTCCACCTCCTTTCCATTCTATTATTGCATATAGTAGTACTAGTATATCCCACTAGAAATATTCTATTACTGCATATAGGAGTACTAGTATATCCCACCAGAATAAAAGGATTACAAGATTGAGAGGTTGTTGATGTATCTGTATCAAAACCTATGCTTCTTTTCATATAAGAATATGGCATATTACCTCATATATATCTTTACCAAACAGGCACTCAGATACCTTAATTATATATTACTGCCCTACTAATATATATTGATAAGATTTGATGCAGAGTTTCCTTTTCCTTTTGCATATGACATCGATCATATTTGAACAACAACATATTGGCTTTTTTCATACTCAGCCTATCAAGATCTTTAAGGGGGTTACAATATAGACCCGAACACAATCCACACCCAGCACATCAACAAAAATAATTCATCAACCATATTGAATAACAACATATTTCGTCAAACGTCAGGTATATGCACCAGTGTAAATTAAAGTCAGTGTATATGCACCAATATAGACCACGCAAAGAATTGTTGTTTGCCAGTTAATTAACACTGAAATTATACACAAATTTTATAAAGACAGGCGCATCAACAAGGGGCAATTTTAGCCGTGATCGATTGATGAAGAGAGGGCGCAACAACAAGGCGAAATTAACAGAGTAGAAGCGTAGAGTATATTTACCGGTTCAGTGAGAACTGTTAGGTTACGGTGGAGGACATGGCGAGCAGAGAAAGAGAGGGGGCGAGGCGCGGTGGTGTTGGGCAGCGGCTAGATCTAGTTGCGACGAAGCTGGGGCAGCGCGACTGGAGTTGTGCATGCGACTGATGGGCAGCTCCGGGATGAGGAGTAGGCAGCGACGGTGGTGGAGTTGAAGTTGATGAGCACCAGCAACAATGGCGGAAGACGAGGGAGGTGAAGGTTCGACTGTGAGAGGCACAGAGAGGGAGGTCGACTGAGAAAGAGCTACGGTGCGGGGGAATTGGCTGAGGAAATTAATTGGCGAAATAAAAGGGGTAATAAGAGACGGTTCCTACAAAACCGTCGTTATTATGTCTATTAAAAGACGGTTTATAAAACACCGTCGTTTATGATCTATTACCGCCGAAAACTTCACGCTTTTAAACAACGGTTGACCCCAAACCGTCTTTTATTAGTTGTTTAAAACGACGGTTTATCAAACACCGTCGTTTAAGATCTATTACCGCCGAAAACTTCACGCTTTTAAACGACGGTTGTCCCAAAACCGTCTTTTATTAGTAGTTTAAAACGACGGTTTATAATAGCCGTCTTTAAAACTGAACCGCGCGCCGAAAAAATTAAAATTTAAGACGGTTTTGTGTAGAACCGTCTCTTATAAGCCGTTATTTTTGTTATTTTTTCTACCAGTTGGTTGTCTTTTTATTATATTAACTTCAATTGGTTGTAACTTTTAATATATAAGTCCAAAATAAATAAAAATTATATCATTGTTCTTCTAAATTCAAGCTCTTCAAAAGAAGACCAGTCATGGATATGTTTTGACAACTTAAAAAAAACTTATTTTTACATGTGTATGATGATACACTAAAATCATATATGATTCATTAGTTTTAATATATGATTCATTAAAATTGATATTTTGATTCATTAACTAATTAGTGAATTAGATTACAAATTTTGAATCCAATAAAACTCATTATTGTTTGTAGTGTATTATTATTGTTGTATGGTGTATTTTAAACCTTATATGGTGAATCATGTATTTTTTTATGTATCAAATATTGTTTTGTGTTGTATTATTATTTTAAAAAAATCTTTTTATATGTGATTGATGATTCACCAAAATGATGTTATGATTCATTAAACTTGATATTATGATTCATTGAAATTGGTGTTATGATTCAATAACTAATAAGTGGTGAATTAGATAACAAACTCCGAAACCGATAAAAAATCACTATTATTTTTAGTGTATTATTATTGTTGTATGGTGTATTTTAAAACTTATATGATGAATCATGTATTTTTCATACATACCAAATATTGTTTTGTATTATATTTTGTTTAAATTTTTTATTTGTTTACGATGATACACTAAAATGAAGATATGATTCACTAATTTTAATATTATGACTCATTAAAATTGATATTATGATTCATTAACTAATAAGTGGTGAATTAGATAATAAACTTTGGAACCGATAAAAATCATTATTGTTTTGTAGTGTATTATTATTGTTGTATGATGTATTTTAAACCTTATATGGTGAATCACGTATTTTTCATACATACCAAATATTATTTGTGTTGTATTATTGTGTAAATTTTTTATTATTATATGTTTGTGATGATACACTAAAATGAAGATATGATTCATTAATTTTAATATTCTGATTCATTAAAAGTGATATTATGATATACTAAAATGATGTTATGAATCATAAGTCTCATTTGTATATATATATATATATGTATGTAAATAATATAAAACTTAAAAGTTGTCAAAACATATTCATGTATGGTCTTGTTTTGAAGAGCTTGAATTTAGATGAACAATGATATATTTTTTTTATTTTGGACTTATATTTTAAAAGTTACAACCAATTGAAATTAATAGAGTAAAAAGACAGTCCAGTCAACAAAAAGTCCAGTCAGCTGCTGACTGGACTGCCAAATAGACAAAGACCGTACGCTCTAGGGTGTGGGCGTCCCGCAACCTCTACCTCATACCTATATGAAACAACGCAAAATCGATTACACGGGTGGTTTGTACATAACATTGTACGGTCTGCTTATGTGGCAGTCCAGTCAATATGCTGACTGGACTGCTTATATGACACATGAGTGAGAAGAAAATTTATATTAATTTTAAATGGTTATAACTTTTAATATATAAGTCCAAAATGAAAAAAAATTATATCATTGTTCATCTAAATTCAAGCTCTTCAAAATAAGACCAATCATGAATATGTTTTGACAACTTTGAAAAAAAAATATTTTTAACATATTATGATGATACACTAAAATGATAATATGATTCATTAATTTTGATATTGTGATTCATTAAAATTAATATTATGATTCATTAAATTGATATTATGATTTACTAACTAATAAGTGGTGAATTAGATAACACACTTTGGAACCGATAAAATATTATTATTATTTTGTAGTGTATTATTATTGTATGGTGTATTTTAAACCTTATATGGTGAATCATGTATTTTCCGTACATACCAAATTTGTTTTGTGTCGTATTATTGTTTAATTTTTTTATTTTTATATGTTTACGTTGATATACTAAAATGATGATATGATTCATTAACTTTGATATTATGATTCATTAAAATTGATATTATGATTCATTAACTAATAAGTGGTGAGTTAGATAACAAACTTTGGAACCGATAAAAAATCATTGTTGTTTTTTAGTGTATTATTATTATTATTGTATGGTGCAATTTAAATCTTCTATGGTGAATGATGTATTTTTCATACATACCAAATATTGTTTTGTATTGCATTATTGTTTAATTTTTTTATTTTATATGTTTACGATGATATACTAAAATGAAGATATGATTCATTAATTTTGATATTATTATTCATTAAAACTGATATTATGATTCATTAACTAACAAGTAGTGAATTAAATAACAAAATTTGAAACTAATAATGGATCATTATTGTAATGTATTATTATTATTATTATTATTATAATTATATTATTATTACTGTTTTTTGTGTTATTATTAATTATATGATGTATTTTTAATCTTATATAGTGAATCATATATATTTTTTAACATATCAATTTCAAAATAGATAATGAATCATTATTGTTTAGTAGTGTATTATTATTATTGTTGTATGATGTATTTTAAATTGTATATGGTGAATCAAGTATGGTTTTTATGTATAGATATATACATATAAAAAAATAAAATTTTAAAGTTGTCAAAACATATCCATGTATGGTCTTGTTTTGAAGAGCTTGAATTTAGATGAACAATGATATAATTTTTTTTCATTTTGGACTTATATTTCAGAAGTTACAATCAATTGAAGTTAATATAGTAAAAAGACAGCCCAGTCAGCAAAATAATCCAGTCAGCAGCTGACTGGACTGTCAAGTGGACTGGACCACACCCATATATACGCAGGCGTGCCGCAGCATCTACAGTCTGATGAAACAAGATCTGTTATAGACCACCTTTAAGTATTAAGGCTTCGTTCGTTTCCAGTAGAGGTGATCATTCGGGCGGGCGGGCCGGGTTCGGGCCGGGCCAAAGGAAAATTTTAGGCCCGTCGGGCCTATTTTTAAAAACCAAGCCCGGTTTTTTATATGTTCGGGCCGGGCCGGGCTAGGCCCGGTTTTTTCTAGGCTTTGCCGTAGCCCGGCCCGCCCGGCCCGGTTTTTAAATTTTTTATATAAATTAATAAAAATAATTAAAAATTATATATTTAATATATATTTATATATTATATATATAATATTTAAAATTTATATATTATATATAATTTTTGTATATATTATATTTTTTAAAATAATAATAAATAATATAAAATCGGGCCGGGCCGGGCTTGTCCACGGGCTCAAAGAATGTGCCGCGGCCCGGCCCGGTTTTTTATTTGGGCCTGATTTTATGTCCAGGCCCGCCCGGAAGCCCAATCGGGCTCGGGCCCGTTGGGCTTTTTTACGGGCCGGGTCGGACCGGGCTGCCGGGCCGGACACATTTTGATCAGCTTTAGTTTCCAGCGAATCGCAAAGTGGCGCGGCACTCAAGATAGTGGAGTACAGATGTCTCAAGATTACAGGTTCATTTTTTGTCTGACCCTACCAACTCTCTCACATAGCGAGAATTTTCTGAACGCGGGTTTACTTGCGTTTAAAATTCAGAGACATTAATGTAATTGGCGAACGGGCTCTAAGATTGTAAGTTCAATAGGACCTAGAAGGAACTTCACTGTATATTGAGCTGCTCCTTGACATTTTAAACCAACTTATAATAGTACACTTCTATATTACAAGTATGTCACACATACAAGTATATTACCAATTTACCACATCTATATTGTACTTCCAGCCATTTTTGTTGATAGTGGTAGTAAACATGGCTATTGTTTTTCTATGGATGTTGTGTTATATTAGTACGACAAATACAGCTTATAGGCAAAAAAACACAACTATCTATTTGACCGAAAGTAACGGCTAAAACATTAAAATAACAGTTTGAAAGAAAAAAAATTAGTGATGCATTATGAACTTTTAAATTATTAGTGGAATATTGTGAACTAGCCATTAAAAAACTAGTTTTTATTAGAAACATGTGGCATATTGTGAATTAAAATAAATCAAAAGAACTAGTCGTTATAGAAAGTAGTGGCATATTGTGAATTTGAAACACAACATATTATGAACTTCAAATCTGGTCTACGTTATCAGGGGTAAAATAGTCATTTACTCGGCAGGACAACAATACAATCAGTGTTCGTTATCAAACAGTGACATCTTATAAATTACAAAACTTTTTGTGTCATATAGGAAACGAGTTTCGAAATCGAGATACTTCTTGAATTATGAAATTTATTAGTGATATATTATAAATTAAATAAACTATGCACGTACTTATCTTTTGTGTCATATGTCATGTATACACAATCTAATTTTATCTCATGTATAATATAAGCAATATAGTATGCAAATATTTCTTTGTCTTGTACTTGTATGTATATAAATTTTGTGACATGAAACATTTAAAACAACTTCATGACAGTAATATAGGACCTACCGGACTAGGTCAAAAGAGGGGCGTAGATCCTCTGAGGCCATCCACAACAAAGTTCCTTAAGAATTTCTTACTGACACAAAGAAACAAAAATAAAAGGAAATAGTGAAGTGGGGAAATACTCTCAAGAACCCCTCCTTACTGACACATTTATATTCAAGGAGAGACTGTGAAAGAAGAGAATAAAATATAATATATAAGAAACCTCTTACCTTTTTATTGCTGTGGATGCTCTATTACATCCCCATCATTACTTAGCTTCTACAATATTCTAATCTCTTTTTTTTTCTCATGTTTACATATATCCAATGTACAATAACTACTAATGGGATGATCTGAATCTACCATCGTTTCAGTATACATATTTTATATTTTAATCTTGGGAAATTTCATGAAATGCCACTATATTTTTGGCTAATTCATGAAATGCGACTAAACAAAAAAGAAAGTCATGAAATGCCACTATATTTTCTGAAAAGTCTATGAAATGCCACTATAGATAGAAAAAAGACAAAAAAACTCCTACTAGTTAACAAAGTACTTTTAAAGTTCATAAAATGCCCCTAAGTGTTAAAAATTAACAAAAATTAATAAAAATATTAAATAAAAAAAAATATATAAAAAAATTATAAAAAATAAAAAAATTGAAAAACTTATAAAAAATTAAAAATTAAAAAAATTAAAAATTAAGAAATTGAAAAAATTAAAATATCATTAAATATTAAAAAAAATATTTCATTAGTTAAAATTTATTCAATACCATAAAAATAATATTGAGTTCTAAACAAATAATAATACAAATTTTCTACCAATTTAGTACCTTAATTTATACCAAATAAGTACCATAATTTTTATCATACATTTTTTAATTATTATTTATGATCAATTTAGATTATTTATTTCTAAAGTAAATAAATTTTTTATATTGCTAATAAAATTTGAAAACTAAAATCCTAATAAGTTGCATATTATTATTCTGAAAATGTTTTATTCTTCATTTCAAACAAGTTTTACTATTAATATTTTATGTTATATATAGATATATTCTCAGTCACTCTATTTCCAGTAAAATTATTATATTTAGAAATTTTAGTTTTTAAAATTTATCAGCAATATAAAAAAATTATTTACTTTGAAGAAATAAATAATCTAAATTGATAGAAAATAATAATTAAAAGATGTATAAAAAATTTTGGTACTTATTTGGTATAAATTATGGTACTATATTGGTATAAAAATTGGTATAAATTATTTGTTTAGAACTCAATATTCTTTTATGGTATTGAATAAATTTTAACAAATGAAATATTTATTTTTAATATTTAATGATATTTTAATTTTTTCAATTTTTTTTTCAATTTTTAATTTTTTTAATTTTTTAATATTTTAATTGTATTTTGATATTTTTATTAATTTTTGTTAATTTTAACACTTAGGGCATTTTGTGAACTTTAAAAGTACTTTGTTAACTAGTAGGGGTATTTTTGTCTTTTTTCTATCTATAGTGGCATTTCATGGACTTTTCAGAAAATATAGTGGCATTTCATGGCTTTCTTTTTTTTAGTGGCATTTCATGAATTAGCAAAAAATATAGTGGCATTTCATTAAATTTCCCTTTATTATTGTTTAGAACTCAATATTATTTTTATGGTATTGAATAAATTTTAACAAATGAAATATTTATTTTTTAATATTTAATGATATTTTAATTTTTTCAATTTCTTAATTTTTAATTTTTTTATAAGTTTTTCAATTTTTTTATTTTTTATAATTTTTTATATTTTATATATATATTTTTTTTATTTTAATTTTTATTAATTTTTGTTAATTTTTAACACTTAGGGGCATTTTATGAACTTTAAAAGTACTTTGTTAACTAGTAGGGGTATTTTTGTCTTTTTTCTATCTATAGTGGCATTTCATAGACTTTTCAGAAAATATAGTGGCATTTCATGACTTTCTTTTTTTTAGTGACATTTCATGAATTAGCCAAAAAATATAGTGGCATTTCATGAAATTTCCCTTTAATCTTCTTTTTATATTTTTATTTACAATGTCATAGTAAAATAATTATTTATAAGTTTTAATAATGTAGTATTTTCTATTACAATGATCATAGATATATGACTGCTAAAGATGCATTCATGATCGAGTATTACATTTTTGTTAGATAAGTGTTATCTATAGTGATCAAATTACTTCATGTAGTCACTTTTTTCATAAAATAATTGTAAACTCTTTATTAGCTTATAAGCCATTTATCTATAAAAATGTAAATTTATTAAAATGCATTTGTTTTTTAAAAGGCAGCCTACCATCAACTGCACCAGAGGAAGCTGATAGCAGGAAAAGAGCCCAACAGTCACTGGGCAGCAAGGGCACCCACAGCCGGCCGGTGGCTACACCTTATACAGTCGCCTGACAGCTCTGTTCAGGGCTAGCCGCTGGATGGCCCATATTTAGAATATTTTTAAGTTACCTAACATTGCTTTTCTTCTTTTTGAATACATTAGCCAACGATCCTAAACCCTAAACCACAAACCCTATAAATCTTAAGGGTTCAACAACCCTAAACCACAAACTCTAAAAATTTGCCGAGTCAGTGGCAATATTATAAAGTATAGAACGAATTAAATTAAAAAAATATTACCCTATACCACACACCCTACAAAACACCCAAGGAGAGTTAAAACGTCGCAGACTTATTTTAGGTTTGTAGTGAAAAGTTTAGGATCTAATGATCATTAACCACAAACCCTACAAATCAGCTCGTGACATAATAAAGTATAGAACAAGTTTTAAAAAATATTAATTAACCTAAATCACACATTCTAAAAAACCACCCTATGACAGTTAAAATATCAAAAAATACATTTCATGGTAGCAGACAGCAAGCTATAGAAGGCACAGTCGTTGAGCGACTATCTCTGTCCCAACTGCTGATCGGTTGCACCCGCTAGCCGCTGGGTGGTCGTCCCAGTCCACCTGCTGAGTGGCTGTCCCTTGTGTAGCTAGTCGTTGGTTGTGGTATGGCTGCTTTATTACTTGCATCAGATCTTGCGTTTTGGCGTCTTGATGATCATTAAACTGTTGTTTCTCGTATCTATCGTCCGCGTCTCTTTCGATGGGTCATTGAAACTGTTTTTTTAGTTTTTGTTAACCAATTAATTTTTTTACAAAAAAATGACAGCATGAAGTAATTTGGTGACTGCAAAGTTTTATTATTAATGTATACATGTTTTTTATTAAAATGTATCCATCGATAGCTTAAAATGTATCAATGATAACTGATAAATGTTTTTAACAATAGGTTAAAATTTTTATCTATGATGATTGATAAACATTTCCATCAAAGGTAAAAATGTTTCCATCAATGTGTACAAACGTATTCGTCCATAGCTAAAGATGCAACCATAACCACATATTATATTTTCATTAGTAGTGTAAAAATGGATACATGGTCAATACTAAATGTTTCCATTATTAGATTAAAAAGTACACACGATAGTTGATAAATGTTTCCAACACTAGGCTAAAAAATACATCGTAATTAACAAATGTTTCCATAGAGGTTAAAATGTATCCATCACTATCTACAAATGTATCCATCACTATCTACAAACGTATCCATGTCTACAAATGTATCAATCACTGTCTACAAACGTATCCATCACTGTCTACAAACGTATCCATTGATACAAACATATCCATCACAGTCTATCAAACGTATCCATAATTGTCTACAAACGTATCCATTAATAGCTAAAGATGCATCAATAACAACATTTTGATATTTTCTACAGTAGTGTAACAATTTATACATGATCATTTAGAGATTTTCATAGGTATTTTAAAATATATACATGATAGTTGATAATTAGTGTTTCTACCATCATGGTAAAGCATGTCCATGATAGTAGTTAAATGTCTCTAACAACGATAAATGAAATACCCCTGACTTAAAAATGGTGATTAAATTATTCTAATATGATTTTTAGAGGCCTAATGATGCCTAAAGAATATTGGTGACACAAAACGTAAAACGTGTGTTACAAACCATAGGAGGTGTATGACCTCGATTAGGGTCCTAGATGGATTCCTGGGCTTAATTACGCCTAAATAATATGTGAGAACGATTCCCGAAGAAAACGGATCCATATAGTGGGTTAAAAACGTAAACGAGTCTTAAAGCGCGTTTTTCGAGAAAACCCGAAAATGTGACTTTAAGTGGTTAAATGGACTTGTAAAAATTATATTTGATCATATAACTATAATTAAGTATTAATGAAGGTTTAAGAACCGTTAAAATTAAAGAAACGAGAAAAATCCGGAAAACGGGTTCGGTAGTGAATAGTGTCAAAACCGGAAATTCAACGAGTGTTTCTTGCGAAAATACGAAAATACCCCTTGCCTAATAATATAGGGGGGCCGGTTTATATGTAGAGTGACTCAGCATTTATAGTCTAGTGGGTCTCTCTTATTTGAGAGTCAAAAAGTAATTTGACCACTTTATCTCCTCTCTCCTCACTTTATTACTTTTAAACAAAAGTGACTCTCTCTCTCCTCTTATTCCTCCCCTTTCTGATTTCTCTCCCCTCTCACTTGCTGATTCAGCTCTATCAAGCCAGATTGGCTCCCTCACTCACGTGAGAATAAGAGAAGTAAAGGGGGGGTTACCCTTCACTTTAAAAACAAGAAATTGTGCACTCTCTCCTAATTCTCTTCGCTCCCAAATCGTGAACTTCTCCCTTTCTCCTTCCTGGACGATTTCAAGCTCCTCCCATGGAAGCTTGAACTTCTCTTGCTACCCCAAGCTTCTACCAAGATCCAAACACAAAAATAATTACATATTCTTCTTAGTCTCATCAAGGGCTATCGTTTGGTCCTTTCAAAACCTCCAAAACTTGAAGTCCATCTCCATGGGTAGAGCTCCACTTGAAGAGAAAGCTGGAGTTTCTTGAGCTAGAACATCTCCCCTTTGATTTAAGGTAAGAAAAGGCAAGAAAACTCATTTTTTTCTCTCCATCCTTGACCTAGCCAATTTTTGCCTCTCATGGTGTCTTGTTCCTTTCTTGTTGAGCATTGGTCCAAGCCTCAAAATTTTGGGTGAGACTCTCCCTTGATTCATGACCAAAATCTCAATCTAGGGTTCCAAAGGTAATTCTCCATCTTTGTGCTTTAAGCACCTTCTCTTGTACCCTAGCTTAATTAATAAGTTTAGGTGTATTGCTTAGTGCCCAATTCCCCCATTTGTGTATTGATTTAGAAGTTGGCAAGTGCATTGCCCAGTTGCCGATTTTCAATCAAGAAAGAGAAGAGGAGAAGAGAAAGACAAACTTGGAAGCTTAAGGTAAATAGCTTACCTTAATGACTATCTTAATGCTTTAGAAATTTTGGGATGGGAATTTAAAATAATGAACCCAAAATATGAGTTGGAATGTGGTTGGTTGATACAAGAGAGAATTGTGGTTGTGTTTAATGCATTGGTAAGTTGTTATGTTGATGTTTAAGGGCCTTAGAACCAAGTGGTTTAAGTTTATGCATTGTATTGGGTTTGATGAGTTTTGGATGAACTTTTGTGTGCTGGCCGGATCCATTATGGATGTGGCTAGTGAATGTTTAGGAAATGAAAAATTGAGCAATTGGGGCATGCTAGAAAAGTAGATGAGTTATGGCGAAATTTTTGTGGGAACCAAGCATTTTAAGTGATGATTGGTAGTTGAAGAACCTAAGGTTGGTTAGGTGGAAAGTGGAGTGTAAATGGGTGAATTAAACTCACCAAAACTAGAGTATAGGAATTGGACAGATTTATGCAAAAATTTGTAGCAAAAGGAAGTGTTTGAGTATCTTGGAATGGCTAGAGATGAACTAAGTTAGGGGACTTTGAAAATAATGAGTGAGCTTGGCTAATAGTGATGAAGATGCCTAAGAAGGATTGGTATGGCCAAATGGTTGAGAGTAGAAGTGTAAACTGTCATGGGAGTGTTGTGATGCACTAGTGTGTAAAGTGTAGAATTGAGAATGAAAATTGGGTGATTGACCAAGAAAAGAGTAAAAGAGTTTGACCAATGATTTAGGAAGGTTTAATGAGTGTTAAGGTGTTATAACATGTTTGGAAACATGTGGAAAGATTAGGAAAATATTGGGTAAGAATTGAGGTTGGATTAGAGATTGAAAACTGTCAAGTTTGACAATTTCTGCTATGGTCCGGGACTTGGGACCAGGAACAAGTCCTGGACCACCCCATTAAAATGCCCCGAGAGGAATTTCTGCAACTGGTCCGGGACCTAAGACCAGGACCAAGTCCCGGACCAGCCTTATTTTTCAGCCGAAAGTTTAGTTCTGTATTGGTCCGGGACTTGGACCGGCCCTTAAGTCCCGGACCACCCCTGAAATTGAACCGAGAGTATTTTAAAGGCTTTAAATGATGGGGAATTGAAATTTAATGGTTTTAGATAATGATTAGGACTTGTTTGGTGACATGTAAAGGTCATTAAGATGATTAAACAAGTGTGAGATTGAATGTGTAAGTGAGAACTTAAGATCGCATGAGTGAAGTTAAGAGTAACGGGACAGCGGGGTTAAATATGGGCGCATGAGTCGTTTAAATATCGTATTACCATAATGTTAATAGAAACACTCGAAATGTGAAACACCCCTAAACAATTAAACACATTAAATCATAAACGCGTGATGATTATCCGAGAATAACGTGTCACATAACTTGGGACATGTAATGATGTAGAAATGATCATACTAAGTGCGGACATATGTATGTCCGAGAACGTGACAACATGTCACCACCTGAGGTATATTATGAAGTCTAGTTAAATTACGCACTAGCTAATATATAAAGATCACACCTGAAACAAAGTAATAATATTGTTACAAACTATAATACATGACTTAATTATAAGTACATATAGTGTATAATGTCTACGGTAACCCTATGCTAAATAATTAAACTACAAGAACACATCAAATCAAGAACTAACACATGAGAAGGTTATAAGAGAGACATGTAGCACATGGCTTATACTATTAGTGTACAACTAGTTAACATGGATTTATAAATCACCAAGCGAAAACAAACTCTAACAATAAACTAACGGCAACCGGGTAACATTAAACAAAGCACTCTAGTACTTGGTACTCCTGAACATGAATATATAATACTAACTAGTTATATTATGCCTAAGCATAATAGGTGCAATCAACGGAAAAAAAACTAGACCGTTAAGGTCTTGTGCTGTCCGAAAACGGAAGGGTACAACTGGAATTTTTGGGACAATTCCCACCGTTGGAACTAGAGTAAACGCATCTTTGTACTCATGCATGTATGGGCATGAAATGGAGCACTTAAAAAAATCTGTTGTAAATAGAGACAACCCACTTCAGTTTCTTGTAACTTTCATCTTGCAAATCACCACCATCACCTTGTTCATTTACTTACTCCCTCTGTTGTCCCCTGCAACATCGAGAATCAAAAAAAGAATGAGCAACAGACCAGACCCTTAGGAGCATTACCGATTTCTATACTCAACCTACAATTCTAGGACTACAAAATCTGCACTCCAGTCTTGACCCTTGTAATCGGTGAGCTATGAGTTTATTAACTTGGTTAACAGCCCATGCTTCTCCTTGATATTGCTACTGATCGAACAAAAAGAAACAACAGTCCAGCTTAGCGAGAGCACAATGACAACAGATTGTCATTACCCCTTGTTGACAACAGATTGTCATTTCTGTTATCAATGTTTGCAAAGCAACCTGCATGGGCATCAGAGGTTGTTCCGTTTCAAACTCCTGCACCTCTTGCTTTGATTTCTGGAGCAGTACGTTGCACTAAGTGCCCCCACCTGCAAGTGCTGCTCGTTCTCAACCACCCCATCCCATTGTCGGTTTCAACATCCACACCAGCAACAGAGTTTCAGGAAAAACAAACTCCAAGGGTAACTCTTTCTCCCTTCTATCCCTCTGGTCACGCGCACTCTGGAAAACAACGAGACCCACACATGCACCTTGTTGCAGTGGGCAATGACATTCTGGACCACCTCGAAACAGCAACCGTCTTCCAGCTTGTATTCTTTTCCGAACATGCACAGCATAAACACAAACGATGCTCTGTAACTGATAATATAATAGTCTATGTTAGCCCCATTAGTAGTTAGCGAATATCCCACATGTATTGTATAGAGCATATATACTCTTCTCCCTCTCTGTACACAATCATCTATTCTGTTCATTCCTTCAATATTAAGCTTTCATCTTCCCATCCTCCCTCTCTCAGTCGCGCGCCCTGCTTTGACACACATCGACCTCTGGTAACCAACAACAGTTCCCCGGCTACAAACCCAATGTCGGTAGTGTCCTGAAAGAACCCCCTTTCTCTTCGCTCTCATTCCACCTTGTTCATAGAGCCTTCTTACCGTAACTAGCCAAGACAGCAACACAAAAGAGAAGCACTCCCCAGCATCAGTAGTAACCAGTACCGATAGCTAGAGTGAATCCAGCCAGGTACATCAGATGTAGTTAAATAACAGCAGCATCAGATAGTAGTTAAGCTAGATCTTTCAGGTTTACAACAGAAAATCAGAGACGTGACAGGCCTGCAACTCCTTCCTCTGCATGAAAACAACACTAGAAGCTTGCAACTCTCTCCCATTTATTGACTGAAACCACCAAGCATGACAGACCACAACAACCCAGCTCTAATGACCCACGGTGGAAGTTGCGAAACAAAACAGCAAGTCACAAACAGCAGAAGTTAGAAAAAAACAAGGTAGTCACTCTCTTCCTCCCCTCCCATTCACGGGCATACCTCCATTCGTATCAGATTTCCTTCCCTAGTTGCACTACGACACAGCCTATTTACCCTTCACTGTCTTACTGCCACACCACAACTTCTCCCTCATTCCCGCAACTACAGAGGACAACAGCAATTTAGCTTGGACTCACCTGTCTCGGTAGCAAGCGAGGAAAGGAGTAAACAGACGATGGTTAACTAAGAGTCAAGGAGAATAAGCAAACTACTATCCCATTCCCTTCCTCTAATTCGTACCCAGTTCCCCTACCAGCTCGAGCTCATCCCAGTTGCGTGCTCAGCAGAGCAATACCACAATGGAAACACGAACAACAGCCAAGAGTAGCCAGCTTGAGCTCTGGTTCATTTTCAAGCTCGCAAGCAGCAGAGCAAGTCGCTACCCAGGAATAAAACAGGCACGGTACGCTAGCTTCACGGTGAGAAAACTCACGAGAGACCATGTCTCTTCTTCCGTTCTTCTTCGTCCGACAAAACCTTCTGTTTTGACCTTCCCTTCTACATCTTGATGCTCACATTCGAATCTCCATCTCAGCCTTTCCTGCTGAGACCATGCGCCTAAATCACCCCATGAAAGGAGCTTAACTTCAAGCTGCCGTAGAGACCTCCCAACTACAGCAAAAAAACCCCAAGGTAATGGCTACTCCTTACTGTCTAAATATATGCGACAAAAACATATCTACTGAAGCACTTTCCCTGCTTGTTTAACATACCGAAACTTACCCAGTGAGCGCTGCAAAACAAAACCAAAAGGGGGGAGTGTGACTGAGTTATTGTAACACCCCTACTCTATTCGACTCCTAATCATCTTACTTAACAATATAATCGCAGCGGTAATCTCAACAATTGACTACTGGTGTCACCGTTCTTGCTCGCCCATACGAGTAATAACGTGCTTCCTGATAAGCTCTTAAATACGAAACATTTTCTCGCAGTGACAACAAGAGATAGATCTAAACTCCCAAAACCAATATAAAATACATTCACAGTGAGCTTTCTACGTATCCAAAACCTATACATGTTTCTAGGTTCGTATTAAATTGCAACAGTGCATGTTTAAATAACTGTAATCAAACTACCCAGCGCGTCACTCTCTTTGCCGACACCGGAAGTTGCATACCTGCAAAAATGGTAGTTTGTGGTATGGAATCAGCCCCTGCTGAGTATGTTATTACCTGACTGTCATGCACCCTCGGACCATTCAGTTATTTGGTCGAGAGCATGCAATTCGTTTCCATACAAATAGTTCAATGTTGAAACTGTAAAACAACAATATATATTGCAGTAATCTCAAATAACAAACAAGCCCCCGACTTCACACATCGCATCGTAATAAACCACTGAAAGCGTTTACAGCGCTTATATGAGTACAGAGACTCCATTCCAACAAACACTTAATAATTCATAATTGAGTTCAACGACTCACTCGACCAAACACCCAACCACAATCCACACATGAGTACGGTTACTCGACACAACCAGTTCACACACACAATATGAGCATAATGGCTCGTTCAAACAAATCCACCAACATACCACACAAACCCAAAGCACAACCAATGAACAACAAGGCGAAGTAACGAGAATTGTAAACGAGTATGAACTCTCGTCTTTGGCTTGCAAGCCCAAATAATGTTCGCCTAATGTACGAGTTAATATAGTCGTTCGTAATTGTTCAGTCATGTCTAATGACAACGTCTCGTTAGAACGACGTGTCTCTAAGTTACCCATCTCTTATGGCGGGTCACCCACGGCAATAGCCACTCCAGCGGTAGAGTCTCCGTCCTACGAACAATCTGTAGTTCGTTGGAAATTTATCCAGATACTTACGGCTACCACACGGTGTCCTAGTATCGTTAATGGATCACAGTTCACAGCAAGAGCCACATCCTTGATAAACTTATCTATACCATCGCATCGCTTTACTATTCTTTTTCCTAACACAGCAGACCAAGGTCGTAGTCCAATCCTGAGTATGTCGACTCGGGATCCAGTGCTAGATACGAGAGCGGCGTTAAAGAGGCCAATGCTCCGTATATGAGTCTCAGATATTTTATATATCTTATTATCCTAACGCTACAACGTTTTACTTACGTTCCTTATATTACACATATAAGATAGCATCATTGTCGCTAGTTCGTTTTATAATATGTTCATATACGAACGGTACTGTTATCGCACAACAGTAATAATAATAAAGCAGCATTAATACGCAACTCAAGCATATTAATTCACAAGCAGACATTCAATCTTATCACAGGTTTTCACACAATGTCTGAACTGAGGAAATCCTCAGAGACAGTCAAGCCACATAAATAACATACCGTTCACACTGCTGAGTATTACGGTGGAGTATGAATCAGCTAAAGTCTCTGGAGATCCTCGAGACGCCTCTAACAATCTATCAACATGCATCACACTATGCATCAGCATCTCATATTAACAATACACTACGGCACCCCGTACCGTTATTAATCTACCCCGTTTATTCCCCGCTGTTAACTAATAACGTTTGTCGGGTTTTCGGTTTAACTCGGGATTAGGAAAAACGCTATATCACATGCGTGGTTACGTCGAGTATATTAATACTCTTAACTTTAAACGTTTATTATCGCATGTAGTGTAATACACCTTGTGTATGATATAGTTTGTTTCTATATTGCATGTATAATCCTTTATCGTGTACTGTACATCTCGCCTTAGTATATTTTTTTTTCTAAGGTTTGTTTTTCCAAGTTAAATGTAGTATAATTCGTGTATAAAAATGCCTTGAACTACATAACCCCATATTATTTCATGTACACTCTTAACATTAGAATTCCATAACTAGTGTTTATAATTCTTTTCCCTTTATCTCATATCATTTTAATTGTGGTAATATATAGTCTTTGTACTATATTATATTTCCACACTATAACATATACTTATTTATATATTATATATGCATTATAGGACTATTTATTATATGGCAAGTCATTATAATATATATTCATTCTTTTTAATGAATACCTCTTATATTATAAATGTTATAACTCTTATAACATTAAAACCATATTATAAATTTCATTCAAAAATAGTAGTATTTCCGAACAGCACCTATATTTCTCAAATATTTATAAAATCCACCACATAATTTTATAATGTTATATCATAGTTACATAACATATATTATGACATTTAAGTCATTAAAACAATTATAACCTACAGTTATATATTGTTAATAAAATACCAAACAGCCCTTAAAATTCTCGGTATTTATTATTCTCCACCAAACTTCCAATTTGTAAATCAACCCCAAATTATATTTAATTGTTACACTTATAACGTATACCTTATATTATCCTTAATATAATTATAACCCATGGTTATATTTTCTTAAAACAACCGAACAGACCCATGGTCTATTTAAATTTAATTTCCACCACTTAACTTCTTATAATCACCAAATAACCCCATTTAACAACATATAGTTTTCTAATGTCATCAAAACTATATATTATACATATATCTTCATAAACCTCATATATAATTCCAAAAATCACCAAACTATACAAAAGGTTATAAATATCATTACTAACCTTATATTTCTCTAAATCTCGGTTTTACCACATATGTTACCCATTTGTAACAATGTTATGAAATATCTTATATTATACTTAGATAATTCATATAAACTCCAAATTAACCAAATCAATTTCTAAAAATTCCTAATAACCTAAGGTTTGTACTAAACTCCATTTAGTACCCCAAGTTTTCGGAAATAACAATACCACCCCAAGTCTTATAATCTTTTACAATTTAATACCTATCTCTTCATAAGGTGGTATTTAAATTTCTAAAATTTTCCAAACTTGGTCAAAGTCTCCTATATAGTCAACTTTGACCTCTAATACCAAATGGGACCCAAACTTTCGGTAATTACCTATCTTACCCCATACCTTTCTATTTTACAATTTTGACACAAACTTTATAAAATGTTATAATTTTTATTAAATTTATTTAAAAACCTAAACTCTTCTAAATTAAGCCCACGACTTTCTAATTTTCCAGTAATTACGATTTGGCCCCAAACTTAATTATAAGCATAAATTTAACTAAATAAGCTTATAAACTTAAATTAAAATGGCCTAATGACATGGCCTTATTACAACCTTGAACTTGCAAAATAAATTACACATTAAATGTCTCAAAATATAGTATATCTCACGGCCTCACTTTAGATTATATATTTTTCCACATAATGTCATAATTTGACCATTATGTTAATTAAATCACTTAAATGACTAGCTTAATTTATCTTAGTCATTTTTTTCCATTCTTAGGTTATAAATAACCCATATATTATTTTCACTCTCGGCACATAAATATATATGCTAAGAATAACATAAAATCATAAGTTTAAGCTGTTTATACCTTGATTATTCCTTGTATGAGCTCGGTCTCTTGTAGGAAAATTCACCACATGATTTAGACATGTTTAATACACAAAAACAAGATATGGTTACACTCCAAGCTTGAGCTTAACCATAAGGAATAATTAATGTAAGATTTAAGGCAAAAATCACCTTAAAAATGCAAGGGAAGTTCCAAGTGAATTCGGCCTGATTTAAACACACCACAAGGTGTTAGATCCACTATATAGGCATAAGGAATAGCTATACAACAACAAGCTACCTTGGTATTTGATTTTATCTTGGAAAAATGCCTTAAAAGAGGGTATTTCCTTTGGATCTTGGCCACCCTTGCTCCAAATGGCTAACCAACTGATTGAACATGTAAATATGAAGATTATGAGTGTATAAACTCACAAAAATCAGAGGAAGAAAATCGCTTGAAGACTAGAGAGGCTTAAGGTATGTTTTTACCTAAAATGCAAATTTGGGCAACCTTGCCCCTAGACTTGCTTCAGCCGAGTTTGGATGTTGTTCTAACCTTATAACACTGAGAATGAGCCATGGGAATTGATGAGCCACGAAATCTAAGTGTAGGTAGTGAAGAAATGAAGAAAAAGGGCTAAAAATGACATTAAAAGCTTACCTTAAGAGCTTAAGAGTTTGAACTGCCTTCCTAACTCAAGGGCCAGTCGTGAGAGAGCTTGGAAGGGGTGCTGGATCGGCTGGAATGGGGCAGAAGGCAAGGGAATGATTGGAATGGCTTAATTGATTTGAAAAAGTAAGAAAAGTTACTTTTTACTATTCAAAATTGGTATTAGGTATCAATTTGTCTTACAATGATTGTAAGCTGTCTCCTCCCCTCCTTGACTGCCGACTTCCATGGTCCAAATGGGTCAATTGATTGACCATTGACCAAACTTGGTCAATTTGACTCATGCGGGCCCCACTTTAGGGTTTTATTAATATTTTAATATTAAATTTGTAAAAATTCGTAAATTTCTGGAATTAAATTCCTAATATGATATAATATGATAAAATATCATATTTAAGGGTAATTATAATCTTTAAGCCCATTAAAATCAATTTAAAAGGCAATCTCACAAAAACGTGCTTTAAGGTGTTTTAGCGCACATTTTTGTGTCACAGGGTGTTCCTGAGCTTAGTTCTCCTTGAGAATGGTTTTATTGTGTCCTTGCTTCATTATAATACTTAGTAATCCACTTTGGATCCTATTTGGGGTCATACAACCTTTATGGTGTCTTAAAGCACATTTTTGGCTTTACCGATCTTAAGGCGTGTTTTGCCTTGTTGAGATCTTTTAGATTGTTCCCCAATAGTAATTAGATGTTTATTAATCATCTTATATCATTAATAGATCATTTAATGAAGTTTTAAAGGTTAGGGGTATTTCATTCTCCCCCTTAAAAAGGCTTCGTCCCGAAGTCCTTAATCCTCTACAGTTCACCTAAGGAATCAAGTTCCACTAAGTAACCAAACAGTCCATTGCTAGGGAGTAACTCCACTAGGTTCAGACCTAGTCTATACATACAGTATATATCAAGTAGTCAAACTCATGGTATAAGCTCATTCGTTTCATAGCACTAAACAAGGTGCACATCCAATTCATCCACAAAAGTACTCAGCGGTACTATTTATATATCCAACCAGGTGCAAAACTCATAGTACACAGCACTAGACAAGGTGCAAAACTCATGGTACACAGCACTAGACAAGGTGCAAAACTCATGGTACACAGCACTAGACAAGGTGCAGAACTCATAAAGTACTCAAAGTGTTTGCAAGGGATACTCCACGCATCCCTATCTACATGTTAGTATCTCGCGAGGATACCCACACATCATTCCACATGTATGCGTGCACATATAGTTAACGTTGACAGTTCACAGGGAAGCAGTCTTAAAGACCAGGACTTGACGATCCCCAACCCCAGCCAACGTCTACTACCCGCGGACACACCGGTTTAATAACGAAGGACACTGCAGTCCACGACTCCTCGGACAGTATCACCTTATTTCCTTAGTCACCCACAGAACACCGGTCTAATGACAAAGGGCTCTGCGGTCCACGACTCTCTGGGTGATGTCACTCGCAGACACACCGGTCTAATGACGAAGGGCTCCACGGTCCACGGCTCTTCGAGTGACGCCCTAAATTCCAATTTCTATTCATATATGTGTCCACTTGTAGGAAGTTTCGAGAATCATTCAACCCCGACGTGGTCAGCGTCAGTGTTGAACTATCTCTCACTCCTCAATTGTGTTCGGTTTCCCTTGATCGGACCAGGATCAAGTTCAACTTCCCACGTCAATTTCAATCAATCAATTGTTTATTCATTTCTAATCTTGTTTCCTCTTGATATTTGCCACCTTGTGTTCTATATAAGTCAACTAGTATAATAATAATCTAATCTAATCACCGTCATATAGGATCATGTATTCTAACCAAGTACCAAGTTCACTCGACTTATAATTATTCATACAATTCCTAGAGGTTTTACCTCCACTAGGTTATACATCGGTCTCATGCCGACTCACTCATCGCATTCCAATAATCGGTTTCATACCGAGTCACAAATCATATAGTATGGAGCTTTCTACTCCTTCTGTTTGCCATCTCCCACCGAAGTTACCAGATAAAGCTACTTGAACTCTCAACCGGAGCTAACAGTTAGGCGTTTATGTGTTTAGTGTTCGCAACGTTTGCATAAATAATCGGAATTAGGATAAGAACACTCTATCTGTTCTCCTTTTCCTATTCGCCACAGGGATGCGAACTAAAATATATATATTCATACACATAATACATCACAATATTACCTCAAGTAATATAACACAGTCATAATACTTGTACTCTACGTACAATAATAGTTTGCAGCATGTGTACCATGCGCTACGTACTCCTACGTACGGTATAATTTAATCGCTCTACCCCCCTTTAAAATGATTACGCCCACGTAATCTACGAAATATCATCATGAAGAAGTAAGTTCAAGATGTTCCCTTCCAGTGGGATTATTCGTGCACCAATGTGCTACATATTTCATTACCTTTTTTTTGGGGGGTCGGGCTTTAGCCCCTCAGGTTATACTGTCTATCTTGGTTAGGTGTATGTATATTCATATACGGTTTGATCGGGAGATGTAAACACGTCATTTGTTTCCCCTAACCCGCTAGGTACGTCAAACCTAAGCAATATGGGCCCACTCGTTCCGCAAGCAGTATGCCCAACTCTTCCTGTAGGTTAGTACCCCTCTTAGGTAGTAGTTTTATGTCGATTTCAACTCCATGTGACGGTGTTTTCTACACGGTCTTCCATAATTATGGGAATGGAGTAATTTATTTGACTGTGTGTATCGTTAGTCACACACGCTTATTATTTCGACTAGCCATTCTATTCAATCCTCCTGAATTCTATACATGCTCAAGGTATATTCCCATGAGTTCATGCCACCCTACGAACTAACCTCCGGTATAAGTGTTGTCGAGCTATGCTCTAGCATCTAGTGCTTACAACAGTTGTCTCTAAAATATCAAGACGAGTCTGATATGCGCATCTAACTGGCGCCTCATGACTCAAAGTTATTTCCCTCTGAATGAGTTCATCTTTGGGTACCTTGTAGGTCCACTTTGCTAGTGTGAACTCGTATCCCTCATGTGTTGGTATTTTAGTGTCCGCATATATGGTTCATCCCTCTTCTCCATTAGGGGAATCCATTTGTTTATCTGATCTTCCACCTTCTGATTCTCCCTGCATAATTCGGTTAAGCAGTTATAAGGTCGCTTGTTGCGCACCATGTACCAGTCGATTGGACGGTTATCCGCCATTGCGGTTTGCATGGAGTATCTAATCTCCAGCTTAGAGTATTCTCTTGTAATGCTCGCCTTTGCCTTCATCTGTGTAAACATACAATACGATGTGGTTTTAGCTTGGTATTCATTTTATGTTCAAACCTAATTGGTACTAATATACTAACGTTTATGGATTGAGCATGTGGTTAATTATTATTAATACGACATCATCGCAGCGCCCTCAGCGCGTGGTAACTCTCTCTGTGCCCCCTTGTTGGGTAGCTCTATATCACAAAGGTTTCTCTAAATAACTTCCTTAAATACCACAACTCCTTTCTCAGTCATGAGTTCAACTTGCCATTACCATTAAATTGGCCTTAGTTTCCTCATTTACCAAAATCCGTAGAACTATGTTCTGACTCCTCCACTGTGGAGTTGCGGCCTTATGTCACTTTATTATTAAGCTATCCTTGATTTTCCTAACCTTGCTAATTTGGCTAAGATCTCTCTCGTCGTTACATGGGTTTACCTAGTTGTCAGGGTTCCATTCGCTGACTTAGACACAGAGTTGATTATCTCCTGGGTCCTTACACTACTCGTTTACATGCATGGGGTACCATACTGATACATTACTACTTACCCAACTAACTTAGTATAGTTTGTCAGGCCCACAAGCTCCTAGGAGTGCGGTCGTCCCATGTCTCGTTTAGTGCACTCGTAGCGTTCATACCCGGTGATTATCGTACTCTTAGTCTCGGTAATTTATGTTTGAGTAGCTAAGCTGCCAATTCTTAACCTTTAATGTCAGAATGGCCCTAATATTAGGTTCTATGGTTTTTTTTAATGTGTATTTCCTTTACTTTCTCCAAGATAGGTGTTTGCGACTTATCGCTCTAATTCTGATTTCCACATGCTCGTCCTCTGGTATTTGTGAGTGGGGATCAGTAACTGCTTATTGTCTCTCCCGTTCACTCCTAGGCTGTTAACGCCTTCAGATATGAGTTTTCAGTATTCGAATTCCACCTAATCTATTGGGTTACACCCCATGGTGTAGTTCGGACTCCATGATAAAGGTTGACACCTCGTGTTTCCCCTGTCTTATGGTAGTCCCGTTAGTCTGATATTAATCAGTACTTGTGATTCATCACCCTTGTTCCCCTAGTTTTGGGTCACTTTGGTGGTATTAAGGTATCCCTCTGTAGGTCTATGCCATACGATATTCAGACTCAATACTTATTCTGATAGTTAAATGATTGTTAGTCTTGTTATTTAATTTATTCCTAGTTGGTTCTAATACTTTCTCCTGAGGTTACAATTGGATACCCACAACTTAGTGGTTTCCGCTAATCATTCCACTTCATTGCGTGGTCCTTACTCTTATTCAACTCATATTTCCTCCATCCTCTTTGAGGTAACGGTATCTTCCGTCATCAGGCAATTTTCACTTTTTTGTTTATATCCGCTGCCCTCCATACGGGAGTCTAGCAGCATAATGGATCACAACACCTTCGGTGTGTGCGGTGCGGGCATTACATCGGCCCCTTTTTATTGCACGTTCACATCTGCCTATTAATTATTATTTTTTTAAGGTCCTGACTCATATAGCTCACTTCTTGCCCTCTGGCAATGTTCGATGGTAGTGGTTTAACCACGAGTGTCACGCACTCTCTAAATATGGTTATACTGGTCCTGAAGACCCGTCACTCCCCACCGGTAATGATTGACGTTTAATGTCCATACCGGCACTGGGGTTAGACTTGTAGGCACTAATTATTGTTATTCTCATTTACTCCCCTTTTAATATTCTACTAAATGGTGTATTATTTTCAGGTTTAATGGTCAGACCGGCTAGGTCTTCTCGAGGTTTTATCGACCTCAAACCCAAGGGTTTCGTACCCCTGCCCTTAAGAAGGCTGTGTCCTGCTTTATTGCATTACGGACTTACATAAGATTTAGTGTTTATTGGTAACTGCCTGGACCACCACGTCCTTTAGGGTTAGTTTACCGTCGCTGCACTTGCTGTAGCAAGTGCGCAAGGCAGGTTGAATTTTAGTGCTTTGGTTAATGTGGCACTTGCAGTGGCAAGCGCACCATGCAGACTGAGCCACCAGTACGGTGTGTCAGTGCAGTGTTATTCCCTAATCGGGTTCCTGTTCTGGTCAAAAGTTCTTGTTCAAATTAATACAGTCTCACTCCCGCACTTGTTCCCACAAGTTTACCGTGGTAGTAAGTTCTTACTTTCCTCACGAGGTGTTGCATGATAGCAACTTAGCGAGTTCTTGTTTCTACAGTTCTCATGATCTCTCCTCATGCACATCGGGCCATCTTGAACCTTCAGTGTTGCATGGTTTTAGAGTTACTCGCTTCGGGTGAGACTTCTAAAGGTAATTCCTTCCGTATACTACATGTATCATAACTAATCATTACTCGCCGTTTCTACCTCTTTTCTCCCCAAGCGCACCATCGGTGCTTCCTGGATGTAAGACAGGGTTGTCTTGCTTTATAGCAAGCTAGCCCCATTAGTCCTACAGGGAGTTTCTCCTCAAACTCGGTCTATTATTTATCTCAGCCTCGTATGGTAGACATTACGTCATTACCAGGACCCCCGTCCTAAACATTACACAAAGTCTTATTTTCTACCTTTAACATAATCCTTTTAGCATCCACATCGGGTCTTTCCGATCAGGAGAGTTATCTCCGTGGTGTTTCTCATTTCATTATCTCACTAGATAGCACTCGAGTTACGGGCTGCGGCGGGTGGGATACCATTGCAAATTTCCCGGGATGCTCTCCCATCGAGTGCGAGCGGTTCATACCATCTTCGCGTTACTTAGGGTTGCTGGACCTTCACCACCTCCCGCTGCTCCGTGTTCTTCCTTAGTACTGTTACCCTGACCTCTCTCTGACATAAGTCAAGAGGACGGGTTAGACCTTTACTTGGTCTAATACCGTAGTCTCGGTCATTTATTATTGAAGTGCCTCCACGGCTATGGTGTGCAAGCTTTAAGCACTGCATCAACCCCGCAAGGCCACGTATCCTCACAACGTTTTCCCGTATTCCCATAACCTATGCTCACTGTATAAATCCTACTATCTCTTGTCATCAGAGCGGTACTCCGCTCTGATACCACTTTTGTAACACCCCTACTCTATTCGGCTCCTAATCATCTTACTTAACAATAATCGCAGCGGTAATCTCAACAATTGACTACTGGTGTCACCGTTCTTGCTCGCCCATACGAGTAATAACGTGCTTCCTGATAAGCTCTTAAATACGAAACATTTTCTCGCAGTGACAACAAGAGATAGATCTAAACTCCCAAAACCAATATAAAATACATTCACAGTGAGCTTTCTACGTATCCAAAACCTATACATGTTTCTAGGTTCGTATTAAAATGCAACAGTGCATGTTTAAATAACTGTAATCAAACTACCCAGCGCGTCACTCTCTTTGCCGACACCGGAAGTTGCATACCTGCAAAAATGGTAGTTTGTGGTATGGAATCAGCCCCTGCTGAGTATGTTATTACCTGACTGTCATGCACCCTCAGACCATTCAGTTATTTGGTCGAGAGCATGCAATTCGTTTCCATACAAATAGTTCAATGTTGAAACTGTAAAACAACAATATATATTGCAGTAATCTCAAATAACAAACAAGCCCCCGGCTTCACACATCGCATCGTAATAAACCACTGAAAGCGTTTACAGCGCTTATATGAGTACAGAGACTCCATTCCAACAAACACTTAATAATTCATAATTGAGTTCAGCGACTCACTCGACCAAACCCCAACCACAATCCACACATGAGTACGGTGACTCGACACAACCAGTTCACAACACACAATATGAGCACAATGGCTCGTTCAACACAATCCACCAACATACCACACATAACCACAAAGCACAACCAATGAACAACAAGGCGAAGTAACAAGAATTATAAACGAGTATGAACTCTCGTCTTTGGCATGCAAGCCCAAATAATGTTCGCCTAATGTACGAGTTAATATAGTCGTTCGTAATTGTTCAGTCATGTCTGATGACAACGTCTCGTTAGAACGACGTGTCTCTAAGTTACCCATCTCTTATGGCGGATCACCCACGGCAATACCCACTCCAGTGGTAGAGTCTCCGTCCTACAAACAATCTGAAGTTCATTGGAAATTTATCCAGATACTTACGGCTACCACACGGTGTCCTAGTATCGTTAATGGATCACAGTTCACAGCAAGAGCCACATCCTTGATAAACTTATCTATACCATCGCATCACTTTACTATTCTTTTTTTTTTCTAACACAGCAGACCAAGGTCGTAGTCCAATCCTGAGTATGTCGACTCGGGATCCAGTGCTAGATACGAGAGCGGCGTTAAAGAGGCCAATGCTCCTATATAAGTCTCAGATATTTTATATATCTTATTATCCTAATGCTACAACGTTTTACTTACGTTCCTTATATTACACATATAAGATAGCATCATTGCCGCTAGTTCGTTTTATAATATGTTCATATATACGAACGGTACTGTTATCGCACAACAGTAATAATAATAAAGCAGCATTAATACGCAACTCAAGCATATTAATTCACAAGCAGACATTCAATCTTATCACAGATTTTCACACAATGTCTGAACTGAGGAAATCCTCAGAGACAATCAAGCCACATAAATAACATACCGTTCACCCGGATTGTATTACGGTGGAGTATGAATCAGCAAGGTCCTATGCTCCGTGTGTCGTCTCTAGCAGTCTAAACAACACATAATGCTACTGATTAGCATCCCGTATAACAGTACAACTCTACGGTACCCCGTACCGTCACTAATACCTCCCGGTTAATCCCCTGTTATAAACTGTCAATGTTTGTCGGGTTTTCAGCTTAACTCGAGATTGGTAACGTTTTATTACATGCGTAGTCTTGCCTTGTATATTAATATACTTATTGTTGAACTTTGTTATTGCATGTAACTTGATGTATATTCGTATATCGTATAGTTTGTTTCTTTATTGCATGTATGATTCTTTGTCATGCACTATACATCTCACCTTAGTATTTATTCTTCTAAGGTTTGTCTCTTTTTTTTTTCCAATGTGGTATAATTCATACGCAAACAATACTTTTGAATCATATAAATCCTTATTATCCCATGTAAACTTCTTAACATTAGAATCCCATATCCAATGTTTATAATTCCATCCTCCTCGTCTATTATCATTTTAATTATGATAATTTATAGTTATTAAACCCTGTCACTATAACATATATTTATTTATATACATGTATTATGGAACTATTCATTACATGGTAAGTCTTATAATATATCCATTCTTTTTAATGAATACTTCTTATATTATAAATGTTATAACTCTTATAACATTGAAAACCATATTATAAATTTCATCCAAAAATATTAATATTTCTGAACAGCACCTGTCTTTCTTAAGTGTTTACAAAATCCACCACACATTTACATAATGTTATATCATTGTTATATAACCTATCTTATGACATTTAAGTCATTTAAAACAATTATAACCTATAGTTATATTTTGTTTATAAAATACCAAATAGCCCCTTATATTTTCGGTTTCCATTATACACCACTAAAATTCTATAAATCACAATTCCATCCCAATTTATAATACATAGTTTTCTAATTCCCTTAAACCATATATTATACATATATCTTTCTAAAACCTTATACATCATTTCAAAAATTACCAAACTATACCAAAAGGTTATAAATATTATTCCTAACCTTATACTACTCTTTAAATCTCGGTTTTCACCCCTTTGTTACCCATTTGTAACAATGTTATAAAGTATCTTATATTATACTTATATAACTCATATAAACTCCAAATTTAACCAAATAAATTTCTAAAAATTCCTAATAACCTAAGGTTTGTACTAAACTCCATTTAGTACCCCAAGTTTTCGGAAATTACATTATAGCCCCATCTCTTTTAAATCTTTTACAAATTAATACTTATCTTAATATAAGGTAGTATTTTAATTTCTTAAATTTTCCAAACTTGGTCAAAGTCTCCTATATAGTCAACTTTGACTTCTAATACCAAATGGGAACCAATTTTTCGGTAATCACTAATAATAACCTATACTTTTCTATTTTTACAATTTTGACCCAAAACTTTATAAAATGTTATAATTTTTATTAAATTCATTTAAAAACCCTAAATTGCTCTAAATTAGGCCCACGGCTTTCTAATTTCCTAGTAATTACGAATTGGCCCCAATTTTAATTATAAGCATAAATAAAACTAAATAAGCTTATAAACTTAAATTAAAATGGCCTAATGACATGGCCTTATTACAACCTTGAATTTGCAAAATAAATTACACAATAAATGTCTCAAAATATAGCATATATTCTCGGCCTCACTTTGGTTTAACTATTTTTCCACATAATGTCATAATTTGACCATTATGTTAATTAAATCTCTTAAATGACTAGCTTAATTTATCTTAGCCATTTTTTTCCATTTTTAGGTCAATATGACCTATATATGTAATTTCACTCCCGGCCATATATATATATGCTTAAAAATTATAAAAATCATAAGTTTAAGGTGTTTATACCTTGGTTATTCCTTGTATGCACTCGGCCTCTTGTAGGAAAGTTCACCACATGATTTAGACATGTTTAATACATAAAAAAAAAGATATGGTTACACTCCAAGCTTGAGCTTAACCATAAGGAATAATTAATGTAAGATTTAAGGCAAAAATCACCTTAAAAATGCAAGGGAAGTTCTAGGTGGTTTCGACCTGAACCAAACACACCACAAGGTGTTAGATCCACCATATTGACATAGGAAATAGTTAGATCACAACAAGCTACCTTGTTATTAGGTTTTACCTTGAAAAATGCCTTAAAAGAGGGTATTTCCTTTGGATCTTGGTCACCCTTGCTCCAAATGGCTAACCAACGGAATGAACATGTAAATATGAATATTATGAGTGTATAAACTCATAAAAATTGAAGGGAGAAAACCGGATGTAGAGTGGAGAGGCTTAAGGTATGTTTTTACCTTAAAATGCAATTTTGAGCAACCTTGGTCCCTCTACTTGTCTCAACCGAGTTTAGCTCTTGTTCTAACCTTAGAACACTGAGAATAAGCCATAGGAATTGATGAGCCACGAAATCTAGGTGTAGGTAGTGAAGAGATGAAGAAAAAGGGCTAAAAATGACCTTAAAACACTTACCTTAAGAGCTTAGGAGCTAGATTAGCCTTCCATGCTCAAGAACCAGACTTGAGAGCTTCAAGGAAGGAGAGGAACTTGGCTGGGCAGAAGGGAATCGGGAAAGAGCAAGAGAAGAGAGTGGAAAGGCTTGAATAATTGAAAAAAGTAGGTTTTACCATTGCAAATTGAATGTTAGGTAGCAATTTGTCCCATAATGATTGTAAGCTGTCTCCTCTCTTATTGCCAGCCGATTTCCTTGAGGTCAAATGGGTCATTATTTGACCATTGACCATACTTGGTCAATTTTGACTCATGCGGGCCCCACTTTAGGGTTTTATTAATATTTTAATATTAAATTTGTAAAAATTCGTAAATTTCTGGAATTAAATTCCTATATGATATAATATGATAAAATATCATATTTAAGGGTAATTATAATCTTTAAGCCCATTAAAAATCAATTTAAAAGGCAATCTCACAAAAACGTGCTTTAAGGTGTTTTAGCGCACATTTTTGTGTCACAGGGTGTTCCTGAGCTTAGTTCTCCTTGAGAATGGTTTTATTGTGTTCCTTGCTTCATTATAATACTTAGGAATCCACTTTGGATCCTATTTGGGGTCATACAACCTTTATGGTGTCTTAAAGCACATTTTTGGCTTTACCGATCTTAAGGCGTGTTTTGCCTTGTTGAGATCTTTTAGATTGTTCCCCAATAGTAATTAGATGTTTATTAATCATCTTAGATCATTAATATATCATTTAATTAAGTTTTAAAGGTTAGGGGTATTTCAGTCAGACTCCAATGACTGACTAATTACAAACCACATATCCATACAACATGTCAAGCATGCATAGCAACCAAAAATATCTTTTTCCCAAATCTCTCAATGGGGGTCCATCCGCAGACAATTAGGCACTAATTCCTCCCCCAAATCGAGTGATCCCTCAGGTACCGGTCACGTTTGAACACTTACGCTCTCTGGTTCACGGCCGTCATGACATTGAGCACTTACTCTTTCTGGCTCTACGGTCCTTTGGTTATGATCAAAATTCATTTGCAACTCTAGAGAATCCTCAGGCTCCAAAGTGGGTACTCTTCCCTGACCGGACTACTCATATCCGGCGGCCCTTGGACAAATACAAAACACACACTACAAACGTCCTACAGGTCACTTAGTACCCTTGCTCGTCCGTTGTAATGGTTTCAAAACTATTCAACACCTCCACCGACTCACAACTAGCTTCACCTCCATGATTCAACCGGATACCCGTGCCTAGCCATGAAAGATCCACTAGCGCCCGTGGGAGTGGTTTCAAACCAATTCTCATTCTCAAGTTTGAAGAAAATCATTTGTCAAAATCATTTTGGAAATTCATTTTGAAAACTCAATGCATCTCCAAGTTCCAATTATGTTAGTTTCACCTATTACTAGTGTGATTACTTGTGGCCACTTATACGGAGCTTCAAGAGTCATTCAACCCCAATGTGATCAGCATTGGTGTTGAACTATCCATCCACCCCACTTTGGTGTTCGGCTTCCCTTGATCGCTAGCAAACCAAGTTCCACCTCCCACCCCAATTCACACAATCAAATAGTCAAACATTAATTTCATTTTCTATCTATTATCTTTCTAATCATACTCATGCAACCATACATTTACCAATTTCTAGAATTCATTTACTCATTACTACTCATACCATCAATTATTACTCAACTTATCTTCAGCTACTATACCCAAGAATTTCGAAAGTTAGTTCTAAAATTAGTTCTTCTATCCTCAAATCATTTACAAGTCAAATCAATTTCTATCCTCAAATTATACACAAATACAACCAACTCAAATTACCTAGGGGACTCACTTCCCAATAGGTTCAACATCGGTTTCATACCGATTTATACTCCTCAAATCTCCCAACATACTCATCGATCTCCTCAAACATACTTATTTCTCAAATTATTATCAACCGGGGTCCTCATTCCCCATGGAGTTCCTCTACTCCATTCACCTCAAATTTCTCACAATCAATACTCTTTTCCACCTCAAGTCTCACAATCAACCACAATTACAATATGAGTGGTATACATATGTTTATGTAACATAGGTACCAATCATCACAACAAATACTTTTGCGCTATGCGCATTGTAGTTTACGCCCTATCATGTAAAACATACATTTTGCGGTTTTCGCCCTACCCCCCTTAAAAAGGGATTACGCCCACGTAATCTACCATGTGTCCACATTGGACATAGGTCGAAGGCATTCAACCGTCATGGAGTGGTTCAACTTCCATGCGGTCTATTATACAATGGTCTTTGGTCAAAGGGTCTTAACCCTGTTATTGGTTAGTCCCTGCACCAAGAATTCTCATCGGAGTGGTTTAACTCTTAACCGGGTTCGGTTCTAGCCTAAAAGGCTTCAAGGCATTGATAATTAGCCATTCATTCACTAGGTGTATTAACGTTAGAACTCTGGGCCCACTAGCTTCTGCTGCGCGACCCTGATAACTTAGGGTGTATTTGCCCTTCTCGTTATTCTAAATGTGTTATACATTATCCTTTTATCCCTTTTTATCTTGGGAATAAGGTTTATCAATCAAGCGTGGTATTCTTTTACCACACGCGAATTCAATGAGCTTCTCTATCCAGCTCTTTAGGAATCTATATACATACTATTGTATATTTTCGTGGTTATTCACTTGATTCCTCCGACTTATTGTCTGTTGAGGTTAAGCTACTACTTAATTGTAGTGCTTACTCTATTACCAGTGGCTTCTGAACTATGCCCACCTACTGGTTCCTTGCAAGTGTTCTTTACTTCACAAATTTTCCTCTATTCTTACCACAATTGCCACCTTCCCAACTTCCTAGCTATCCCACTCGATCATTACTGCACAAATGCAATACCAAAACACTCAGTCCTACAGAGTGCAGAGGCGTAAACCCCTGGGCAGTAAATCTCTTATGAGATTGCAATAGGAATGATCATTACTTCCTTATTACTCGGTCCGTCTACCATTTTTATTCACCAACTCCGTATCATCGTGTGATTTATCCACAAGTATTGGTCGCTTGCTGCGCACCCCATTTGTATTTATTTACGACATTGGTTTCCATGGCATCCACTATTTCATTAGCTTCTGCTCATGTTTTTCTACCATTAGACAATGGTTCGCCATCTACTTGGCTGATCACGGCATATGACATTCTTTTATATCTCTGAGCTCCTTGAGCGTTACTGGTTTTACACTTCAGGTTCGTACCTCACGTATTTCTTCTTAACCGATTACTCCTCGGTTTCTTCCAATAGCTATCAAAGCTTTCTTTGGCTTATTACTTACAATTTCCGCTTGGCAATGGCTTGATGCTCAAGCTCCACTACATTAGCAGTTCTGAAAGGGATGTGTTATCAGATATTCACTGATGGTATTCCCGTCTTGGAATCTATGTGTTTACCGCTCTCGCGGTCTCACATTAACGAGGGGTGTCCCTACTTGTTGGTTATTAAACAATATTACTGGTGCCGTTCTTGGCAATTCTTCCTATGATTCACAATGGTTTTTCAACCGTTGAATTTGTATTGTAATAGGTTCATGGCATACTAGCCATGTGGCCTAGAGTTCTACTCATTATAGGCGGCTCACAGATATTCGCATTACTCCATATACTGTCAAATGGCTTGGAGGTATTACTGGGCTCCATGGTAAGGTTATCGCATCACGCTTCCATTTATTGGAGGCCCCTTCAGGGAATTTCGGTATTGATCGGTACCGTTTATTAATTCAGGGTATCCCCTGGTAAGTGAGATCCCTTCAGTGTTCTAACTGAGTGTTCGTTGTAATTTTTGTGCTCTTATTATGACACTTCATTCAACTATGTTGATTTTGATACCCTTTATGGATTGCTCCTGGGTGTTATTCATTATACCGTTACATCCGGCAAACATTTGAGTGAGTTCTGTTTTCTCCACATAGCGGTTTTAGAATTATAAGTTGTCCCGTTTAGGGTTGTATGTCTCCCGTCCTTAGGGTAGACCGTTGCTGCTTTTCCTTAATGTTTATAGCAGGTTTGATGCCTTCTTCGATAGTGAACGGTATCCTCCGGTACCTTAGATGATCACTATGGGTATTTCACTTTGCTCCTTGAACCTTTATATGTTCATGGTAGGCGTTGCCTTACTGTGTTTAGACCGGGTATTCCTTCCGGCTATTTCATGCTTTTTGTTTCAAATTCTTGAGACATTTCCAATGTCTTTAGTCAATTACTAGTGCTTCTCGCACTTTTTAGCTCCTAATCGTCCTCCTAGAATGGATTCTTGACTCCTTTAGCTTGTAAGCTAATCTGGGTTCCTTCGGTTATTTGAGGTATTCAACTGTTTTGGTTTGCATTTACCTTATGGTCCGTAGAACGGAGCTGACTACTTCCCGTGTTTCGTACACTACATGTATACATACGTGGGATACCGTATTGGTACGTTACCACTTACCTGACTAACTCACGAGTGGTCTGTCAGGCCCGCAAGCTCCTTCGGAGTGCGGTCGTCCCACCTCCCGTAATTGGGTACACTCGTAGTGCTCGTCACACGCCTAGGTGAAGTATTCTATTGTCAACTCTTCTTGTATCATTCAATGATACTCACCGTGATTCTCCGGTTTGGTTTTTTAAAAAAATATGAGGTTTAAAAAGAAAAGCTTGTAGTTTTTGAAAGAAAGGTTTTGTGTTTGAAATAAAATCCAGGGTTTTGAGTAGAAATCTTCATGGTGTTGCCATGTTTGAGGTCTTGACCAAGTCTAGCTTAATGCGGACTGGTTTGTTTGATAATATACTGTTCGGGCCGTTAGGCCTTTCCAAGGTTTGATTCTTCAATTCCTTAGGATTAGTGATCCTTCATTTGCTTCCATTATCATGGTGGTACTTTAGTAAGTACTTGTTGGTTGTCAAAAGTCTCCCCCTTTGCCTTGTTGTTGCTGCACTTGCCTTGGCAAGTGCGCGGGTACGTCGGTTTTTAGGTTACCTTATACCGGTTACGGTATTGTTTTCATCTAGACTTGGTGGTTTTATTGGATTCTCCTTTGATCCTTTGATCTTAGTGATCAATCTCCTGAGTACTTCCCGGTGTTCTTGACAAATTTGTTATTAATTCGGGTGCTTTCCCGATCCTTGTGGTACTCCATGTACCTTGCTCCATAGCTCGTTCCCACACTTGGCGGTGGTTATTGAGGTTTACCGGATCATTAGGAACTACATGGTAGTCCTGTTAGCTTTGTAGGTTTGAAATTATCCAACCTCGACTAATTCCTTAGTTGGTTAGTATACCGTTGGTGGTATTGTCAAGTATTGCAGTCCGTAGACTCTCTTTCCTCGGGTTTGTTACTTTGCTTTTCTGCTCATTGTGTAGCTATACTTCCCTTCTTGTTGGCTACGCATGGTTCTCGCGACTGCGAAGCATGTCGCCCGATGGTGCCGCAAATTTTGTTATCCTGTGGTTAGGATCTTCAATCTACTGCCGTTAGTACGGTTATTGTCGTTGAAACGGGAACCGTCTTCGGGATTTCCAACTCTTGGAATCTACCGTATGACAGGTTCCTTCTTTTTACAATGTTTATCCTACAACTGCAAGATCGGGTTTTCCCGAGTATGAGAGGTCTTTCCATCTCTCTGCGTTCTTTTCCCCAACTTATAATAGGGGTTGCGGAGGGCAGGATTGGTTATGTAGGTATCCAGACCACAATGGAAGTTCCTAACTAGCGTACCTCACACGCTAACGCTCAACCCCTAGCCCTAAGTCTCTAATTCCTAACTCGGTATTTTCCTAGACTCGGTATTCAGACCATCAGAGCGATACTTCGCTCTGATACCACTTTTTGTAACACCCCTACCGGTAATCATACCATTATCCTCCTAACCCATCTCAATTACCAACCATAATGCAGCGGAATTCAAACCACAACCGGGGGTGGTACAGTGCCGCTAGTCACCCACGTGACTAGGTAGGCCAAATCCAACTCAAATACAACAACAATTACAATATCGGTCTGATGGGTCTTATACCGAGTACACTATACAAATCATACTTCTGTTACTCTATCCAATCTAACCAAATACAACTCCAATCCCATATTATAGAATACAACTTCAAATTACGATCTATACCGAGTATCTACAATGCCCAAGTCTTTCCGTGCTTAGCTGTCGGTCTCTTACAGTGATCATATTCGCTTCGGGTACCTGCACACTAAAAACGTTCCCCCTAGGGGGTCAGCTTACGCTGAATATGACTTCCGCATACCCCGCGTACTAGCGAGGGTACGCCGACTATTTAGTCGAGAGCATGCGGTTCATTTTATCACAAACAGCATGCATACCACATACATTATATATGTACATTCACAATCAAGTTCAACATTGAACATAAGCACTAACACACACATCAAGGGGGTTAGTTTAATATATTCTCTAATTAGGCTTGAGGGTTTATACCTCACCATGCCTTACTCAATTACTCATGTTCTACCCGCTCTCTTGGGTACTCTTACTCACAATCTCAACAAGGTCTACAACACTCAACTCAATTCTCCACTCAACTCAATTTCTCAAGTCCCACAAGTCACAACTCAATTCTCAACACTCACATACTCGATTCAATACTCATTACTCAATACACAAAACTCAATACTCAATACTCAAGTTCCCAAGTCAATACTCAATGCTCAAGGTATATGTTAAGTCGATCTCACGACCTCCGGGCAGGGTCATACACAAGACCCACCACCGGGCTCAAATACAAATAGGGCTATACAGTTAGCTCCTCAATACTCAAATGCCCGGTTCACTACCGGACTACTCAAATTCCCAAAACTCCACTCTCGGAGTGAATTCATGATCTCAAGGATTAGCCTAGAAGTATCTCCCTCGATAGCATCTAATGGCTTAGGGAATTCCTCAACGTCTAGTATTCTAAGATTTAAGGTTTTAACCAACTTATTGAATACTCTCATGCTCGGGACATTGCTCATGTTAGTCGGTTCCTCTCATTGGGGCTTGACTATATTTCTAAGGGGTTTGGTGATCCCTTACCATTCATTACTTTACTCAAGGTTCGCATTCCGAATAACTTTCCAATCCTCTAGTTTGAGGTTACTCATATACTTCCACTAATATTTATCGTGTGGATTTAGTTGTTTCGGTTCTCTAACCGTTATCGGGAGGTTGCTACTCCCGTATGTTTTCTCGCGTTCTAGTGTGTTCGTAGGTTTAGGTTGCCGCGTAAAGGTTCAATAGTTGTAGTGTGTTTCCACCATTTTATTAGTCCGCACATGACTCCCTCTACGAGTCTCCACTCACACAAGACTCAACTATGAGTCGCACAACCAAACACAATCAAGCAATTCATTCCCAATCCACATTTCATGAATTATACAAGCTTTAATTACCGGGATACAATCCAACCACAAACGATACAATACAAACACAAGAGAGTACACACAATTCGATTCGTGCATTTATCTTGTTAGGTGATCACACAATCAAACAAGCACACAAATCGGGGTAACCAAGTTAGGATACAGAGCATGAGGAAATCATACCTTTCACCGGGGTCATCTTTACCGGGTGTTCCCTCGTTCCTCGGTTCACACTTGTTCCTCAAGTCTTACTCTTGAACCACTATTTACATGTCAAATGGTTCAATCAATATTAAGGTGCTACAGTACGTACATAAATGTTACTCCCGTACTTACCCCGTTATCCCGATATCTCGGTTTACTTAAGTGTTCTTATTTCCTTAACTTACTCATTCACCCCCAACACTTGTTTATTCTTCTTAGGACCTTTACAAGTCACCAAACAACTCCTAAACATCATCTAAAACCAATACCATTCAAACCCCCATCATTTAAACCCTTGGAAACACATTCTGTTGAATTCTGGGGGTGGTCCGGGACTTAGTCCCTACCTATAGTCCCGGACCAATGCATAACCAAACTCTCCGGTGGAATTCCTACACTGGTCCGGGACCTTTTCCCTTTCTCTAGTCCTGGACCAAGCATGTACTTCACTCTCGGCATGATTTTAATAGGTGGTCCGGGACCTTGTCCATCCCTCAAGTCCCGGACCAAGTACTGCAAGAACTCTCGGCCTAATTGTAACACCCCTACCGCTAATACCGTCATTACTGTACAATTACTTACCTTCGCAGCGGATACTCCTTACACAACGGCGGGTGTACAATGCCGTTAGTCACCCACGTGACTAACAAGGCGAGTTACAGTACTACATACTATCGGTCTGATGAACATGAACATACCGAGTGCTCTACACAATACAATACTTCCCATTGCATACTCATTATCCAATTACAACTCCAATACATTACTATACCGAGTATACTACAATCCTTAAATTACCAATACAATTTAAACTCCCAAATTCGCATTACAATACGAGTACCAATCCTTCCATACAACTACCCATGCTTACGCAGCAGTCCCCGTCCTACTCTCTCGAACGGTGATCAGCTTCGGGTACCTGCACACTAAAATGGTCCCCCGAGGGGGTCAGCTTACGCTGCGCATGAAATTCGCATATACCGCGTGCTAACCGCGGTACATCGACTACTTTGGGTCGAATATACATGGAGTTCATTTACATGCATGCATACATACTCATGCTACAACTACAAACAACAAACCTACATACATACAATTCTAATACTTACCGAGGAAGACAGTTCGGTAGTCAACCTTTCGTGTTTGTGTTCATTCATTACTCATCGTACTACATTCGATATTCGCTACTCTTCTCATACCTACTCCTTACTCTTACATACTCGACACTCCATGTTCGATACTTTACTAGTATACGTTCCTTACTCCGTACTCGTTACTATTCTTATGTATGCTCATTACTCAATACTCCTTACTTACTCATACATACTCGGTACTCACTACTTACTCATACATACTTAATACTTGGTACTCATTACATACTCATACTCACTTCTTACTCAATACTCATTACTTTACTCATACGTATGCAATACTCAATACTCATTACTTTGGCCACCGGGCGGTGTCATACAAAGACTCGCCACCGGACCTACAATACGAGGGCTATACGCTTAGCTCCTCAGATACTCAAATGTCCGTTCTACCGGACTACTCATATTCCCAACACTCTTCTCTCAGAGTATAATACAATCTCACGGATTAGCCTAGAAGTATCTCTCTCGATAACCTCCACTGGCTTAGGGAATTACTACCGTCTAGTATCCTCAGGTTTAAGGGTTTCCCCAACATATCGGATACTCTCATGTTCGGGACATACTTACATCAGTCGGGTCCTCTCAGAATGGGTCGACTAGATACTAAGGGGTTTGGAGATCCCTCGTCATTCTTTACTACTCTCATGGTTCATATTTTGGACCAAGATTAGTTTCTACTGGAGGTTACTTATATACTTCCACTACTTATTGTTTGTGGATTATTCATTTCATTTCTCCTGCCGTTATCGGGAGGTTGTTACTCCCGTATACGCTCTCACATTCTAGTGAGTTCATTGGGTTGCATTATCGTTTATCGTTTCGATAGTTTAGTGCGTCGCTATTATTTCATTAGTTCACAATAAGACTCTTACTACGAGTCATTACAAACAAGACTCACCTATGAGTCGATCTACGCACCAAGTAAAGCCACACAATCAATTCAAGAAAGGTTAGCTCATGCAACATACAACAAGACATACAATGAAGGGCAATAAACCGTTTTCATGCTTTAGTCTTGATTAGCCGGCATACAGCACACAAATCAATGTAACTCGGTTAGCATACGGGGCATGAGAAAATCATACCTTTCACCGGAGTTAGCTCTACTTGGTGTTCCCTCGTTCCTTGGTTCACACTTGTTCCACTAATAATGTTTCAACATTATTATTAATACTATATTCTCACCATACACAAATAATTACTACTCCCGTACTTACCCCGTTATCCCGGTGTACTTACTGTTCTCATACTCTCAATTTACTTGGTTACTTCCTACACTTGCTTTCCTACTCATATACTTACTTTCTTACCTTTACTACTTCATTCATAGTGTACTACTACATATATATGCATGTATGTGTATAGGCATATATATGTACATATGATTATTATAACCATACAATAAAAATATTTTTATCTCATTTTTTGACCCGACCGGACTTGCGACCGACCTTGCAAGTCCGGTCCATTCCAGTAGCTATCAGTACGGAAAATTTTCTGTCTCGACCGGACTTGCAAGTCCGGTCGCAAGTCCGGTCGATTCCAGTAGCTTACTGTCGCGGAATTTTTCTGGCCGACCGGACTTGCAAGTCCGGTCGCAAGTCCGGTCCATTCCAGTAGGTTGCAGACGGGAAAATTTTCTGGCCGACCGGACTTGCAAGTCCGGTCGCAAGTCCGGTCCGGCCCAGTAATTCAGTTTTAAAATTTGTTTTCAGTCCTCTCTTTTACCCATTGCTTCCCCAATCTTCCTACATGTAATCCCACATGTTTTAGTGCCATTTAGGCCTCCTAATATACCTTAATTCATCCACCAAATCCATTACTAAATCCCTCAATTCACTTACACAATTTCCTCACTTCTTTTCCAACACTTGTAACAGTTTTTGTTACATTTATGCTACAGATTTTACCATTCCATTCTCCCATCCAATACTTTCTTAACCAATGCCATTCCTAGCATTCCAATTACTTCTCCTTACCATACCAATTCATTTCCAAGCCATTGCACTACCTATACCCAAGTTCCAACACTCATCCTACACAATTCTGCACATTGAATTCTCCTAACTTCTCCAATGTATTCCTATGCTCCTTTGCTACAGATTTTACACTTCTCACCTCTCATACTACAATCACCATTCCATAGCTACAAAACCTCTCTACTAATCCCAATACACACCTTGGTTCTCCCATTCACCAAGTCATTCCTAAATGCATAATTCCTACTAAAATTTCGCCATAGCTCATCTACTTTCTTTACTTATCCACACACATCCTTTCTCATCAATTTCATTCCTATCCTAGCCAAACCACAAGGGTTCTAACCAGCACACATACTAAATCTAATACGTCAATGTTTTCCTCAATCACTTATCAATACACCAATATTCCTCAAAATAGCATTACTAATTAACATACACCATTCTTTTGGCTCTAGGCCTACAAATCCACACATTTACTTGCTAGTACTCAAATTTCCACAATTACAACACCACTGCAACAATTTTGGTTCTTTAAATATTTTACCCTTTCCCATTACCCTAATGCAATAGAATTTACATAAGAAGGAGCTCTTACCTTGAGCTTTTGATTCCTTCTAATCTTTTCCATTTCTTCTTCTCTCTTTTTTTGCACAAATCGACCACATGGGGAATGGAGTTGCCAAACTCCATTCCCATCACCCAAAGCACATCAAACAAGTATAATTAACACACTAACCCTTAGATTTATGCTAGTTCATTGAAGTGTTCAAAATACAAATTTCTAGGGTTTTACCTTTGGAGTGCTTTAGGAGGGGTTTTAGCCCTTGGTTCAAGAAGAAGAATCCACACCATTGTTAGGTGAAGTTGATGCTCAAAGAAGAGAGAAAAACAAGGCATTACAAAGGGGCTAAAAATCGGTTTCCAAGAAGAGTGGAGGAAACTTGAATCTTTGTAGAGATTTTACCTTGTTGGAAAGAGGAGACTCCAAGCTTCACAATGGTGTGCTTTTCTCTTCAATGGGGAAAACCCAGGAGATGAAACTCATCCTTTTCGAATTTGAAAAGATAGGAATGTAGAGGAGGATGAGGGGAGTTCAAATATGTGTTTATTTTTCATTTGGAGCTCACATGGAGGTAGAGCAAGAGGAGAGATGAAGAGGGCTGCCATGGAAGCTGTTTGGAGAGCTCCAAAAATCGCCCAAATCAGAGAGAGAGGAGGGAGGAGCCGATGGAGAAGGAAGGAGGGGAGGAGAGAGAAGAGAGAAATGAGGGGAGAGAGAAAAGGTAAGTTACTTTACCTTTTATTCGTCTTTTGCTTTTTGACTCATTATTATTTAGCTAGTGTGTGTGTGTGAGAGGGGGTTTATTTACCTGTTAGAAACCGGCCTCACTGTATTACTAGCTGGAGCGTTTTTCGTCTTCTACAGAAAACGCTCGTTCTTTACCGGTTGTTGAGACTATTCATAACCGGGCCGTTTTCTGGAATTTTCTCGTTTCTTTATTTTCATTGGTTATTAAGCTTCCATAAAGCTTAACAATTATTATTCAATGATTTATAATTTTTACGGGTCTGTTTGACCACTTAAAGTCACGTTTTCGAGTTTCCTCGAAAAACGTGCGCTAAAGCTCTTTTAGCGTTTTAATACATTTCTTGGTTCCGTTTTCTTCGGGAATCATTACGTATACTACTTAGGTATGAATAAACCTTAGGAATACTTACGATACTATAACCGAGGTCTCGTACCTCCTATGGTTATTTAACGCTCGTTTAGCGTTTTCCGCTTTCTAAGCGTTTTTCCCATTTCTTTGGATTTATTTCTTTACCAAAATTACTTAGGCACTATTAGGACTTTAAATACTAATTAGAATAATATAATCACCATATTTAAGTTCGGGGTATTTCAGTTCCAACTCTACCGGAAGAGACAACCTTTTCAAAAAACCAACTTGTATGGAGACATTCCCAAAGACGTCTTATAAGCTGTCCGGTACGCCCACAAGGCATCATCCAATTTCATAGACCAATCCTTATGGGATGAACTAAAAGATTTCTGTAGAATCCACTAATCTCTCTGTTAGTAACCACAGCTTGCCCATTGGTCTGTGGATGATAAGGTAAAGATACCTTATGTCTCACCCCGTACTTCTGCAATAAAGTCTCAAACTGTTTGTTACAGAAGTGAGACCCTCCATCACTTATGATTGCCCGGGGTACACCAAATATGGAAAAGATGTTCTTCTTCAAAAATTGGTGTACAACCTTTGCAACATTGGTAGGTGTAGCCACTGCTTCAGACCACTTAGTCACATAATCCATAACTACCAAGATGTAAAGATTCGAATGTGAAGAAGGAAACGGCCCCATGAAGTCCATTCCCCATAAATCAAATGGCTCAATCTCCAAGATGAAATTCAAGGGCATCTCATACTTTCGTGAAAGGTTACCTTGGCGTTGACAGTTGCCACATATGGAAACAAATGTATGAAAATCTTTATGCAGCGTCTTCCAAAGAACCCGACCTCCAAAACCTTAGCTGCTGTCTTGGCGGGCCCAAAATGTCCTCCAACTTTCTTGAATGGAAATGGACAAGGATTTCACGTGTCTCAGTCTCCGGGACACACCGTCGAATAATCCCATCACCACAAACCTTGAACAAAAATGGATCATCCCACTGGTAATGCTTAATAGTAGAAAATAATTTCTTCCCCTACTGATAAGTCATCTCTCGTGGCAAAATCTGCTTAGCAAGGAAATTCGCGATATCGGCATACCAAGGATCCTTCTTAAATACAACTACATACACCAGCTCATGTGGGAAGTATTCATTGATTGGTATACCATTATCAGGACACTGCATCCGTGATAAATGATCAGTAACTCCGTTATGCACTTCGGGCTTGTCCTTCACCTCAATATCAATCTCCTGAAGGAGTAATATCTATCAGATCACCTGGGCTTAGCATCAGCTTTTTCGAACAAATACCTCAAGACAGAATGGTCGGTATGGACTATGACTTTGCTCCCAATGATGTATGGTCTGAACTTATCACAAGCAAAAACAATGGCCAACAACTCCTTCTCTGTCGTGGCATAATTTCTCTGGGCATCATTAAGCGTCTTGCTGGCGTAGTAGATAACCCGTAACACCTTCTCATGCCTTTGACCCAGAACTGCTCCCATAGCAAAATCACTCGCATCACTCATGATTTCGAAAGGGAAGGACCAATCAGGAGCAACAACAATGAGAGCAGTCACCAACTTCGCCTTTATCGTATTGAAGGCATTAAGACACTCATGTATAAACTCAAACTTTGCGTCTTTCACTAACAGATCACACAACGACTTAGAGATCTTCGAAAAATCTTTGATGAATCGTCTGTAGAAACCTGCATGACCAAGGAAACTCCGGACATCTTTCACAGAGGCTGGCGGTGGCAACTTCTCAATGACTTCAACTTTGGCTTTATCCATCTCAATACCCTTGCTTGATACCTTATGTCCCATCACAATGCCTTCTTGCACCATGAAGTGACACTTCTCCCAGTTCAGAACTAAATGAGTATCTCTGCATCTAGTTAGAATTTGATCTAAATTGTCCAAACAAGAATCAAAAGTTAGTCCAAAAACAAAAAAAAAATCATCCATAAATACCTCAATGCATTTCTCAAGATAATCAGAAAATATAGCAGTCATGCATCGCTGGAAGGTAGTTGGCGCATTGCATAATCCAAAAGGCATGCGTCGGTAAGCATATGTTCCATAGGGGCATATAAATGTGGTCTTCTCCAGGTCCTCTACAACAATTGGAATATGAAAATAACCAGAATATCCATCCAAGAAACAATAATATTTATGCCCTGAAATACACACTCTATGCTATATAATAGTTCTTTGAGGAACTAATTCACCTTTATCATTGGGAACTACAGTAAATCCCCCTTTCTTGAGCACTACCTATGTAGCTATTACCTATTCACTATCAGAAATAGCATAGATAATACCTGCATCCAGAAGCTTGATTACCTCTTTCTTCACTACTTCCTTCATGTTTGGGTTCAAATGCCGTTGAGTTGAACCATTGGCTTGCAATTTTCCTCTAAGTGAATGCGGTGGGTGCAGAAGTTGCCTCATATCCCCTTGATATCAGCAATAGACCATCCAATCGCATCCTTGTTCTTTCTGAGTACCTGTAAAAGTTGCTCCTCTTGTGTATTTGTTAGATTTGCAGAGATAATAACAGGTAAACTAGAGGGCTCAACTAAAAAGACATATTTCAAATGACTCGGAAGAGGTTTCGGCTCTAAGGTAGGTGGTGCTTTGATAGAAGGAATCAACTCCTTAGGTTCTCGTTCTAATCTCTCCTTCTCCACATTAGCACCCTTACGAAATGGCCTGCCTGCTGAAAGATGGAATGCAACCTCAGCAATTTCTGGATCCTCATGAGCTCCATCGAAGAATTGATTAAACACTTCTCTAATTCATCCAATTCAGCTGAACCAAAAATATATTCCTGCATCAAAGAATCAATAGAGTCCAAACTAAAACAGGCATGCACGTTAGAAGGATGTTTAGTAACCTTGGACATATCAAAAACCAGCTGCTCATCATGCATTCTTAAAATAATCTTACCACCCTCAACATCAATGAGGGTTCAAGCTGTTCGCATGAAAGGACGCCCAAGAATTAATGGCACTTCCTTGTCTTCCTTAATATCTAGAATCACAAAATCAGCAAGAAAAACAAAAGTACCAACAGAAATAACCAATTCTCTTACCACACCCTTCAGGAAAATAATGGATCTATCTTCCAAGTATAGAGTAATACGAGTGGGCTCATACTCCCCTAATCCAAGCTTAAGATACATGGGCAAATGCATCAAATTAATGCTAGCTCCCAAATCACATAGACCCTTACCACAGAAACTCTTTCTGTCAACTGCACCGTCTCCTTCTCAACTAATGACCTTCTATTTGAAAGGATGTCCTTCAAGAACTTCGCATAGATAGGCATCTGCTTCAAAGCATCTGAAAAAGGAATATTAATTGTTAGTTTTTAAAAATGCTTAGAAACTTACCAAACTGCTCGTCAAGGTCCCTCTTTTTCAACCGATTTGGAAACGACACTGGAAGCTCAGGGACTGCCCGTCATGATGATCGAGAAGACTGGACAGCATCGCCGGTCAGCTCACCTTTTTCTGTGCATTATTGCCAACTAGAGCACTTTCTGACACCGGCCCCTCAATAATCTCTACCTCTTGATCAGCAACCTTGTCCTTTTCAGGTTCAGCTGTAGTGTTTTCAGCTTCAGGAATCGAAGGATCAAGCTGCCTACCACTCCTCAACGTCACTGCTTTAGCATACTCACAAGGATTCTTCTCTGGCTGGCTAGGTAGAGCCCCCACGGGTCTATCAGAAAACCTCTCATTCAATTGCGCAATCTGAGTCTCAAGGTGTTTGTTGAAAGCTTTCTGCTCCAACATGAATGTCTTCTGCTCATGATTTGTGTTCTCTTGCTGTTCAAGTTTTCTATTGGTCGACAAGATAAACTTCCGCATCATATCCTCCAAACACGAACTAACACCAGCTTGCTGATTCAGTTTCTGCCGATTCTGCATTTGCTGATTTTGATGAGGTCTCTGAAAATGCTGATTGTTCTGCTGTGGCGGCATCTGACTTAGTTATTTCCCTTGAACCTTTGCTGCTGATATCCCTGATTATTTTGATTGTTGTAAAAGTTCCCTTGCCTGTTTCCTAGATAATTTACCTCTTCATTCTGCTGAGAGGTGCATTGACACATGTTGGAACTTCTACCACAATACTCACACTGTGGAAAAGAATCAGACACAACAGCTGCACTTGACTGTGGATTCACCATTGCACACATCTTCTCAAATTGCATAGACATGCTGTCCATCCTAGCAGCTAAGAGAGTGTTTGAATCTACCTCACAGATTCCAGTAGTCTTCTTTGGAAGGACCTCAGTAGCAGCCCTAGCACCTCCCCACTGATTATCTGAGTTGGTCAATGTCTCAAGCAGCTCTTTCATCCTAGTAATTGGGAGCTCCATGAGACTACCTCCTGCACAAGTATCTACCAAAAGACGGCTCTGGGGATCTAAATCTTTGTAGAAAGATTGCAGCACAACTTCCTCTCCCAGACCATGGTGTGGTACTCTTCGAACAATCCCTTGAATCTCTCCCAAGCCTCTAAAGAGTCTCCCCACTATATTGCTTGAAATTTGTGATCTCACCTCTCATGGTCAGCATGCGAGATGGTGGGAAGTACTTTGCCAAGAATGTGTTGGCGAGCTCAGCCCAAGAAGTGATGCTGTTAGGAGCCAATGAATTCAACCACTCTACAGCTCTGTCCCTAGAGGAAAAGGGAAACAAAGTCAGCCTTGCTACCTCCTGAGATGCCTGGGTCGAACACGCTCCAACCAACCATAGAAAGGATGTGAGATGAACATTTGGATCTTCTGTAACTATCCCACTGAACTGTGGTGCATTCAAGACCATTGTGATGTAGTGTGTCTTGAATTGCCATTCTACCCCCGCCGGTAGTGCAGGAATCACAATGGGTGATGTGAGTCCCTCCACATTCGGACGGGTGTAGTCATTCATCCTTCTCTCCTGGTTGTTACCGTTATCCCCCATAGTACACTTCTCTTCTGGAACAAATGTATCAACCGACGAATCCTTGATAAACACTTCAGGTTCAACTGTAGAATCCAGAACTAATCCGTGACGAATTCTTCTAGCAAGTCGCTCTATCTCAGGTTCAAGCTCAAATTCAGGATTGCCTGTAGAACGAGTCACAGGCATACACTTAAATTAGATCAATAGAAAACAAGATAAAATAACCTTAAACAAAGTAAACTTAATTAAATAAAAGTAAAGAAAAACAAGGAGGAATATTAAAGATTAAACACCCAAAAATTCAACTAGTGAAATAAAAATTTCAGAAATCAAAAACAAATTAAACCTAGACAAATTCTAAGCCCAAAAAATAAAATAACTATAAAAATCAGAAATAAACAAATTACTAAAAGAATCAACAAAATAAATAAACAAAATAGAACAAAAATAAAAGAAAAGAAAAAGAAAATATAAGTTAAACTAAATAACCGTGCCTCCCCGGCAACGGCGCCAAAAACTTGTTGGGGTTATAACCTAATTTGGCAAGTGTACCGGTCTTTATAACAAGTTTCCCTAGAAAGTATTCCCTAGGTTATCGAACCAAGGAGGTAGTGTCTAGTCTAATCTCTAATTTACCTAACTATTGAATTAATGAAATCAGAAAACAGGAAATTGGGGGGTTTAATTGATGAAATTATATTTCTAAAGATAAAATAAACAATAACAAAAACAATAACAATAACTGCAGAAAAGAAAGTTTGTTTTCTTGATAATTTTGGGAGAAATCCCGGTTTACTACTCCTCCTAATTCTTGGTTCCCTTCTCAATGTGTTTACCAGATTCTAGATTAAAATCCTAGATCAGATTATTTCACGTTCGGTCTCCCGCTCGGCGAAATCTAATTAGCAATTACCAAACCCTAACTCTCGTTATGAATTTCCTAATTACTAACAGCTTTAAGTACGACCTAGTTAGATAATCAGCTAATATTTTAGAGGAATTGCCGTCTCCAAATTAACTGGTTTTGTTCCTGTAGTCTATTGAATGTCGCAGTTCTCACTTGTAAGCAAACAAACTAGTAATCTCTAATAATTGGCAGACTATCCGAGAATTAATATAAACAAAGAACAAAACTTTAATCAGATTAAAACTGGTAAAACCACAAAGATATTGGAACTTCGAATTCGGATTACATAGCAAACCGGAATTAAAAGTACTACTCAGCCATAGTCTTGTTAACGATAAACAAATATATAGAAAATAGTATTAGAGAGATAGAACAAGAAGAAACTTTAGTTTGAACTCTGTGGTGAAGTGTCTGTGTTGAATCTCCAATCTGCTCTGCTCAAACTCCCAGTCAAAATCTCCAAAATCTGCTAACACTCTCTCTCTGATGTTAAGAATGTCACGTAGAATCAAAACTTCGGTCTAAAACTCCTGACCCTCTTCTTTTATTATACGGCGACCCTTAAAGATAAAATAAAAGAAATCTTTTATTTTAGTGACGATGATCTCAGGCCCTCCGCTAATATTGGTCTGGGTTTGCAAACAAGTACGCAAACCTGGACCACCTCTTAAACTAGGCAGATTTTTTCTCTGAAGGATGGTCCGGGTTTACATATGTAAACCCGGACCATGTCTAAAAATAGGCAGAAAGGTCCTCGCTGGATTGGTCCGGGTTTACAAACTGGGACGCAAACCCGGACCAACATAAAAACACAACAATATGTAGACTAAACTCAACATTTGACTCTGGTTTGATTTCCATTTGTTGACTCAAACTCTAAAGTCTTTGTTTAAGCATCTTCTTGAGCATTTTACCCTGAAAACATACCAAATCAATCATAGGAGACAAATATAACAATAAAGTGTAAATAAAACAATAAGGAGGGAATTTAAAGTCATAACGTAGATAATTAAGCATAAATTAGCCTCGTAAACTTAGGCAAATTCCCGACTTATCATGTAACCCAGTACAAACCCACACATAATCTCTGGTATGATCAGATAAGCACTGTCCTTAGGAAACAAATCTCATAGTCAATTAAAGGTTCTTAGAACCCTTCATCTTCCTTTCTAGTTCATTTTAGGTCAAACTGGGTGGCGACTCTAGTCAATTCCGCCTTTAGGGCATAAGTCCACGTGGAGCCCATTGAGAGCGGGTGTAGTGTTCACTAACACTCCCCATCAAGCTTTATGGGAAAGACGGACGATGAAGTAGGTATTTGAGGGATGCTAAGGTGACGGGTTTTCACCTTCACGGAATGGAAAATTTTAGGATCTAGGCTATTTAGTTAGAGCCATTTTTAGATAGATCCCCCTCATACCAAAAAATCACCCTCCACACTCGCCAGTTGATACATTTGTTCCAGAAGAGGAGTTAACTGTGGGGGATAACGGTAACAACCAAGAGAGAAGGATGAATGACTACACCCGTCCGAATGTGAAGGGACTCACATCACCTATAGTGATCCCAGCACTATCGGTGGGGGTAGAGTGGCAGTTCAAGATGCACTAAATTACGATGGTCTTGAATGCACCACAGTTTAGTGGGACAATTACAGAAGATCTGAATGTTCATCTCACATCCTTTCTATGATTGGTTGGAGCATGTTCTTCCCTGAGGGATAGAGCTGCAGAGTGGTTAAATTCCTTGGCTCCTAACAACATTAATTCTTGGAATGAGCTCGCCAACACGTTCTTAGAAAAGTACTTCCCACCATTTCGCATGCTGTCCATGAGAGGTGAGATCACAAATTTTAAGCAGTATAGTGGTAAGACTCTTTCCGAGGCTTGGGAGAGATTCAAATGTATTGTTTGGCGAGTACCACATCATGAACTGGGTGAGGAAGTTGTGTTGCAATCCTTCTACAAGGATTTAGATCCCTAGAGCTGACTTTCGGTAGACACTTGTGCAAGAGGAGGTCTCATGGAGCTTTCAATTACTAGGATGAAAGAGCTACTCGAAACATTGACAAATTTGGCTAACCAATAGGGAGGTGTCAGGGCTGCTACTGAGGTCTACCCAAAGAAGAATACTGGAATTTATGAGGTGGATTCAAATACCCTTCTAGCTGCTAAGATGGATAGAATGTCTAAGTAGTTTGAGAAGATGTGCACATTGATTAATACGAAGTCAAGTGCAGCTGTTGTTTCTTGAAACTCAGATGACCCAGATTAATGAGAAACTTTCTGATAGACCTGTGAAACTAGCTAGTGCTCCGGATACGTCCTCGACCTGTTGTGGACGTGTCATTGACACGTTAGTATTGATCAAGCGTCTTGATATTTAAGAAGAGGCGCGATAAACATAAACTGGAACCTCTTATTCGATTGAGAATTTACACTCTAGAAATTCACTCAATCTCCCTCCGCCCAACCTATGGACTCCACGACAGTTCAGGACTTATCACCAAAGTACTCTACCCTTCTTGACAGTAGGCGTACGGTTCCCCAACCGTTCCCTGACTAGTCAATCTACTAAATACCTACAGTATTAAGTTGATTACCTAGCTTGACTTAGTCAGATACACAATGTATGACTCACCCTTACACTTGTTGGTCATCTTTTCACTTGTGTATTCATGTATCTATTCAATGCGGCTTCACATTAAATATATATACATAAGCTTGTTAGCTTATAATGACCAGTATATTGTGAGCTATACTTTAGGATCCATTTGCCACTTGTTCCCAACAGAATAGCTCTGCACAATAAAGGCTGATCTCCAACTTGATTGTAGGCACAGTCATGACACGTGTTGCTCACTGGTTGGACACGTTGGAGGCAAGAGCTCAAGTGGTCGGTACCACTTGTGATGTCTACTTGTCTGGTCTGATGGCTTCATAAATTACGGGTAATTAATGCCTCTTTATAGTTCAGTTCTTGTCTTGTTATCTTGTTCATAATTGTTCTATCTTCAGCAAGACTTTGTCGAGAACTTTACCAACTTCTATGTGGATGTGTGTGTTGTTGGTTCACTTGTTCTCGATTGATATATCTTGTCTTTTGATCATGTCTGATGCTGAGAGTCGTTATTGTGTTGTACTGGAGTTCCGTGTGTACTATGAGTTCTGCTGGAGCTCTGCAGACAGGTGCCCTTCTGGTTGGGCCCTAGTCACGAACAGAGTGTGCTTGCAATCTTGCGTGCTAAGCCACCCTTTCACTTGTTTACCTGAACTTCATACTCAGACAAACAGGTCAGATAAACAACACTGGTTTGCTATCATCAAAACCTAAGGAACTTGACTTAATAATTTTCCCCCTTTTGATGATGGAAACCAATACAATTTTAAGCGTTTAAGTATGAATGTCGCATATGTTATGAACGATCCATGTTAACTCCAGAAAAGAGAATTCCCCCTGAGAAGGATTTCTTCTAAGTTTGTTAAGATTAATGAAGAGACAACAAACTTTTACCAGACCATAAGGTACTAGAATTTTCATTAAGATTTTCACAAAACATGGAAGAAGTTCATTAACAAGTAAGACATATATTTTCCCCCTTTGCCATGCATCAAAATAGGGAAGCAACTAACGGCTGACACGATTGAAAAGTCTAAATATTTCATAGATTACAAACAGTAAATTGATTGAGACATCTATATGGTGTGGCGTTTGGAAGTGGTGGAAGTGGAAACATCTTAACCATATAATTCATCGGTAGAATCACTATTGATGGTGATGCGAGAGGATTCTGATGTGGTTGAGGCATCCGAAGAAGTGGAGTTCATATAGTAGCTTATGAAAGATTGGCTAGGACTTTCATTTGTGGACCATGTTGTGGAAGAAGTAGAATTAGGATGTATGTAACTGTGGGCGACATACTTCATTGGGTGTTTAGTCAACATGAACTTTCTAATGGTAGAGTAGACCAATTGTTCATTGGAGGTTGTTGAACTATGCGGTTCTTGATCCAAGATGAAAAAGAAGGGAAGGTAAGATGGAATTTGTATGAAGATGAAGAAAAGAGTGGGTGACGGTGAAAGAAGGCAGTGATGAAGGAGGTGACTGGTTATGGATCTTATAAACCGCTTAAAGATAGCTTCATCGATGGATCGGGAAAGTGTAATAAATGAGTCACAGCCGTTTTTATGTAGTCTAGGATGTAGGTTTAGGTGTCAAGTGATAAAGATGGATCAGTGGAATGGTAAGTAAGTGTGAATTGATGTCTCTGATCTTGTTGCTATTTTTAATCAAGAAATAGATAGATGTGTCAATAAAGTCGTTCGCAAAAGAAAGCATGCATTCAGTAATAGTATTTGACACTTTTACATGCATGTGGATATCAAAAGGATACATTGAAACAGATTTATCATAGGAAACATAAGAAAAGAAAACTATCTAATGTTTTTCGCGGTAACTCTCAAGCCTCTAAGAAGCGTAGAACTCTCAGTCTAGATATTTATTGATGTAGTCTATGGATCCTTGAACCATAGCATGAACACTAGGTTCTTCGGATACAACTTGAACAACTATAAGAGTAAGCTTTACATGCTTAAGAATGTCTTGAGCTTGAGTATCCAGACGTATCCTCTACCTATCCTGGACCGGTGAGCGGAGGTCTTGACAAGTGGGTGAGGTTCTGAGTGGGAGTCCTTGCTTCTGGCACGCTTCCAGAGGACAGTGAGCATATCACCTTGAGTCTTGATCCCCATTTTGGATAGCATCTTAGAGCAGATGCAGTCTTGAGCGCTCCGTGAGCACACGGTGAAGTGGTCAGTATCCACTTCGAAAGCTATCAGAGCTTCGGTGACCATTTCGCCGTGCACCAGTCCTTGGTTGACATGACGGCTATCATCAAGAGTAAGGAGGATCATAGCTGGTAGATCCAACTTTTCCTTAGTCCTGAGAGCGTACATGATCCGGACATCATGAGCGTTGACTGTGTGTGTGCTGATTGCATGGTGTGATGTTTTGGGTGAGTATGTTGTGAAGCCCCTGATCAGTGATGGACATATTGACAGTTGGAAAGTTTTTCATGGTAGTACCTTTGTTGAAGAGATGGATCATTTTCCCGCACTTGTGTCCAAGGTCCTTCCAAGTGGTGTCCTTGGGAACGACGAGTCCTTCAGGTTGTAGGTTGAAGTGGCAAGCGATCCAAGACTTATTCACAAATGTGCCTTGGACCTTGGAGATGAGGTAGTCGTTGTCATCTTCACTTTGAAGGGGCCCCTGGCTCCGCATGTGCTCCTTGAGGAGCTCGGTGTTAGGGGTGGCAATTTTTACCCAACCCGATAACCCGACCCATACCCCCTACCCGAAAATAGCGGGTTTGGATCACGATTATTGACCCATTTAATTATTGGGTCGAGTATGGGTTACCTATTAAATTTTTGGGTTGGGTATGGGTTCAAAGTCCTAACCCGTAGTCAACCCGACCCGTTTATTTTATTTGATTAAAAATAATAATAAATAAATAATTAGATAAAAATATAAATATATTACTAAGTAAGTGCTAACCTACTATTAGTATAATACAGATTATGTAGTATCTTTTTGATGAGAGGTTGTTTATTTGATAATACTACTTTATTGTATTTCTTTATAAAGCAAAAACAAGAGTATTCGTTATGTGGATTGTCAAAAGACAGTGTGCTGCTCTCTCCTCCACAGCTCCCACTGTGGTCCTATCTCTTCTGTATTCTAAAGATTTTTGTCTATGTTTTGATTCTATATTCTGAAGGAGAAAATACAGTTATATTTGGCCCAGGCGCGTACACATCACCTTCTTCTGTTAAGTGCTACTGAGCACGACATGTATGTGGAAAAAGAAAAAAGACAGAGGATAATGAAAACTTTGGAATATCTACCATATTGAATGTAAGATTTCATTCATTTGTAACTCCGTTTGAGCAATCATATAAAAAAATTTAATTCCAGGCCTTTTAAATTTTGCATAGCCTAATTATGTTGGGCTAAACGGGTCGGGTATAGGTTTAATCATTTTATATGGGTCGGGTATGGGTTGATAATTTGTAACCCGATTATTATTGGGTCGGGTATGGTCAATACACTTTTAATCGGATCGGGTATGGTGAGCTTCAACCCGACCCATTAACCCGAATTGTCACCCTTACTCGGTGTAGCAAGATACTGGTCGTTGGAAGAAGTCGAGCCATCCTTGGAATTCAATGAGCTCGACGATCTCGTCTAAACCCATCTGCAGCATCCACTCGATGTCCAAAGTCTTTGGTAATACTGGATGCGCCTTGTCGTCCATGTTGGCAGCCTTGATGAGCGTGGGCTGCAACTAATTGAGCCTTGCCTGACGCTTGAGCGACTGGGGAGGTTGCGGTTGAGTGACAGTTGCTTTGGCTTGGAAAATCTCTTCCAGCTCTTTTATTTTTGATGAGGAGGTCATAACTTGTTTTCCTTTGGCCTTTTTTATAGCTTCACGTTCTTCTTGAAGAAGAATGACCGGGGATATCGACTCTGTGTCGCTTGTCCCTTCCTGAGTCGATCGTTCAGGTGTCGGGGATTGCTCGGGGACATTATGGATAGATAGAGATTGCTTTTCTTTTGGAGTCTGGTATCTCTAGACTTTCCTTTTGAGCTTTTTCTTCTTCTATCGTGTCCTTTAGTGACTTCTCTTCACTCTGAACCTCCTGTTCCTCCTCGACCTCATGAGCTATCTTTTCGATAAGCACGACAGGAGCGTCCTCTTCACTATCGCTAGTGAAGTGAAGTTTTCTTGAAGATAGTTCAGGAGAGGATTTGGCTTTTGATTTTTTTTAAGACGTATGGACACACGCGGTGTGTGACTTGTGGAGGCATAGGTGATGCTTTTACTTTTTGGAATTTTAGGCTTAAGTGCGGCTGATTGTTTGGAGGTGATCTTTGTGGTTTTAATGGGTTGATCAGAAGATGCCATTTCAGCGGGTTTTGTGGGAGATGGTGCCGGAAGAATAGTGGGATTAATTGGCGAGCAATGCCTGAAGATTCTGGTGCTATTGCAGGGTTTGTTGGCTGGTTATCGGTGGGTTTTTCTAAGCTGACATCTCTAAGGATGGCCTTCGCAGCTTTCGAGCGTCGAGCATATTTTGGTGCCATTTTTCGGTTGAGAAGATGCTAGATTTTAGTACTCTTCGATCAATACTTCTTAGCGAAACTTTTGTGGGATTTAAGGATTTTGCACTAGTTTCACAGAGGTGATTGAGAAAAGAGGAGATAACTTTGATTTATAGATCCAGAGAGGTTAGGGGGAGCGAAAAGAATGAGTGACGAAAAGAGAACTTCTGTCGCCTTTAATAGAGTATCGGGCAACAGTCAGGCACCGCTCCCTCAGCGCTCGTTGACAGGTTATAACGGTAACTATACAAAACGGTTAGCATTCGTGACCGATGCTTTTGCGGTTTTGGGGATCCCAGCCGTTACACCTCCTAATCTATCCTCACTTTATAAAATAACTGACATATTCATTTCAAGCAGTCATTTGATACACCATTTATGTTTTAAACCATACAAAGACTACTAAACGACATACTTTAAATGTTGCGTACCTGTCGGTGACCGGTCCTGGGGGTTAAAAGACAACCTAGTCTTGGTTAATGAATATCATACCCAGATCATGAATAATCTTATTGAATCTTTCTCTGCTTAATGGTTTGTTGAAGATGTCTGCTAGTTGTTTTTCAGTTGAAATGTATTTCAACCTAACTAGTTCTTTTTCACAACAATCTCTAAGAAATGATGTCTTATATCAATGTGCTTAGTACGAGAATGGTGCACTGGGTTTTTGGATATGGATATAGCACTAGTGTTATCACACATGATAGGCAAAGGCAACATACCCATTTTGACACCATAGTCGCCGATTTGCTGTTTAAGCCATAGGAGTTGTGCACAACAACTTGCAGCGGCTATGTATTCTGATTCAGCTGTTGAAATTGTAACACTTTATTGTTTCTTGGATCCCCATGCAATCAAGCATGAACTAACGAAGAAGGCTGTCCCTGACGTGCTTTTTCTATCGGTTATGGATCCGCCATAGTCTGTAATCTGAATATCCTACAATGTCATAGTTAGTAAACTTAGGGTAAAACCGTCCAAGATCCATGGATCATTTAAGATATCACGGAATTCTTTTCACTGTTGTGAGGTGATTTTCTCTAGGATCAGCTTGGAACCTGGAACATAGACAAACACCATGCATAATTTCAGGTCTACTAGTAGTTAAATATAACAGTGATCCGATCATTTCTTTATACCACCATTGATCGACCGGTTGGTCACCTGTCATTATACCCATTTTAGTGTCAACAGCCATTGGAGTGTCAAATGGCTTGCATGTCTCCATTCCAAATCTTTTTAGTAAATCTTTTACGTACTTTTGTTGAGATATGATTGTTCGTTCATCATTATGTTTGACTTGAAGTCCTAGAAAGAACTTGAATGCCCCTAGATCATTCATCTCAAATTCTTTTTCATCAATGTTTCAAACTTCTTGCAATATTTTTCATCTGAAGCTCCAAAGATTATGTCATCAACATACACATGCACTATCAAAAAGTCTTTTCTATTATTGTACACAAATAGAGTTTTGTCAACTTTGCCTCTCGTGAAGCCATTTTCCAATAGGTAGAAGGATAGACGGTCATACCATGATCTTGGAGCTTGTTTGAGCCCATAGAGAGCTTTGTCAAGCTTAAGGACCATGCTTTTACCTTCCCGTGTTTCAAAGCCTGGAGGTTGTTCTACGTATACCTCTTCTTTGACATATTCATTTAGAAATGCACTTTTGATGTCCAGTTGAAAAAGTTTTATACCCTTGTGTGCAGCAAATGCTTTGAGTAGGCGAATATATTCCATTTTTTCCACATGAGCAAATGTTTCTTGGAATCTATTCCTTCTTGTTGACGGTATCTTGTGCCACCAAACGAGCTTTGTTTCTTACGACCTCTCCTATCTCACTTAGTTTGTTTCTAAAGACCCATTTTGTACCAAGTACTCCTTGATGTGAAGGTCGAGATACAAGATGCCAAACCTTACATCTTTCAAACTGATTCAACTCTTCTTTG
>CM041777.1:50869403-50896754 GCA_023374045.1 Limonium bicolor
GGAAAATTGATTAGATTAATTAATTGGACCTTCAGATGCAAGAAAATTCTCGCGCTTAATCCTTTTATTTGTATGGCATTAGTTCGTGATTCGGCCTAATGTGTTACGGTAGAAGAGCTCAATTTGACTAGGATTTAGTCTTAAAGAGAAAAAGAATTTGCCAATCCAAGTCTCAATTAACGGTGATAATTATACAGTCTAGCTAGCAAAGAATTCCCCTGAACCCAAGGTTCCGCTTCATTCATCTCTTTACACAATTTATTTAATTTCCTCGCTTGCTACTTTTAGTTTTTAAACCAAAACAAACGACAACCCTTTAATTTTTATTTTCTAGGATTAGATTTAATACTAAGTCCCCGTGGATTCGACCCCGGTAGCTTCTAGTTCACTATACTCTTTGACCGGGATTTATTTTGCAACCCGTGGGCATTTTTAGATTTATAGATTTTCTAGGATAATTTTCTTAGTTATTTCTATTTGTCTCAATTTTCCCGTTTGCAAATTGGCGCCGTTGCCGGGGACTTGACTTTTGTCTAGTCCTTGACTTTGGTTGTCATTTGTTTTGTTTTATTTTCTTTTTTTATTTTATTCTAATTTATTTTTAGTTGTCTTTAGCAATTTCAGTATTTTTGTTAATTTATTTCTTTTCTTGTTTTAATTTATTTATAACTTTATTTTGTGTTTGTTTTTTTTATTTATTCTATTGTTTTAGTAGTTTACTTTATTTCAGTTTTTTTTAGTTCTTTGTTTTGTTTTGTTTTTATTATATTTTCATTTATTTTAGTTTTTGTTTTCTTTAGTTTATTTGTTTTCATTATTTCGTTTTTTATTGTTCTTTCTTTACTTTATTTACTTCTAATTCCTCTTTGTGTTTCTTTTTGCTATTGCAGGTACCTAGTGGATGCGGAGAACGCGTTCCTTTGGTCCTCCTGAAGCAAATTTGATCCTGAGATTGAAAGGACTTTCCTCAGGCTCTGAGAGCGAGAAGGCAGCTAGATTTCGACATGGCTGATAATATTCCTCAAATCGAAAATGGCCAGAATAATGCTACGATGGGTACAATTAATAGACCGCCTGCTACTCCGAGAGGGAGCCCTGTTGTTCTGCCACAGTTGACCGCTGAGTTGCTTGCTGAGTGGCAAAAGCTGAAGCCCTCACATCAATACTGCTGTGCGCAATCATCCAGCTGGGTGTTTCTCTGGAGCAGACCCTGCAGATGCGTTAGACCATGTGCACCGATTCTTGGTTCATCTGGACACTCTGGGTCTAGTTCCTGGTTTGGAGGAGTATGCAAGATTATGCTTATTTTCGAACAGCCTTTCAGGAGAGGCATCAAATGGTATCATCGCTTGCCTCCAGGCATTATCACTTCTTGGGATCAGATGACAGAGAAATTTTATGAGAAGTACTTGCCTATCTCAAGGACTCGTCAGTTGATTGCTGGGTTGATGACTTTCAAGCAGTCAGGTTCTGAGACAGTTGTGAAGCTTGGGATCGCTTCAAGGAGCTTCTGACAGTGCCCTCACCATGGACAGACACTACCTCTCTAGCACTTGGTTTCTTTCATGGGCTTAGAGATGAGAATAAGGGTGAGGTGCGCTCGGCCTTGGGTGGTAACCTGTTAGCTAAGAATGGTGAAGAGTTTATGGCTGCTATGGAGTCATACTGTGAGGAGCTTAGACAGTGGAGCTCCAGTGGTGGTAGAGTTTATTCTGTGGGTTCTAGTTCGTCCAGAGCTGTAGACCCTATTCTAGAGCAGATGGCTGCTAAGCAGGCTCAGACCGAGACTACCATGAGCCACATGTTGAAGATGTTGGAGCAACTCACGATGGGTAAAGCTCCTGCTCATTCTGTGAAGCAGGTATCTTCTAGCTCCAATGATTTATGTTGTTGTCAGTGTGGTGGGCCACATGAATTTGAATCATGCCCAGAGATAGCTGAGATGCGTAGAAATGAAGAAGCAAATGTTGTGGGTCAATCTTTCAATAGGCAGCCTTGGGTTCAGAATCAGCATCCGAACTTAAGGTATGGTAACCCCAATAATGCCTTGAACTCATATCAGATGAGGCCTCAGCAGCCTACTCAGGGAGTGCCTCCTGGTTTTTCTCGGCCCTCCTACAATCAGAATCAGCAATCTCAGTTCCAACAATCAGGCCCTCCCTCTTCTTCAAATACTTCCAATCTTGCAGATTTGTTGGCTAAGTTGGAAGCAAGCAGCAGAGTCAGTATGAGCAGCAGATGATTACTAATCAGACTCTGACTGCTGGTCAGCAGAAGCTTGAGCAGCACATGGAACAACTGACTAAGTTGTTATTGAATCAAAGGACTCCTGGTTCATTACCTTCTCAAACGGATCCCAATCCAAAGGAGCAGATGAAGGTAGTGACCGTCCTAGATGTTGATGAAGCAGAGGTTTGTCAGGGAGTTAGTCTTCGAAGTGGGAAGCAGTTGATAAATAAAGATCAAGTGGCTGAGGACAGAACTGGCGAAGAGACCGGTCTTCTTTCTTCTAGCACTGGTGCACCGTCAGGGCCTCCAGCCCCTCCTGAGGTAGTTGTTGAGGAGACCCAGGCTCCTATCTTTCCCTTCTCATACTTTGATTGCTAAAAATTCCAAGGGTAAGGTGGTTCCTAAGGAACTTCCTTTTCCTAATAGATTGAAAGAAAAGAACTTGATGATCAATTTGGGAAATTTTTGAATGTGTTTTCTAAGCTTACTATCAATATTCCTTTGATTGATGCTATCAAGCAGATGCCTAATTATGCTCGCTTTGTGAAGGATTTGATTTCTAACAAGCGAAAGTTTAAGGAGAGTGAGATCGTTCAGCTGACAGAGACATGCTCTGCAGCCATCCAGCAGAAGCTTCCTCCAAAGTGTGGAGATCCAGGGCAGCCCATCATCCCTTGCACCATTGGAGACATGGACTGTGGTTTTGGACTCTGCGACCTTGGAGCGAGTATAAATTTGATGCCGTATTCAATGTTTAAGAAGCTTCATGCTGGTGAGCTTGTTCCAATTAATTTTAACTTGCAATTAGCTGATCGTTCTTCAATCAAACCTCGTGGTATGGTTGAGAATGTTGTGGTAGGTGTTGGTAACTTCTTCTTCCCTGCTGATTTTGTCATTCTTGATATGGATGAGGATGTTGAAGTACCATTGATTTTGGGTAGACCTTTCCTGCGAACTGCTAAAACTGTCATTGATGTTGACAAGGGAAAGATCACTCTTAAGTTTAATAATGAGGAACTAGTTTTGATATCACTAAGATGATGAGAACAAATGCTTCTTCTCATGCTGTGCTTTCAGTTGATGTTGATTATTCTGATGATTATGATGCTTTTGTTGCTAGAATGCTGATGACTCTTCTTTCTTGCTTGAGAATTCTGATTTGCTAGAGCAGGTTTATGCCACTCAATTGAGGATGATAAGGAGAGCACTGAGGTAGCTACTGTTGTCCAGCAGCTTAACCAGGGTCGATCCTACTTTCGCCCTTATGCTCCTCCTGTGGAGCCACTGGACAGGCCTACTCAGAGGCTCGTTCCTTCAATAGAGAAGCCCCCTACTCTTGAACTCAAAACTCTCCCTTCAAATCTTAAGTATGCTTTCTTGGCAGAGGGTAGCGCCCTGCCTGTTATTATTTCTTCATCTTTGTCTGTTTCGCAGGAAAGCAGACTTCTGGAGGTGTTAAGAAGGCACAAGGGAGCTTTGGGGTGGTTAGTGGCAGACATAAAAGGGATCAATCCAGGGTTCTGCACTCAGAATTTACATGGAAGATAGTGTCAAGCCAGTGAGGCAGCCCCAGAGGAGATTGAATCCAAACTTGAAAGAAGTAGTGAAAGCTGAAGTGCTGAAGCTTTGGATGCAGGTATCATTTACCCCATCTCCGATAGTCGTTGGGTTTCTCCTGTGCAAGTTGTTCCCAAGAAAGGGGGAATAGTTGCAGTGCCCAATGAGAAAGGTGAATTGGTGCCTCAGAGGCAAACCACTGGTTGGAGGATGTGCATCGATTACCGGCGCTTGAATGAAGCCACAAGGAAGGATCACTTCCCGCTACCGTTTATTGATCAAATGTTAGAGCGGTTAGCTGGGCAAGAGTTCTACTGCTTCCTTGATGGGTATAGTGGTTATTTTCAGATTCCCATCGCGCCAGAGGATCAGGAGAAGACCACCTTCACCTGTCCTTATGGTACTTTTGCCTATAGAGGATGCCCTTTGGTCTTTGTAATGCTCCAGCCACATTTCAGCGATGTATGATGGCGATTTTTAATGATTTTATTGAGAAGAGCATAGAAGTTTTCATGGATGACTTTTCTGTGTATGGCCAGAGTTTTGATGTGTGTCTTGATCAGCTGGATCAGATTGGCGATGTGAGGAGACCATTGGTTTTGAATTGGGAGAAGTGCCATTTCATGGTACAGGAAGGTATAGTGCTTGGTCACAGGGTCTCCAAAGATGGTATTCAGTGGACAAGGCTAAGGTGGAGGTCATTGAGAAGTTGCCTCCTCCCACTTCAGTTAAGGGTGTTAGATCTTTTCTGGGTCACGCAGGGTTCTATAGGAGGTTCATCCAGGACTTTTCCAAAATTGCCAAGCCCTTGTCTGATCTTCTGCAGAAAGATGTGAAATTTCAGTTCTCAGAGGAGTGTTTGAAAGCTTTTCAAACTATCAAGGGTAAGCTCATTTCTGCTCCTATTGTGGTTCCTCCTGATTGGTCTCTTCCTTTTGAGATCATGACAGATGCAGTGATTATGCTGTTGGTGCTGCACTCTGTCAGAGGAAGGACAAAATTCTGAGGGTTATCACTTATGCAAGTAAGACTCTATCTGAAGCCAAAAGAATTACACCACTACTGAAAAGGAGCTACTTGCTGTGGTGTTTGCTCTTGATAAGTTCAGGTCCTATTTGCTGGGAAGTAAGGTAATTGCTCATACGATCACTCTGCTTTGAAGTACCTCTTCCAAAAGAATGATTCTAAGCCCAGACTCCTGAGATGGATCTTGCTTCTCCAAGAATTCGACTTGGAAGTTGTTGATAAGCAAGGAAAGCAGAATGGAGTTGCAGATCATCTGTCTAGGCTTGAGACTCCAGATGACGGGGTCCCCATAAATGAATTTTTCCCGATGAGACAGTCTTTGTAATTGGGAAAGTTAAAGAGCCATGGTATGGACCTGGCTAACTATCTTGCCTCTGGTTTGATTCCCATGATCTAAGCTACAACCGGAGGAAGAATTTCTTCTGAAGCCCGTCATTATGTTTGGGAGGACCCCTATCTCTTTAGGGTGTGTGCTGATGGATTGATAAGAAGATGCCTCCCTAATTAAGAAGTTGATAGTGTGATTGAGTTCTGCCATTCTCGAGAGGCGGGTGGTCACCATGGTCCCACTAGGACAGCTGCTAAGGTGTTAGAGTGTGGTTTCTACTGGCCCACTCTACACAAGGATGTCCACCGCTTCTGCTCTCACTGTGATAATTGCCAGAGGATGGGGAACATTTCAAGAAGGCATGAGATGCCTCAAAGGGAATTCTTGAAGTGGAGTTGTTTGATGTTTGGGGTATTGACTTCGCTGGCCCATTTCCTTCTTCTCATGGAAACCACTACATCCTTGTTGCTGTAGATTATGTTTCCAAGTGGGTCGAAGCAATCCCCTGCCCTTCTGCTGACGCTAAAACTGTGGTTAAATTTTGAAGAAGAACATCTTTACAAGATTTGGTGTGCCCAGAGCTATCATCAGTGATGGTGGTTCTCACTTTTGCAACAGGGCCTTTGATTCCTTGATGTCTAAGTATGGGGTGACTCATAAGGTTGCTTTGCCTTATCATCCCCAAACTAATGGTCAAGCAGAAGTGAGTAACCGAGAGCTGAAATGGATTCTTCAAAAGACAGTCAACTCCTCCAGGAAGGATTGGTCTGTCAAACTAGATGATGCTCTGTGGGCTTACAGAACTGCATTCAAGACTCCCATTGGGATGTCTCCTTTTAAGTTGGTGTATGGGAAGTCTTGTCATCTCCCAGTTGAGCTAGAGCATAAAGCTTATTGGGCTTTGAAAGCCCTCAATTTTGATCTGAATGCTGCTGGTGAGAAGCGAAAGTTTCAATTGTCTGAGCTTGAGGAGTTAAGGGAGCAAGCTTATGATAGCTCCAGGATCTACAAGGAGCGTTCGAAGAGGATTCATGACCAGATGATCCTACGGAGAGATTTTAAGGTTGGTGACTTGGTTCTCTTATATAACTCTAGACTCCGTCTCTTCCCTGGAAAGCTCAAGTCCCACTGGGCCGGCCCTTTAAGGTTGTGGGAGTCACTTCCTATGGTGCCTACGAGCTAGAGAACAAGTCTGGAGAGGTCTTCAAGGTGAATGGTGCTCGTCTGAAGAAGTACCTTGGCTCTGCTTTTGCTCAGCCTTCTGCACCTGGAGTATCCTTGATTGAGAGTTCCTCTTCTCCTACTCCTGTTTCTACTGTTGTTTCTGATGTTACTCCAGCACCGAATTCTGAATCTTTGAAGAAGCCGCGCTTGCAATGGCGTTTCCGACTGAAGAAAGCCCTTGCGCTGTGGCGGCCCTCCTTGATGCTATCTTGTGAAGTCTAGCCAGAGACTCTAACTCCGGGCAGCTTGGTGGGAGGCAACCCACCGGTTTGTATCTCTTTTCTTTCTTAGTTTAGTTGTTATTTTTCTTTTCTTTTAAGTTTGTGGTGTGTTCGCTGATGTTATGCTTATTGCAAGAGCCTTGGCTCTTATTTTTCTACTGATGGTTTTGTCTGGTTCCGCTTGAGTTCTTCTGGCTTTGCAGATTATATTTCTCAGCTTGCTTACTTTGTCGCTTAGCTGAACTCAAGTGTGGGGTTGGACTTGCTACACACCCTGAGCGGACTCTGGGGAGTATTCTTACCTTTTCTTCTCTTGCAAATTTTACATGCTCCCTTCTGATCTGCTGTGTGCGATTTTGTTTCCCCCGTTGGATTGCTTGCGCAATTTTAATTCTTCCTAAGCAATGAGGACATTGCTTCACTCTAAGTGTGGGGTGGGGTAAGCTCCTTCGCCGCTTGTTTTTTTGTGCGTCTCTAAGCTCTTTTCTCTTGCATTTGTTAAAGTCTTGCTGTGATTGCTCAACTTGGAAGGAAGCCATAGAGGAAGTTTAGTTGGTTAGCTGATCTTGGGGTGCAAAATTTTGAAATTTTTCTGGTTTTTAATTGCTGAAATGAAGTCTTTGTTTTGTGAAAGCTGAAACAAGTGAGAATATTCTCCATCTGAACCTTGCTTTTAGCTTTGAGCCTTGGAATGAACTGGATTGAAATGGTTGGAAAAGAACAAGGCAAGGTACTCCGCTGATCCTAAGCATGCTAATTTTAATTCTGATCCAAATCAGGCCTCGTCCACTTGGTTATTAAGTCCTTTGGGGTGCTTTATCACCTAGCTACCTAAGGTCCTTGTGTCTGGGATAGTTGACCCAAAGCCGCTACATGGGTGGAGAGAAAAGTCTGTGGTGAAAGAAATTGAAAGCGCTTTAATTGAAATATTATGCAAATGCTAGCTGAATACAGATTTTCTCTTATGGATCAAGAGTATGTGGCATTGAAAGGTATGATGGAATATGATCTTACTTCATGCCCCTTGTCGTTTCTATGGTTTGTGAAGGAAAAAGGTGGATTGGCTCAAGGTTAAAGGCAAATCTTATGGTTTGTTTCTCATTTGTTAGCTCCGAATGACTTCATGTTTTTGGAAAGAATAAATTGTTTTGAATAGTTTGAATTGCCCCCTTGATTGGTAAAGCTAGCAATTCCTTTCTTCTGTGCTCTTCCTTTCCTGTTGAGTTCCATTAGCGGTTTACTTGTGCTTGAGAGTTTTGCTTGGGGACAAGCAAAAGGCTAAGTGTGGGGTGATTTGATAAGTGTGAAATTGATATGATTTTATAGGTGCTAAATTCTTATTTATGCAACCTTTTTATGTGCTTTTTCACACTTATCCTATGCTTTTCATGACTCTTACTTTGGGCAAGAACTGATGCTAATTTATATGTTTAAAGCAGGAAATGATGTAAAATGCATAGATCTCCTCACAAGCTTTCCAACGCCACAAACGGGGAACAAATCGGAGTTCGAACGAAGAATCTGGATTCTGTCAAAGTTGCTTCCGTTTTAATATATGATTCTGGATACGATTGCAAGAAAATAAAAAGACATGGACACATGTGCTATTAAATGAAGATTGGGGGCTGGAAAAAGATTTTTTTAAAAAAAGAATGAAGTCTGCACGTTGCAGACCGGCGCGCAGTGAAAAAAAAAAGAAAAAGAAAAAAAAAGAAAAAAAGAAAGAGAAGGCGTAGAGGAGCAAAGTAATAAAAAAAGGAAAAAAAGAAAGGGAGTTGAGAAGAGGGGGAGCGCAGAGTGTACAGGAAAAAAAAAGAGAATGAAAGAAAAATAAACAAAGAAAGAAAAGCAGAGGAGAGAAGGAAAGAAAGGAAAAACAAATAATAAAGAAGGAAGGGGGAGGCGGTCAGACGGAAGAGACAGACAAAGGAGAAAGAAAATAAAAAAAGAAATAAAAGGAAGGAAGGAAAAGACAGACGCGAATAACACGGAGGACAGAAATAAAGGATTGAGACAGAGAGGGAGGGAGACGGACCGCAAAAATTAGACAGAGGAGAACGACAGGAAAAAAAACTCACACATTCGCAGACGGACGCCCGCGTCTCTCTTCATCCTGTTCGCTGCTGTGATTATTTTCAACACCGGAGAGAGATTTCTGCTCCAGTTTCCCAGTTTGTTCAACCTTTTATCTGGCGAATTTCAAAACCAATACAGAGATGATTTCTACTATCTTTTCTTGTATTTGTTTTAATATTATGTCTGGCTAAGGGATTAAATCTTGGGTGATGGGGAATTCGTAGTTAGACTGTTATTATGATTATTTTACCGGTTGATTGAGATATTTATTTGGATTGTTCAGGTTGTTGTTTTTATTTACGCTTTTAATAAAAGCTGCAGATTTTTATTATTAGCTTTACGAATTTCTGTCAGGATCTGACCGGTGAGTGATAGAAAGGTCATAGCAACCTGTTAATCTGTGGAAAAATTGATTAGATTAATTAATTTGACCTTCAGATGCAAGAAAAATTCTCGCGCTTAATCCTTTTATTTGTATGACATTAGTTCGTGATTCGGCCTAATGTGTTACGGATAGAAGAGCTCAATTTGACTAGGATTTAGTCTTAAAGAGATAAAAAGAATTTTGCCAATCCAAGTCTCAATTGACCGGTGATAAATTATACAGTCTAGCTAGCAAAGAATTCCCCTGAACCCAAGGTTCCGCTTTATTCATCTCTTTACACAATTTAATTTAATTTCCTCGCTTGCTACTTTTAGTTTAAAAACCAAAACAAACGACAACCCTCTTAATTTGTTATTTTCTAGGATTAGATTTAATTACTAAGTCCCCGTGGATTCGACCCCGGTAGCTTCTAGTTCACTATACTCTTTGACCGGGAATTATTTTGCAACCCGTGGGCATTTTTAGATTTATAGATTTTCTTGGGTAATTTTCTTAGTTATTTCTATTTGTCTCCAATTTTCCCGTTTGCAGCCCCTTCCCCTTCTGGGAATCAGTATGTCCTTGCCCCGAGGATGGCTGATATGTAGCTTTCGGGCCCTCAGTGGTAGCAGTGGCCTTACCCTTCCATTGCCCTCTAGGCCTATAGTTTCTGCCATCGGGGTTGCTGTAGCACTCAAAATCACGGTGCCCCAGCTTCTTGCAGTAGTGACACTGCACATCGTTCCCTTTGCAGTCCTTCCCGGGATGGTCACCCTTGCACCACTTGCAGAAGTAGTGGCGCTCCGGTGCAGAGCCCGTACTGGCTGCTATTACAACACACAATCAATACACACTTCACAACATAGCAGTACACACTTGAATTCGACATTCGAAATTTATTTGTTACCCTTGGGCGGGTGTGAGCGTAAGGGCTTAGCCGCATAGGCGTAAGTGAGCTTCAGCGGCTCCTCCGTGGTAGTGGGCTGGGCTTGGCTTGGCCCTTGCCTTCTTGCTGCTGCTGGCCCTTCTGGGGCTGAGGGTAAGGCTTCCTCTTCTTCCCTCCTTGGTACCCTTGCGAGCCTTGGCCCTCGCTCGAGACCTTGCGCTTATGCACATTCTCCTCGTCCCTTAGACGGACGGTGATCTCCACCTTAGCAGCGGCATGATAGCACTCCTGAGTAACAAGGTGTTAGTCATGCCCCGCAACACATTTACACACTCCATACAACATTACTCATTCACACTTAGACATTATTGGAAATTTACCTGCAAGGTATTGTACTCGGCTAGCCCCATGCCATAGCGTAGGCGGTGGCTCAACCCACTCTAGAATCGGTTTACTAAGACCCGGTTTGAGTAACCAAGGTCGGGTAGAAGATGAACAAGGTCAGTGAAAGCGGTGTAGTAGTCGTCCACCGTCATTTTGTCCCCTTGCTTTAGACTGTCAAGCTCCAGGCGCTTCGCCTCCTGCACATGCACTGGGTAGTACTTGGCCCTTAGCAATGCCGTGTACTGCTCCCATCCAAAATCTGGATCGGCCACCTTCTCGGCTCGTACGAGTTTCCACCAATTTTCTAGCCGAACCCTTCAAATAGAAAGCAGCTAGTCGGACCTTGGCATCAGCAGGAACAGCCAAAGTCTCATAGGCGGTCTCGAGTTCCGAGATGTACGCCTCTAGCTTAGAAGGGTCGGTTTCCCCTTTGAAAGACGGGGGCCTCAAGTCGGCCAACGCTTTCACCCAATTAGTCTCGCGTGGCTGTGGTGGTGGTGGTGGTTCAGGCTGGTCCTGACCAACGGGCGTTTGCTGCCCTTGCTGCACTGCAGCGACTATCTGAGGCACAACTTGTGCTAGGGCGGCCGCTACAGCTTCGGCCATCATTTGAGCGGTGGGGTTGTCCCCCGTGTTACTTGGACCAGGCCCTCCTCGGCCTCGTCCCCGCGGTCGCCCTGCCATCTGAACACACATGAGAGCACATTAGTATTGTGCTTACAAACTTATCGTACCACATGTTTATAACGTCCTTTGGACGACAAGGTTTAAGTTCCTAACTCGGTATATTCCTAGGCTTGGTTGTCGGTCATCAGAGCGATACTTCGCTCTGATACCACTTTTTGTAACACCCCATCCAAAACCTTAACACTTAATCAATAATCGCAGCGGAAATCATTACTTAAACATATACCAAAAGGGCGGTGTTACACGCCATTAGCCACCCACGTGGCTAACAAGGCTGTTACATAATATGTATCGGTCTAATCACACGAATCCCGAGCACACTTACAACCTTCCAAAAATGACCATCCAAAAAGAATTACAATATACCGAGTGTAACTGTTCAAAATCACTAACCAACTTTACATCCACCAAAAATAAACGACCTCGAGTGTACAAACACTACTCGGGTTCAACATCCAAAAATAACAAATTATCAACATCCTAGGATCTAAAGCCATTCTGCTTCCTCGATCCTCATCCTGCAAATAAACATGGCCCCCAAAGGGGGTCAGCAACCTTTTGCTGGCATGGTTAACGTGCAGCCCGCTGACTACCGGGATACACGCAACTATTTGTCATTATTACATGGAGTTGATTTTATCATACAACATGCATATATATAACAGGAATTATTGCAGAACAATAACAACACATACATAGTGAAAACAGTTCACTTTAAGTAACAACCAACATGGTTAGTCAACTTGTAAGCCTAGAGGATGTCTTCATCCTCATGTTAAGCTTAACACATATAACAATACTGTTTTGTTAGTCGGATGAGTAACTTTAACTTGAAAGATGAGACGAGCGTAGTGACCCGAGCACATCAACACATAATTTCCCCCTAGCCCGAGTGGAAGTCAGGTAGGTAGCTTTGGCTAAGCTATGGGAGGTCGAATTCCCCATAAAAGGAAGACTACCCTAACATAAGGAGAGAGTCGAATCTGATTCAGATGTCGACACCCATACATACACGCGTGACCGGAACGACCGGATTCCTCATTCCCCGGTTAGCACTCGTTAGAGGTCCCACAATGGGAGCTTAACATCATCTCACACAATTAAGTGTTTAAGTCCAGTTAGACATACAAGGGAGATAAGGCATAAATCGGCAACACACAACACAACCATACACACATAGCCGGGTTAGAACGTTCCTCAGGTTGGGAACGTTGTTACCGGATACCGTTCTCTTACGTTTCTAGACTTGGGTTAAATAATGGTTAGCACGCATTCGAGGTTACCGGTATCGGCACGTACACGTCACATTAATAACAAAACTGTAAACTCGTTTCATGATTTAATCTTACAAGGTTGTAAACACACAAAAACACAAGTAGCACACAAGCCGGTGTAAACCGGTAGGCAACGGACTGCAAGAAAACCATACCTTGGTCCTTGCCGCTCTAGGGTTCCTCCGTACGTTGTTCCTAAACATGATTGATAAGTTCGGTTAATTATTTACTTAACTTCAAATTTTACTAAGCATTTTACATGATTACATGACGTGTTTTAAATGCCTAACTTACCCTAGATTAACCTCATTGTACCCCCTAGGGTTAACTACATTTGTCATTTTCTTTTCTCTTTTTTTTTTTTTTTAGGTTTTGGGTCCGTCCGACCCACCGTCCGACCCACCTCTGGGTCGGACCCTTCCAGTAGCCTTCGGGTCCCAAAACTTCCATCATGTCCGACCCATGTCCGACCCACCGTCTGGGTCGGACCATTCCAGAAACATTTGGGTCTGCAACATCTACCATGTCCGACCCATGTCCGACCCACCGTCTGGGTCGGACCATTCCAGAAACATTTGGGTCTGCAATATCTACCATGTCCGACCCATGTCCGACCCACCGTCTGGGTCGGACCATTCCAGAAACATTTCCGACTTTTCTAACGTGCACGTCCGACCCATGTCCGACCCAACCATCTGGGTCGGACCATTCCAGAAACATTTGCGGGTGACCAACAGGGCCCGTCCGACCCAACTGTGGGTCGGACCCCTGGGTCGGACGCCACAAAAATCAGCCCATAATTTGTCAAATCTTTTCCAAACTTCTCCACAAGTCTCCTAAGGTGTTCTTACATCATTAGGCACACTAAAACCTTCATATAACCCCTTCCAAATTCATTTACAAGCTCACTTCCAAATTCCTTAACTATTCTCTCAAACACTTGTAGCTCACTAGTTTGCTCCCACTTAGAATACATTTGAACCATTATATTTCTACACCAAACTTGACATGACCTCCCCATAATTCTTACATGTTCCCACTCATCTTTTAACCCATTAAAACACTTCCACCATCAATTCATCCAAGGCACCAAAACACACTTAAAATTTACCATTTAAACCACAATAGCTCTCAACATTCATAAACCTTAAGACTTGGCTCTTAGGCCCTCAAACAACATTAACTTAAACACTGAATTTCCTCATATTATTAGCAACACCTGCATTTCACTGAGCATTTATGTTTGCACAAACATAAACACAACTTCTTAAAACATCACACAACATAAGGTAAGTCATTTACCTTGGGATTTCTTTCAACTTTTCCTCCTCCTTATTACTTGTTCCACAACTGTTTTCCAATGGGGTTATTTGCTACACCAATGACCATGCCAAGATAATTACAATGAGTATTTAGGGTTCATGAATATTATTCCATTAATCCTAGAATAAATATTTGAACATTATAGGAGGGAATTACCTTCTACTTCAAAATGAAGTTTTTGGTAATGGAATTTGGGCTAGCTCCACACTTCTAAAAGATTGAACAAGCTAAAAAATGAAGAGAAACAATGGTGTTCAACACACATAAAAATCGGTTGCCCTAAAATGGGGGAATGAACAGATTTTTGAGTTGCTTCTTACCTTAGCACAACAAGGAGATGATGGGCTTCAAGAATGTGAAGCTTCTTCTTCAAAATGTGGTATACCCATGGAGATGAAGTATGGAGTTTTGAGATTTTGAAAGGTACAAAATAATCCCCAAGATGAGAGGAGTATTTTGGTGAAAGAATTTCTTGATTTGGAGCTAGAATGAAGAAGTTACAAGAGGAAGAAGTTGGGGTTGCTCTTTGGCTTGTGGAATCGCCATTAGAGGAGCAAAAACAAAGAGAGAGAGCTGGGTGAGGGGAAGAATCGTGAGTGAAGAGAATGAGGAAGAGAGAGAGTGTGAGAGAGGAAATAAAGTAGGTAGTTTATTGTTTTGTATTTTAGTAAATAAGTAGAATTAATAAAGTAGAGAAGGAGAGGGGGAGAGCAAACCGTGAGACACAAGAGAGGGGGAGAAAAATTTAATTTTTATTTTACAATGTGAGAGAGTGGCATTTGGTCATTAGCAGATAACTCCCGTTAGTTCCCAAACTGTCAGTTTTAACAGTCCGGGTCCGGTTTCCGGATTTTTGTTTTATTTATTTTTATGGTCCTAGACCTTGACTAATATTTAATTATAGCCATATGATTGACTATAATTTTTTTTATTAGTCCATTTAAACCCGTTTAAAGTTACATTCCCGGGTTTCTCGAAAAACGTGTTTTAAAGCCCGTTTTGCATTTTTAATCCACTATCTGGATCCGTTTCCTTCGGGAATTTTTTTCCACATGTTCTTAATGACTAAAATAAGCCTTAGAATATAATAATTATATATTTAACTAACATATTAAGGTTTGGGGTATTTCAAGGGAGGTATAAGAGAGAGCAGTGGTCTACAGAAGGAAGGAGAAAAACGAGAGGGGGAGGAGGAAATGAGGGGAGAGAGAAAATAAAGGTACTTTTGTACCTTTTTCTTTTGCTTCACTTTTTACTTTTTTGCTTATTTAGATAACTAGCTAGTCAAGAGTGAGTGGGATGTTTTACTTAATCAAAACCGCCCCCCTATAATAATACTAGTTGGGAGTGTTTTTCGTCTTTTACAGAAAATGCTCGCTAAATTACCCGGTTTTAGCACTATTCACTAACTGGGCCCGTTTTCTGGAATTTTGTCATTTCTTTAATTTTAATGGCTATTAAGATTCCATTAATGTTTAATTATAGTTATTTGATGAACTATAATTTTTACGGGTTCATTTGACCACTTAAAGTCCCATTTTCGGGTTCTCTTGAAAAACGTGCGCTAAAGCTTTATTAGCGTTTTAATACCTTATTTGGATCCGTTTTCTTCGAGAATCATTCCCATATATTATTTAGGCCTTATTAAGCACTAGATATCCTTCCAATACCCTTTTCATGGTTGTATTCCTCCTAGGGTCACTTAATGCTCAATTTAGCGTTTTTTGCTTTTAAAGCATTTTTCTTGTTTCTTTTGGATTTATTATCTTTACCAAAATTACTTAGGAACTATTAGGCCCTCAAGTATTGTATTAGAGTAATTTAATCACCCTAATTAAGTTCGAGGTATTTCACCAGCTCAGCACCACCTTTCCTCAGCAAATTCAATGTGCTTGTTCAAGCTCATTGATTGAATACAATAGTTGCATTCAATTTCTCCCCAAACACAACAACCTTGGACACCCGTAAATCGAGACCTCACTTATTAGTAACAGGAGCATTGTAAAGGTATAAATTCTAAACCTAGCTCTCTTGATCTATAATTTTTTCCCTAAATTTAATGGATCATACACTATTTGCAAGATCATATGTTTGCAACTAGTTAGGAATGATTTGTGGAGTGTAAAACATCCTTGATTGTGCAAGAACAAAAAGAAAGGTTTTCTGAGAACTCGAGTTTGTTGTTAAGATGCAAAATTGCTTCACCCTTTATTATCAAGGGTGAACCCCTATTTATAGGCCCAAGGATCAAGCCTATGACATGCCAAGCTGTCAAATACAATTTGTAATTTACAAGTATATGATATGTCATTTACAAGTAGCTTTAAAGATAAAAATACTTAATAGCATCTATCTTATTTTTGGCTTGTTGGCCTTAGTCTAAAACTACCGGAAATTGGTTCTTTGGCTGCCTTTTGTCAACTTCTGGGCATGTTTTGATCATTTTTTAGTTTGACTTCTAGTCTTTTTGACAATGCTCTGGCAGTCCTTGATCGTGCCTAGTTATGCCTCCTCGCTTGGTCAAAGATACCTTTTTGGTGCCTTCTTGAGTGCAACGGGGGTCCATCCTTCGTCAGTCTTCGGGTATAGTTTAGTCTAGTCAAAGAGATCCAAAGTCTTATCTACCCCACTCAGAATGGTTTCCAGAAACATAATCTAGAAATTGCCTCCTCTTCTCGATAGATATTTACAAATCAGTCCCCACAAGTTCTTTTTTTCCTAGCAGCGACTTCTATTGAAGCTTCAAACAAAATCTGCTCAAAGTAGTTAGCCTCCCATTTAAAGCTTGATCATCCTTGATGTTCTTGGGTGGGGACAGGTCCAACATAGCTTGGGAATTTTCTAGATCCACTTCAATTCCTCTTTAGCCGACAATGAACCCCAAGAATTTTCCTTTTGTAATACTGAAGACACATTTTTCCTGATTTAACTTGATCTTAAGTTTATCCAAGGTATTGAAAGTTTCTTCCAGATCTTTCATGTGTTCTTCAGCAGAGTTACTTCTTACGACTATATCATCTACATATGCTTCTACATTTTAGGACAATAGTTTCTTGAACACTATGTCAATCATTCTTTAGAAGGTTGCTCCTGCATTTTTTAAGCCAAACGATGTCACATTGTAGCAAAAGTTCCAACAGAGGTTATGAATGATGTCTTTTTTGCATCCTCTTTATTCATTTTGATTTGATTACAGCCGGAAAAGGCATCCAGGAAGCTTAATACCAAACTTTGTGTTGTAGTAACTGTCAATCTGTCTATGGATAGCAACGGGTAAAAGTAATTTGAACAAGCTTTAGATAAATATGTAAAATCTACACATATTCTCTACTTTTCGATAGACTTTTTTACCATCACTACATTTTCTAAGCACTTCGGTTATACTACTTTTCTGATGAACTATACTTTAAATAGATTTTCCTTTGTCTTACTACTAGATGCCTAGGATAATCCTAGGGTGGAGCCAAGAGGGTTCCCGTGGGGTCACGTGACCCCACGTTTTTCAAAGAAGTCAGAGATTTCTATATGTATATTAAATATAGTTCATATGTATAGTATAAATGACCTCATATATCATAAAATATGTGATGGTGGAATAGCTTGAGACAGAGGAAGTGATTGAGATGTCATGAGTTCAAATCTGACTAATTGGTTTTTGTTTTTTTTTTTTCAAAAAGAGTAGTCACCCCATATTATGCTGGATAACGCCTGGATCTACCCTTGCATCTCTTCCGGTCCCCATGAAAATGTTTTCCTTCTCATTTCCACAAATTTCATTAAATAACTTTGTTTTTTGGAATCAAATGTGTTTCCATATTTAAAGAATTTAGGGATCAGAGTATAGAGGTACCTCATTCGGCTTATCTAAATCATCATATCGCTCTCTCTCATGTAAAGGCTCAGGATAATGCAACTCATTGCCTTGATATTTTAGGGGTGACCCCACAATTTTCACCATTCTGCCTTCCGAAAGAGTTTCCATTATTTAAATGTCACAGACCCGAGCCATCTTCTGACTTCCTCCTATGGTTGCAATTCTTCCAGACCTTATTATTTCATCTTCAAATAATATGAGTAGTGTATTTCTCTACAAGCATTGATTTTTTGGCATCTCATGTACATATTGTAGATTGAAAGCCCTGAGAGAATATGAATGGTGAGTGTTTCAGTTCTCATTTCATCCCCTTTTACAAGGGTCATGGTGATTTCTGTACTTCCTGCAACTGGGCAAAAATACATCCTACGAAGCCTCCCAAAGTTGCTGAATATGGTTTAACCTTTTCTTTCGGATTTCTATTTTTTGGAAGGCTTATAAGGACATAATATTTCCCCTTGCTCCACTATCTACCAGAATACGATCCACCATCTTGTCATTTATCTGTGCACTTATCATCAATTGATCATTGTGGTGATACAACACTCTCTTCTCATCTTCCTTTGCAAAGTATAACGAGGGTAGTTTTTCCCTTTCGAGGCTTTAGCTTCCGAAAGCTCTTGGTGCACTTCGTGAATGTACTGTTTTCAATCATTAGCGAAAAAATGACCTACTTCTGAAATTAGCCATACAATTTAGTATGGGGCAGTTGGGGCAGCTGTAAATATCAAAAGAGGCAATTGTGGGCCTCATAGGTGTTGCCAATGTCATGTGCTATAAATGCGGGATTTAAGACCAGATCAAGCAAGTTATTTTCCTAAATATACTTCTTATAAAATCCTTTAATCAATCTACTCTTCACTCAGGCTCTAGCTGGAAAACAACATCTTATTAAATAAGTGTTAGCTCAATCCACTATTATACTTTTAATGTCATATATACATCGAAGCAACTTAATTCTTCAAATCCCCCTAGCCTTGATAGGATGAATGGTAGATTCTAAGACCTTCAGGCCCACTGTTAGTCATTACGAAAAGAACATGGTTCTTAGTATGATGTGGGAAGATGATTTTCCACCTAATCTCAATGGTATCTTAATTATGTTCATCCCTATGTGAAAGGGTGCAATCTCTAGATCAGAGTATAATCCTATCTACGTTGATAATTTGTGTATAAGATCATATTGAGAGTAGGGGTGAACAAACAGTTAGAACAAATATCTGTTAACTGAAGTTTGAAAGAAAGCATGTTGTTCGGTTATTTCGGCTATAACCAAATTAACTGAATTTAGTAACAATATATGTTTTAATTGATAACCGTTTTAACCGATAACTAATTTATATATTTCATTGCTAACCTTTAATCGCCTTATTATATCCAAAATTTTGTCCCCCATAAGAAGTCCCGTTAGGCACGGGTACCACGAAGGGCAAAACGGTCAAAAGACACGGAATCACAATTTGTTAACTTTTTTGGAATTTTCTATCTTTGCAGCCATGCACCTCATAACAGTCATGACAACCTGATCATCATGAAGGGAATTTTACGGAATTTTAAGGAATTTTTATTCTGAAAAAATAGCTTTTGAAAATCAAAAGGAAAAGGCTTCCATCCATTAAAATAAGGGAAATTTCATGAAATGCCATTATATTTTTGGCTAATTCATGAAATGCCACTAAAAAAAAGAAAGTAACAAAATGTCACTATATTTTTGTAAATAGCCATGAAATGCCACTATGTCATTGACCAGAAACAAAAAAGACAAAAATACCCCTACTAGTTAACAATGTACTTTTAAAGTTCACATTATGCCACTAAGTGTTAAAAAATTCACTAAAATTCACAAAAAATTCAAAATATATAAAAAAATAGATAACTATAAAAAATAATTAAAATATTATAACAAATTATAAAAATAAATAAAATACATAAAAATATCATAAAACATTGAAAACAAATAAATATTTCCTAAATTTTTTTTCAAAAAAATGTAGTACCATAAAAAAAGAATATAGAGTTTTAAACACATAATTTATATTAATTTATCTACAAATTTAGACCAATACAGTACCATTTATACCAATTAATTACCATAATTTATACCAACTATTTACCATGCAGTTTTATATTATTTTTTCAACCAATTTAAATTATTTATTCAAAAAATATTATATTTTTTTAATTAATATTTGGAATTTTTTTAATTTATGTTCCATTTTGCAGATGACTTTAGGACATAATATAATTTATTTCAAATAAATAACTTAAATTGATAAAAAACAAAGATAATTTGAAAATGTATGGTACAAATTATGGCAATTACTTGGTACTAGTTATGGTGCTTAATTGGTAGAAAAATTGGTGTAAATAATGTTAAAAATTATGACTAGTACCAATTTTTCTACCAATTTAATTAGCATCATAACTTGTATTGTACCATATATTTTTTTAAAAAAATCAATTTAAATAATTTAATCAATATAAATCATATTATTTCATAAAGTCAACTACAAAATTGAATAAATTAAAAATGCATGGTAAAAATTATGGTAATTAATTGGTATAAATTATAGTACTATATTGGTCTAACTTTGTAGAAAATTTAGTATAAATTATTTTTTAAAACTCTATATTTTTTTATGGTACTAAATAATTTTGAAAATTTTTTAAGAAATATTCACTTTTTTAATGTTTTATGATATTTCAATATATGTTTATTTATTTTTATAATTTTTTATAAAAAATTCCAAAAACATTTATAGTTATCTACATTTTAAGGTATTTTGAAATTTTTGTGAATATTTTAACACGTAGGGTCATATTGTGAACTTTAAAAGTACTTTGTTAACTAGTAGGGGTATTTTTGTCTTTTTTGCTTCTGGTCAATGACATAGTGGCATTTCATGGACTTTTACGAAAATATAGTGGTATTTCGTGACTTTCTTTTTTTAGTGGTATTTCATGAATTAGCCAAAAATATAGTGGCTTTTCATGAAATTTCCCTTAAAATAAAAGTTGTAATCTAGTTATTAGGCTCGTCCATGACCGAAAGCCCAACAAGTTTTATTTGAAGCTGAAACCCAAAATTAAAGAAAAATACAAGTCATTCTTGTAATTTTCTCTCTCCTTTGAAAATGGTCCAGAACAACTCAAAATATCATGAAATTTTAATATGACAAAGGATGATATTTAGAGCATAATGAGATTGGAATTTTGAAATTTTGATTTTCCAATAATTATCTTTTAATTTCATAACAGATCTGATGGGAAAATGATTACAAAAAATCTTTTATAAATAAAATATTGAAAAGTTCAAAAATATTTTCCTTTATATACTGGTAAAATTTCATAACCAGATTCCATCCAAAAGTTTTCCAACCAGTTTCGGTAAACTTAGATCTTTTACCGAACTTTCTTAATCTCATTTGTTGTACATATAAGAAACCTTCCCATCTAACTCAAAACGCATACAAAAACCCTAAGAAGTCAGAGAACCTGACCACGAACCTTTCTCCCACGTTTTTCCCACTCCCGACCAACAAATCATATTGAAATCTCCCGAAAACTACAAAAATGAAGTCTTTGAACTTCCGTCTACAATCTAGCCATCAAAAGTTTGATAAAACTTAATCAAAATGTGAAGGAGCTCACCCAAGCCACATAGTCAGAAGCTCGGGTCCAGATTCTCAGATCAGTCGTCGACGAAACAATAAGAAAATCCCGACGTGAAGGAACATCAGTTTATCGGGGTCAAACCTGGTTAGAAACCAAATTTTATGACTCCTCTGGTGTTAATACATTATTGGTGTAAATTTCCAATCAAATCGAATTTCCCCGACAATTTAATTAGGGTTTAACTTGTTTTCTACCTAATAACTTGTGAGTTAAGTTTCATGTTAAATTTGACTTAAAATTGAATTTTTTTTATCATTAACGTGTTCTAAATCTTCCAAGGAATCTACCCATAAAATTTAAGCCAAAAACACCACCAGAAAACTCCCGAACACTGTCGTCCGAGGTCGTCCGCACCCACGGACGCCATGTCCGCAACCACGGACGCCCTCGGACGGTGGCGGGATTACATTTTTTTCATAAATTTGGAGTTTTTATAGAACATGTTCAGGCCCATGGACACCCTGTTTGTGGTCTGGACCTTTTGAAATTTCTATCTTTTGCAAATTTCAAATATTAGTGTGATTAGGTCCGTGGGCACGGACATTAAGCCCGTGGCCACAAACATTTTAAAATTTGACCTAATTCGGCCCCCGAAACCCTAGATTAGGTCATTTCAATTTTCACTTTCAATTTCAATCAAAAATGCAATAATACAGAAGCTTGCACACTTAGGTTTAATCAACATCATAGTAAGCCGTTAATGACATAATTAGAGGAAAAATAGCTTCGAAGGGTAGTGAAAGTAATTTGAATTTGGAAAAGTTATATACCACCCCCCCCCCCCCCCCCCCCCCCCCGAACCCGAGCTCTAACCTTTGATAATTTACCGTAGGTTAAAATTAGGTGGTGACTCATAATAGGTTCCAGTGGACTAAGCTTACTTTTAATAATTATAGTTTTTATAACATAGTTATTAAGCTCAGGTTATAAGTGGACCTATAACCTAATTAGATCCAAATGAACTCAATCAACATAGGACAAGGTTTGAAAGACCCGGGTCCATGCGCCAAATAACCGAAGTTCCTGAATAACCAAACTTCCTAAAATAACTGAACTTCCTAAAAAACTAAAATTACCAAACTTCCTTAAATAATTGAACTTCATGAAATAACTTACACAAGCGACTAAAACCTAAACCTAATTGAGTGAGTAGCGAAGTATTAGATAAAATTATTGGATTAAGAAAAAAATTCATGAAAATATGTTTATAAAAGTTAGGTTATTACGTATAACTGAAGTTTGAATTTCAATATCCGATAACAAACCATACTTATTACGGATAACCATTTTATAGAAATAACCAAAATTTTGTAGAACGGTTACAAAATACGATGATCGAACAAAAAAACCTAGTTATTTCGGATAACCAAAATAACTACGCGTTTTCTCACCCCTAATTGAGAGTCACTACAAGGACTAAATCGTACCTTAAAGGTGATGCAGAGATTGTAAACTATGAAAGTTCTAGATATGGGCAAGTGTACCCAGTCGTAGTAGTATAAAAGTGTCGTTCCGCTAGGAAATTGAGAGACTATTCTCCCGAGTTCAGGTATTTAGTTAATAAAAGCAATTAAAGGAGATTGGGTTTAGCCATAGGCAAGCATGGTATGGTGATTCAAAGAAAATTCCAAGAACAATTAAATTAAAATGATGTTGATGGATTGGATAGAAATGTGCTCTATAAAGGTGGAATCGCCCAAATGCTCCCCAAACTTAGTTATAATCCTAATTTGCTCTAGTTGTCTATTAAGATTAAATTAGTAGCTTCACTAATATCCTAGATAAAGCTAGCTCTTAATTAGCTCAATAAATCCTTCCATTAGGTTGGGTTTAAATTACTAATTAGCATTAAACACTAATCCTTAGCAATAACAATAGAATTTACCAACTAGTTAAAGAAGGCAAAATCTAGGGTTTATCTCTCTTTTGGACAAATCCCTAATTCAAAAAATTATGAAATTGAGAGAAACCATAAATGCACATATGTGATCAATCTAGCACACTCAATAAATTAGAGAGCTAAAACAACTATATTAAGCAAATTTGGTATTACAAGCATGTTTGAAGGATTTGGGGTCAAACCCCCATCCAAGGCACAAAATGGGTTTACTCAAACATTGGGACTACAAAGAAGAGAAAGAAGAAAGAGATAGCCATTAATGGTGGTGGTTGAGCTTTGAATGAGGTGAGGGAGTCCCCTCTTTCTTCTCTTCTTCTCTTTTCTACTCTTTTTTTCCTTCTTGTTGTCACCTCTGTCTGGTGAAAAACGGGGCTGGCTGCGTGTTAAGACAAGATCCTTTAGTTTTGATGATAGCAAACCTTGTGTTGTCTATCTAATGCGTTTGTCAAGATTCACGATTTCAGATAGACAGGTGAATAAGTGGCTTAGCACACAAGGTTGCAAGCGCACTTAAGTCATGAGTGGCTTAGCACGCAAGGTTGCAAGCGCGCTCAATCCACGACATGTGCTCTACCATTCGGGCACCTGTCGGCGAGAGCTCTAGAGAACTTCTAGCAAGACACAAGCAGTCAAGATCCACACCATCACATATCTCTTACATCAGACATCAAACAAGGACCAAACAGAGTTAGCAACGTCGACAAACTCACTCAGATTATTCATAACCACACAAACAACTTGCTCATGACAAACACACGACAAAAGGTGTATCTCATTAATGTGCAAGATAACAAGATAAACAAAGGCTATTGATGAACATCATTACATAGCCGTAATACTTCAGAAGAGAGCATTTATGAGCATTAATGAGCCAGACAAGTTCAGACAAGTTGAAGTGTGCAAGTGGTGACCGACCACTTGGGGAGACGCGCCGCCAACTTGCCCATTCACAAGGCAACACATGTGCTGGTGGCTCCAGATCAAGTTGGACGAAAATCTGCAGTAGGGTGCGCATATTATATTCGTAAAAGAATGAGTATTCTACTCTTAGAGTCTACAACTCCTAGGTTGTTAGTTGGTATCTCAACTAACTTGTATAAATACATGATTTAATGTTCCTTGTAAGACAAGCCCTGTACGAGAGAAAAGATAGAGATAATCTGGGAAAGTGTGGATCAGACTTTGGAGTGTGTGTAAGTGCTAGAGAGTTGGTGAGCTAGAGGACTGGGTTAGAGTATCAATACGGGGGTATTTGATAGAGCGACAGGTCAGGGAACGGTTGGGGAACCGTAGGCCGATAGTCAGGAGAGGGTTGACGACTTTAGGGGTAAAGTCGAAACTATCCTGGGAGTCCGTGTGTGGGGCAAGGGAGGTTGAGTGAATTTCGTGTGTGTAAATTCTCAATCGAAATGTGTTTTCCAGTTTAACCGTTTCCTCTCGTCTATCAAGTTTTATTAGAGTCCACGATACGTCCATGTCACGTCGGGGACGCATCAGGAGCGCTTGCGACTTTCAATTGGTATCAAAGCAGGTCTCTTCTAGAAAGCTAACTGCTTTGGAAGACGATCAAGATGTCTCATGCAAGCATTCTAGCAGCAAAAGAAGGTTCTGCACCGAATCGACCACCACTCTTCAATAGAGAAAACTACACTCACTGGAAGAACAAGATGGAGTTTCATATCAAGTCTGACGATCCCAGAACGTGGAGGGTGATAACACGTGGAGATTACACCTTCCAGAATCCTCAAGGACAAGACATATCTATCGACAGCATGACGGATGAGCAAATCAAGAAGCTGGTATTCAACGCTCGAGCTGTAAGAATACTTCACTGTGCACTACTACCTGAGCAATACTCAATGATTGCTTTAGCTAAAACGGCCCAAGAGATATGGAAAACTCTTGAGGTCACCTATGAAGGGAATGATGAGATAAAAAAGACTCGCATTGAGTTGCTACTCACTCACTAGGAGCTATTCAAGAAGTAAGAAAAGGAGAGCATCTCTAAAATGCATACAAGGTTCACTAAGCTGATCAACAAAATGTTGGTGCTTAGAAGAACTATCTCTAACGAGGATCAAATTTGGAAGTTCCTCAGATCTCTTCCTGCCTCCTTTGATAGCAAAGTCAATGCCATGCAAGAAGTGCATGATCTCTCTAAGATGTATGTGGCAGACATGCTAGGATCTTTAATGGCTTTCGAGTTAAAACTACATCACAGAAACTCGGAAAGCTCATCAAGAGATAGAGGGAAAGGCATAACCCTTCAAGTAGATGAAAATGAAAGGTCCGAGTCAGGAGACGACAATGACGACATGGTCCTCTATGCTAAGAGGTACGTTCGAAAGTTCATAAGAAATAAAATGAGGAAAGGCAAGGAGTCCAAGGAGTCGGATGATCAGAGGAAAAGCAATGACAAATGTTTTGGGTGTTCAAAACACAGACATCATATCAAAGACTGCCCTCAGCGATCACAAAAGGACAACGACAGGGTCAAGAAGCCTGTCCGATGATCATTCAACAAAGGACCAAAGAAAGAAGCCTTCGTTGCCGCGTGGGGAAATTCTGAACAGAGTGATGAAACCTCAGACAGCGACACCTCAGAAGCGGAAAAGGCTCACCTATGTCTTGAAAATGTGTGCTTGATGGCACAAGACAATGATGCCTCAAAATCAGAAGGAGAAGAAGAACAACATAAGGTAAAATATTCTAAACTTAGAAGGAGAATTCAAAAGGCTGAACTTCTAGGACTTAGAAAGTTTTCTCTTATATTAGTTGATCACCTAGAGGCATTAGAAACAGAGAATGATGAACTTTTGGAAGAAAATGAAAAGTTAAGAAAAACCTCGGATAAAAGCAAGGTAGATAATCTCATGAGGGCACTCATGAAATTACAAAGAGACTATAGTGAAATTCTCACCGTTCATGAAAAGTTGAAGAATGAAAAACAACCTGAAATCGATGAATTGATTGTTGCTCTTAACACTAAGGAAAAGGAACTAGCTACCATCAAAGAAAAATATTCTAAGATAGATGTTGTTTCTAAGACACCCGTGAGGAGAAGCAAACGACAGGTCGGACGCCGGTCAGAGACCAGTCGTAGAGATGTCTGCAGCTTATGCAGATAACCCGGTCATCATGAATCCAATTGCCATAGAACGAGTTTTATGAGGCATTGGCAACTCAAGAAACTAGGACTAAAATGGGTAGTAAAAAATGATCTTAGAGTGTTAAATGGTGGAAATGAGTCCAACCTTTCTGTGGACCCTAACCCCACACCACTAACGTGTTAAGTGCAGAATCGAGTGAGAATGGACCCCTACTGGTACATCGACAGTGGGTGCTTTAAACACATGATAGGAGACAAGAAGAAGTTCTTCTCACTCGAACTAGGAAGCCAAGGAACCGTTCCTTTGGCGACAACAAGAAAGGAAAAATCATCGGTGTAGGTAAGGTTGGTATTACTTCTAACTGTAAGGTTGGTATTACTTCTAACTATGTCATAGATAGTGTAAATCTAGTTCATGGTTTCAAATTCAACTTGCTTAGTGTTTCTCAAATTTGTGACAAAGGGAATTCAGTTCACTTCTATCCTACACGTTGTAGCATAGTAAGTTAGAACAATGGCAAAGAGTTATTAAAGAGAAAAAGGTGGGAAAATGTTTATATAACAAGCTTAGAGGATATTGACAGTCCAAATCTTCCATGCTTGACTGCTTCAATAGATGACTCTACTCTATGGCACAAAATACTAGGGCATGTTAGCACTTCTTTACTGTCAAGAAACAGTAGGTAAGAGGTCTTCCTGAGATTAATAAATCTGAGACCAATCTTTGTGATGCTTGTGTTAGAAGCAAACAGACCAAGATTCTTTTAGATCAAAGAACTCAGTTAGTACATCCAAACCACTTGAATTACTTCACATGGACTTATGTGGACCTATGGGAGTCAAAAGTTTAGGAGGAAATTGGTATGTGTTTGTAATTGTTGATGATTACTCACGGTTTGTTTGGACACTCTTTATTGCTTCCAAAGACGAAGTCTTTGAGAAATTTCAAGCCTTTGCAGGAAAAGTCCAAGTACAACTCAATCTCAAGATCAAGACTCTTCGGTCTGATCATGGGTCAGAATTTGAGAATCAACAATTCATGGATATGTGTAAACAACATGGAATTAGTCACACATATTCAGCACCAAGAACACCCCAACAGAATGGGGTAGTTGAGCGAAAGAACGGAACACTACAAGAGGTAGCCAAGGCCATGCTATTGGGGATCAATCTTCCTCAAGTCTTCTGGGCAGAAGCGGTGGCGACTGCATGCT